>CM053275.1:33317361-33917361 GCA_028583415.1 Protea cynaroides
TGAAACCTTGGTTTCGATGCCCTAGAAAATATTTTTTGACCCTAAAATGTCTGTGCTGTCTATTGTTACCCTGTTTCACATATTCCCTAAATTAGAGGTTCACAAAAAACACATCCTAAATGGTTTTTCTAATTGGTGATCATAGCTTGGTAATGTATGCAAGGAGTACAACAACTAGAAACTGAAACTTTGAAGCCATATTTATGATTAATGTCATTTGAGTTAATGTTCTTTATATTTCATTTACTTAAGATATTATTCATCAATAAGCAAACACATCCCATTTCAATCTAATAAAAATAGTCTAAAATTCAAATTCCAAAAAGTTAAAAAGTCAACTTTCCAGGTCTAGAACAAAAACCGGATTTCCGATCGCGGGGACGATTTTTAACGTTCAAATGCTCGCCTTTTTCTCCAATCTAAAATTTTCATAAATCTTTTTTTTTTTTTTTTTTTTTTTTTTGTGGTGAGTAAAATTCCATAAATCTTGTTAGAGTATAACATCATAAAAAACCAATAGTTCGCCAAACTAATCTTTTTTTTTTTCTAATGTCTAAAATTTTATTTCCATTCAGGTGACTTTAAACAATATTCGTGTACTCCTTAACAAGATTTGACCAGAGCGTGACTCCATTAATAAAACTCGGATTCAAACAATCTCAAATTTGTCGCAAAGCTAGCATAATTAGATTTCCACAAATCCGAGAAATATGATACTTTTTGGTGTCGAGCCTTCAACTTATTTTGACCTTCTGCGAAGCAGCGAAACCGAGTTGTCTATTTCGACCGAGATTTTGAACGAGGTTCTAGTGCAACTAGGACTGACAGTTGCTGTCCCGGAACTCTAAGAATCAATCAGAAATTTCAGAAACCAATAACAGAATCACAGAGAGCTATATGGCAGGATCTTATGCCTCAGTTCAGGTCTAAAAGTGAGCAGTGTTCAGAGAGTTATAAACTTATAAGAACAACTTAAATGAACTAGAAGGGAAAACAGGGGTGCCGCAGGGGTGAAGAACTAGCTGAAACCTGACCTGTGACTTGAATAACTGAGATAGAGAAACAGAAGGGATAACACGGTCTGGAATCCACCAACAACCTTGGAATCCACCAACAGCAACCTTGGAATCCACCAAGTAACTCACAGATCTGTAGTTGCATAAAACTGTTTACTGATAAATTACTCTAATTGTTGGGATGGCTTGAGGCCTTTACAAATCACAACTTTGGTGAAACCAACGCATGACTGACTGAAAGACGAAGTTCAATCCTGACCTGAAAAGGAAAAATCAAAATAGAAACAAAACATACTTAAGCTCCTTCAATCAACTAGCTTAATTGGAGTTTCCAAAATCAACTACGACTCTGAAAATAACAAGCAAAACAGGACTAGAAAACTAATAAGACCTAATCCAACATGATTAATACCAACTAATAACCAAGTTTCAAAAGCTTGAGTTTCAAGGGTGTCTTTACCCTTGGTAAAACCGAGAAAATTGAGACCTCGTCGAGACGTGTGAAAACCCCGTGAAGGCTAAATTTTTTTGGTTTCGGGGCTAAAATGGCTATTTTAAGGCCTGATATTCCAGGGAACTCTATTTTAGTATACATAGACACATTTAAACCATAAAATTGTAAAAATAATCACAAATGGTGGTTGTTTAAGTTTATATCCATGTTTGGCATTGTCGGTCTAAAGTTTAGATATAAACCTAGGGTAATATTGGTTATTTTACATAATTTTTTTTTATTTTTTTTATTTTATGCGTGAGTATATATTAACGAAGCCCCGAAAAAGGGGAAAACAAACCTGGGTATATAGAGGATAGAGCCAGACTCTTTACAAAGAGAGGCAAAAGCCTAAAACATAGGAGGGCCCACAAGGACCCACATAGACAAACCAAAACCCAGTCGCCTCATCTGGAATCAAGATTCCAAGAGGAAAGAATGAATCTATTCCTCTTAGTATCTGAGGGAGGGGGAGATAGGGGCAACACTGTTCCAATCACATCAAAGGAGATTGCTTCCCATATTTGATCAAAAGTTCGCGTCTTAGCTGTCAACATCGTCAAGTTTCTCTCAAACCATATCTGATACACTATCACCGCAAAAGCTATCTTGACAATGGTGTCGGAAGAAGACTTTCTCTTGAATTTTTTGGCTATCCATTTCGATTTTTGATCAAAAGGCTGGATTCTTCTATAGCAGGGCCAACACTTCTCTAGAATCTTTCCCCATATTCTATTAGAGAAGGAGCACTTAAAGAACAAATGATTTATATCTTCTTTGGCGGGCCAGCACAGATGGCAGCTTGTACTTTGAATAATACCCCGATTGTAGAGAAGCGCTCTAATGGGGAGAGATTGGGTTAAGGCTCTCCATAGGATGAAGTTGTGACGCAGAGAATGCCCTCTGCACCAAACCACATCGGACCAAGCAACTTTGGGGCTTCAGGATCTGACCAGGTCCCAAGCTGAAGATGCTGAGAAAACTCCATTTGACGAGGCGGTCCAGCAAATACTATCACCACTTCCGCTAGGCGTGCGAGGTATGGTGCTAAGAACATCCCATGCCTACATGAGTACAATAGAGGATGCCCTTCCGGAGACCATACCCCCTCAGAAATGATGGATGAAACAGTCGCGAGTCTATTTCTTCTGTAGTCATGTTGGATTCTTTCACCAAGGGTTTGGATCAAGACACCTTGAGGATGCCAGTTGTCAAGCTAAAGGAGAGTTGAAGTGCCATCATCGATGAGGGATTTGATGTAGGAGAGGGCTAGCTGTTTATGCAAGAGGATTGTTCTCTAAACCCAAGGCGAGTTCGGGCTCGCAGTGACCGACCATATAGAGTCTCTTTTCAAGTACCTATTATAAATCCACTCAATCCATATGCTCTTCTTTTTTGCTGCCACACGCCATACTAACTTCATGATACAAGCCTTGTTGTCCTCTTTTATTCTCTGAAGCCCCAATCTCTCTTCCTCCTTTGGTAGGCAGACCTTTGCCTAGCCAATGGAATGAAAGAAGTTATTGTCATCTGCACCTTTTCACAAGAAGGCGCTCATCGGGCTTTCAATCTTTTGGATGATAGTACACGGGAGTTCGAATATCTTAGTCCAATACAAGTAGGAACTTTGCATGACCACTCTAACCAGCTTCAGTCTACTTGCATAAGATAGGAATTTGGCTTTCCAAAGTTGTAGCTGTTTCCGAAGTCTGTCAAGGATAGGGGTGCAATGGTGAGCAAAGACCTTGCTGAAATCAAAGGCAGCCCAAGGTAGGTAACTGGCATCCTACCCAAAGGGAACCCCCCGATATTTCTAAGATTCTCACGAAGCAGATCTTCTATACCGGCAAGGAACAAAAGGGACTTGTGCTTGTTGATATGTAAACCCGACATAGAGCTAAAGGAAATGAGCACATCAGTTATGTTCTCAAAGGATTTCATATTTCCTTTAGAGAATATCATAATGTCATCCGCAAACGCCAAGTGGGTCAATTGATATCCTTGCATCATGGGAAGTAATCAATATGCTTTTGTTGGGCCTTCAGGTGGATATATCTTGAGAGGCCTTCCAAAGCAATAGTAAAGAGGAGGGGAGACATAGGGCTACCTTACTTAATACCTCGCTGTGCATTGAAGAATCCCACAGGACTACCATAATGTTACATTAGTAGATGATCAAAGAAGCCCAAATGAGCAAGTAAAATTATATTTTAGGAGAAGAATAAACATAATAATACTTAATTAGTTAATTGTCATAGTCAGAAAACCCAAAGTAGCCAAGTAGGCCATACAGTCATAATTCATACATTTTGTCGAGACCAGTCGAGAATTGGTCGAGAACTGGTTGAGACCAGATCTCGTCTCAACTTGTTCGAGAACTTTGAGAATCTTGAGATCTTGGATAGATCTCGCCGAGATTTTGAAGCATGCTAATGACAAACAGAAAAAAAATAACACTACTAACGTAACCCTACTATAGGATAAATTGGCATTCCTAATGAAATAGGAAATCTCTAGTGTGGGCACGTTTCAGCCCTTTCTTTCTTCTGTTTGGCCTAGTATCTGCATAAAAAACACTAATAGCTTAACAAACTTGCTAAATTTTAAATTGTAGCTGAAAAGTGAAGTAATGCATTGTCATACTTTCAGTTGCTTTAAAATTAAAGAAGAATTTAATAGCCTTCCTTATTCAGAAAATTTTAGAGTTAATTACACAACTGTTGTTGGTAATGATTAGAATAGTTTCCATTTATTTCTGTTTTAACTTAACCTTACATTATTTTACATCCAACCAGATGGAGCTATCATGAGAATGCTTACTAAACAGTCAAAAAGTACTTCTTACGTTGATCTAGTAGCCGGAGTGCAACTGAATAAAGTTAGTGTCACCCTTTGCACTCAACTTGAATAGATGAATAGATTTGGTTTATTAATTTTGATTTGGACCCGAATTTTGGAATTTAGAGTATACAGTATACACAGTTTCAATTGCTGACGTTCATAGTCATCACAAGGGAAAAATAATCTAAAACAACCCCAAATAATCTGAACGTCCACCGTATAATTTTTTTTTTTTCAAAATTTTAGAAAATGGTCAAATAAAATCATGAAAAATCTCTTTATAAATATAGAAACATTAAGTGATTAATTACCATATAATTAATTGTGTTGGAAATGTCAAACCCTAAAAAATCGAATTAAATATGTTTTCAGGTCATTTCAGGTTGATTTCAAATCACAATGGGTCAACCCGAACACGACTTGAAAACTGTGTGTCGGGTTCAACTGGAACCTGAAGCATAAATGCCAAAGCTGAACATGGAACTATCAGTCATGTTCTCGTCAGGTTAGCCACCCCAAGGTTGTGGTGATACCCATTTATTTACATGTCTTTCCTGTGCTTGTTATTCATATACAATCATGTCCATCCGTTACTGCTATTTTTAGTTTATAGTCTTGAAACTTAGTTTCGTAAGAAACCATTGTTGGTTGTTTGACTGTTAGGAATAGGATACTTCTTTTCCCCCTGATATATAGGGACATTCATCATCTCAGACCCTTGAGCCTTTTTTACTTGTTTCATCATCTCAGAATTGTGGGCTTTTTTTACTTGTTTCATTTTCAGGTGAAAAAGAGAAACTCAGAAGAAAGCTCTACTCAATGGACTACTGGAATTGCTGAAGTTCAGCTACCCATTGAGTATATCCTTGCTCATAACCCTCTCTCTATTTGTCTATCTATCTATTTATATATAATAGCTTGCCTGGGGCAATTTCACCCTGTTATGATTAGCAATTTTGCACCAGTGGTAGAGGTCACTGGTGAAATCCCAGTTTACTAATGCAAAGATAAAATAAATAAAACGATAGGGAGAGAAAATAGTTTGACCTGGTCATTTGGCTTTTCTATTTTTTTTTTAGATGATGAAAAACTGCCTTTTCTTCCTCTTTGTAATTCAGTGGTTTTCTTTCTTCTTACTGTACTGTTCCAGATTCAAGTTGAGAAATATTGAAGAAACAGAGGCTGCCAAAAAGCTTCTGCAAGAAAAGAGACTTGTAGGGCGGGCTAAATCAGAGTTGAGCATCCCTTCTAGTTACAGTGCGGATTATTTCCAACGTGGGAGGGATTATGCAGAAAAACTTCGGAGAGGTTATTTAGTCTCAGCTATAATTGGTTGTCTTCACATATATGATTATATTTGATTTTCCTTTTGTCTCAGCTACTGGTAACCAGCTTCTTTCCAGAAAATATTCAATTTTTTCTCTAAAATTATGATGTCAAGATTCATATTTGTCTTCATAATGTAAATGCAGTGAATATTATGTTATTAATACTGGAAAAATCTCTTCTTTTTTTTTTTTTTGGTTTGGTTTTTAAATAGTATGTGATTGTGGTGGCCATAGATTCTTTCTTTCTCACAATTGATAAAAAGTTTGATGTATGCAGATCATCCCGAACTGTACAACAAAGAAAAAGGTGCGCAGGATAATGCCTTGGGATCCAGACCAGTGGATGGTACTAACACAGATGCAGCTGGTCGGAGGCAAGCCGCTACAGATGAGTTCATGCTTGAGCGTTTCCGTAAACGAGAACGCAACCGTGTCATGCGGCGATAAAAACAATCTGAATCTGTGACTTTATCTCACTCTCTGAAATCTCTTGATGGTTGGGTTAGCTCTTGCTTGCTCTTCTCTTGCTATCCATGATAGGTAGGATGCATGCTGCTGCTAATTTATCAACTCTTGTATGTGGGTACCTGCTGCAAATGTAACAGAACGTTTGAATTGTATATATATTTGAACTGAGGACGTGAGTGATGTTGGCAGCCATTACTCGGTAAAGAGGATCTTTTTTCCCCTTTTTGATGCTTTGATTGGGTAACAGTCATGCAATGTATTCCTTCAATCTGAGCACTCACCTTGGTTGTAGATCAAGCAATCTGAGAATCAATTGTTTCTGGTCACGGGAACAGAAGCTGTTCAGACATCTGACTCGTGCATTAATCTGGGTATTCCATTCTCTAGTTATTAGTCTTTGTACAGTTATTCATGTGAGCTAACCATATTTATTTGATTCCAATCTAATTTACTTTGGCCAAGAAATTTATGCGTTTCTACTATAGGCTACTGTTCTCCTCATGCTTATCCACCTTCAGAACCATCCTGTTTTTGGGAAATTACAGAATCTTTAGATTTGAAAATTTAGTCTCAATAATTATATATTGTGAATTTAAGCTCCGTTTTTGTTTCCTGTTAAAAGATCAAGTGAAAGAAATTTTTTTTTTGCTAGTTGAAAGGGCCACCGGCCAAAGGGGGAGTAGAGAGACCACCACTAAAAAAAAAAATCTTCTCCTGTTGTTCGTTCCTCTAGTCGTGATTCAACTGTTGGAGTTTATTTGGTACATATATCAATACATTGATATATGTGTTGAGTGACTCCAGTCACTCAACAAAGAAAAGGGTATAAAAACCGAAGCTCTTTTGTTATTAAATGAAGAGAGAACTGGTGGGAAAAACAGCATCATACTTGAAATAAAGAAATACAACCTCAAGGAACCCTTCTTAGTTCTGCTTACAAACCAATCATTAATTTTTTTGCTCAGACTTTATCATCCTAGTTGCTTAGGAACATACCAGTATAGTGTCTCAGAGGAAAATCCAGAATAAAAGCTTGTCCGAAACCAATCAATAAACTTCAAGCTTCAGAGGAAATCAATCTAGCAGAGAAGACTTCGAAAAAGGGCATGACCAATGGTCTCATGTTTTGTAAGCACTTTAACATACTACAACTGTATCGTTACATTTGGGAACTTCACAAATTGGGAGGAGTTTTAATTTGCCAAATGACTTTCCAAGCTTAAAAATAATTTATACCCTGATTAAGATTTCCTGCACTGGTAATCATATTTCTTTTTTTTTAGGATCCACATCAGTTATATGGGGGTTAATCCTTCATCGGTTCCATTAGGGGTTTGTTTGAAGGGGTTGATAACGCCTTGGATTCTCTCCATCTTATGAGTTAATTTTTAGGGATGAGTTCTGTAAAATTGGAGAAGGTAACTCTCATTGCAACAACAAATCGATGCTCGAACTAAATCTGAAACCGTTTTTGTACTGTGTACTATACCAACTAAAAACATACCAAAATTGTACCGAACTCGTAGGACAATGATTCAAATTTTGATATCATATTCTTATTTGATACTATAATAATAAATGGTTTTTCTTTTTTTAGACATAAAAGAATTATGTTTAACATTCAAGCAGATGTAAGAGCTATATCATCAATCGCTCCATGCAAATTAGGAAGGTGGATGATCCTCTAGGTCAAACCAAGTACGATACCGATTGGTAGCAATACTGTACCCTCAGCACCTGTTAGCTAACACAGTGCTTACCATACAGCAAGTCTCAGTAAAAGCACACCCTAGTGCAGAAGCTTGGTGCACAACAAGCAGTGTATCAAGGTGGTTACTTATCAGCCATCGATGTATGAGATAGCTGCATCATGACAAAATGATCCGACAAGGATTGAAGAATATTTTCTGAAGATGAAGCCTTAAACGTTTTCAGCAAAGGATCAAATCTATTGTGGCCATATAACTAAATATGTTTATATAGGATGCGGTGCATTATTGAATTACTCTTATGATTATAGAGGATGCACATACCTGATTCTAATTCTCGTACCTTGACAGGATACCCTCTTGATTCAACCTGTCAATTGGAGTTATAGATATTGTTCTTTAGTATTAGTCCTGATTATACCAATCTGAGCCACTCTCATGATCGACAACATGAACAGAGATATGAACTGAATGAACAGTTAAATGTTCAATCATGTTGAGCTTACATCTTTCGATTTATACCTGATTTATTAATGTACCAAAACTTCTCCAGATTTACTCCTGTAGTGCCTTGACCAATGGCATTATATACTCGATAGAACCTATAACCATGAGGTTAAGAGCTGTAGAACCTCTATTTCCATGTATTTAGACCACTGTGCAACTTAACGACCTTTTGATGCCGGTTGGATTACCATAGATTTACTTATAATCCTTTAAACTTAAGTTCACTAGATAAAGCAAGTATTTGTCATTATGCTAAATTGAAAAAAGAAAATGAATTGCTTTTGGATAAACATTCTGATTCTTACCATTCTCGACATCCATTGATAAGATGTTAGTTAATAAGGAATTATGAGAAGGAAGATGATTAAATTCAGATTAGATTCTATAACCAAAGGAACCTCAGATGAAGTAATGGAGAATCTATTTTGAGATAACTGAATGGATGGATATGAGTCATGTCTGTAAAAGGGTGCATGAGCAAGAAGTGAAAACTATCAAGAGTAGCCAGTAAAGAAATAGATAGCACTCAAGTAGAGTTAAAGATGACTATATCGGTATGAATTTTGACAAGGCAGAAGATTCCTAAAGGCAAATCTAAGAGTGGATACAAGGATAAATTAAAAAAAAATCACGGCATTGATAGTATTCAGGTTAGTACAAGTAATACTGAGTTATGTCCAATGTTAAATGAAATGATTAAACAAAGACCAAGATAGTTTGACAGAATTAATGAAATTATAAGCATATACCCTAATGCTTAGAAATAGACATGGGGTATGAAGTAACAATCACAAGATATTTTTTCGAGGTATATGAAAGAGAAATCAGGGTAGAACCGTAATGATAAAAAAAATATAAGCTACTGAGTGCAATAGATTTTGATGATAGTCTTTGAAAAATCATAAGAGATGAAGGAACTAGACAAGCTCTTAAGACCTTTATACCAGATTTTGCTAGTTCAAGCCCTTTTGGACTAGATGTTGTATTGGATGAGTGTGATGAACAATGTCCGAATCATTTGGATGGACAGAATTTGGATGCAACCTAATTCAACTTGAGATGACAGACTTTGACGTCATCTTGGGAATAAACTGGTTGTCTCAACACTCTACAAAGTTTTTATGTGCATAGAAGAGGTTTTCATTCAAGAATAAAGACAGAATATAATTTAGATTTATTGGAAACATGTTACCTAAGAAGTGAAAGTTGATCCTCTCTATGCTAAAGGCGAAGAGATGCTTTGAAGAAAAGGAGTTGGATATATGGTATCTGTGGTATACGTTACCAAAGAAGCACCACAGATGAAAGATATTGGTGTGATGCATAAATTTCCTGATGTGCTTCCAGGAGACTTACCTAGGTTAACATCTGATTATGCGACCGAGTTCCTCATCGACTTGTTACCAATGATGATACTTGTGTCAAAGGGACCTATAGAGTAGCTCCTATGGAGTTGAAGGGATTGAGACTCAACTACGGGAGTTATTAGACAAGGGTTCTAATAGGCTAAGTATTGCATCACGGGGAGCGCCAATGCAATTTGTGAAGAAGAAGGACGGTAGTGTCAGATTATGTATAGACTACCGGGAACTAAACAAGCTCACGGTCAAGAATCGATATCTACTACCTCAGATCGATGACTTGTTTAAATAGTTGCAAGGAGCAAGGGTATTTTTTTTAATTGATCTTCAGTCAAGATATCATCAGCTGAAGAATTTGGACAGCGATATCTCAAAGATAGCTTTTAGAATCGGGATTGGACAGCTGAGGGGTCTGATGAGCTGGGTGGTTACCCACCGGGGCTACACTGGCTTGTCCAGTGTGCATGGGTGCAGCCTGAGTGGCTTGAAACATAATTCCCATGGCAACTTGCATCGAGCTGTGCGTGTTGCATCTGCCGCGGTCCGCTCGCGATTCATCACCACAGTTGTTAGCTCTGGTAGTGGAGGTGGCAAATTTGTAGGGTTTGCCAATTCTGGATTTCTCGGTGTGTAATTATTCTCTTGACTAGTCTCCTCCATGGGTGGTGGTGGTGGGACTGCGTTTTGGGTCTGTCGGGTCACCCTACGTCCGGACATAATTCTTTTCTGTGACTGGTGGTGCCTGAAAATCATCAAAATAGGTGAGAAGTCATTTATATTTCATGTAGGCACGCTAACCAATAATCAATTCCAATTCTAGCTCATTTTATAAAAAAATGCTGTCTTTTCTATGCAGGGTCGACGGTGAGGGTCGCTGGTATGTCCGACCCTTGGTTTCCGACCCTGGGAATGACCTGTTCTTCCCGAGAGCTGAGGGTCGATGGGTGTCCGACCCTCAGTTCCGACCCTTAGTTTTCTGTCAGGTTCCCGAGAGCCGAGGGTCGATGGGAGGGTCGATTCGAGGGTCGATGGATCCAGTCGAATTGTCCGACCCTCGGACCAAAAATAAGATTTTTAAGATCCGATTCTGGGTCATTTCTCACTATTCCTCCTCCGTTTCGACTCGTCTCTCCTCTCTGAGTTGCTACAGTGCTACTCTACCATTTTTGATCGATTTGACTCCGGGTTTCGACGTCCACGACATCCGTACATGTATGTTCTCTCATTTTTACCTGTTTTTAGGTTTTCTTTTCTAGGTTTTTGTCCATTTAACTTGTATTTTTCAAATTAAACTTTTTTCAACCATAAAATTCGATTTTTATTGGGGGCTTTTGTTATTGGTGTCTCGAGGAACGAAAGCCCTCAAAAATTTTTGAGTTTCATCGGTTGGTTATCGAGAAACTTGAAATTTTCTCTTTTTGCCCTAATTTGTCGACATTTTCGATTTTTCTTGAATTTCTTCAAATTGAGCTTCGTCAGTTAAAATTTCCTACTGTATGTGGGTTGTAGGACATGTTTTAACCTACGTAAGTTCTCATACCCACTTGTATGGTGAGAAATGGGGTTTTATGGTCGACCTACGTCGTTATTAAATCAAATTTTGGATTTTTATCCAGCTAACTCCTTGTTTCCTTTTTCTTTCTTATTTTGCAGATACGATGGCCCGTAGCAAAGTACCCAGAGTGCGTGATCCACTTTGCTTCCGTTCGAATGAAGCTGAGGCACAGTATGCTGACTATGCCCGTAAGAAGGTTGAAGGGGGTCGCATGGTGAACTCGGCTGAGCTAGCCTTGTTCAATGTAGAGGGAGTGTTTGGTGATATGGGGTGGCTCCCTGTCATCACATACGACGCGTGCACATGTTCATATTTGGTGCCAGTTCTATTGTAATCTCCAGGTGGTGGGGAATTACAATGACGTAGAGCATGGTCAGGAGTTACGCATCACCAGTTACGTCAAGGGGGTGCACATCTCTTTTGATTATCAGCAACTGGCCGACTTGTTGGGCATTCCCTATGATGGCCCCATGGTGTACTGTGTGCCTGGAGAGCCACAGTTTGTTGAGATGGAGATGAGGGCAGAGATCGACAACCGGTTGTTGCGTCCGATCGTTGGCGGATGAGAGCTTGTTACTTGCGTCCCGGCTCCACGGGTCTTTTGCAAGATTATCCAAAGATAATCCGATCTCGCGAGTGGGCACTATGAGAGGGTTTCTCGGCTGACCCCGGGTTCCGATATACGGTATATGCACTTTCGACGGCCGGTCTGTCTTCCTTACATCATCATGCGGACGATGATTAGTGCTACATTGTCCGGTCATAGGGGGTAATCTACCCTATGGACGCATGATTACGAGTGCTCTTCGACCCGTCCGGGGGTGGATCCGATAGATGAGAAGATCCGGGAGAAGACCTTCTCGTCGCCTCTAGATTGGGAGGCTATCTCGCAAGATGGCGCTGCGAGATGCCGAGGTTAGTGATGAGGAGAGGAACGCGATGGTGCGCCCTCACACTCGGGTCGAGATGGCTGATGCCGAGGCTGCGCGGGTCGCTGCTAGAGCTCGGGTGGATCCGATCGACGATGACGATCGTATATATATGGACGTCGACTCGATACCACCGCCTTCACCTACACATGCGGCTGGAGTTGGTACTTCTTCTGCGGCGGCTCCTGCACCTAAGACTGGTCCTTCCCATTTGGCTGATCCTTCATCCATCTTCAGCCATGATGGAGATGCTGCAGGAGATCAGGGATGCTCAGCGTAGATCTGATCTGAGGATGGATGAGCTGTTGGCTGCTCAGCAAGCATCAGATGCGCGGATGGGAGAGCTCCTAGAGGTGCAGCGTGCGACTGATCAGAGGATAGCCGGTCTCACAGCTAGTCTACAGACGACCCAGACTCAGATAGCCTGGTTGACTAGAGTCTATGCTGAGGACTATGACCGAGATCGTGAGGCACCGCCTCCTCCTACGCCTCCTGCTTCTTGATTGTACCTTTATTTCTTGTACTTCAGAGTAACTGTCCGGGTTGTGGACTGTACTCTGCTTTTATTATGTATATACATCTTGTTTTTCTCACTCATTGTATGTAACTTGTTTTCCCTTTAATAGATGCATTATTCTCTTTTTAAGTTTGGTCTCAATCATCACCTGTGCTTACAGTGTGTTTGTATTAAAGTTTTTAACTTATCCTATCTCAGTTCACAATGGTCTTGAATGTGTGTTAGTTCGGTGGGCAAGGCCTGAGTTGCTCTGATACCAAGTTATCACACCCCAATTCTGGTCTATTCAGAATGATGTGATGAACCGCTAAATAACCAACGGTTCAACCAGGATCTCAAATAGGCTATCCCCGCGTTATCTAAACTTACACATATCCGTAATTATGATCAGAGTAAATAGATAATAGCGAAAGTCTTATAAAAACATGAACTGAGAATCTATGTGATATTAAAATTTAAGTAACAATTTATTCTGTATCAACTAAAACATAAGTAAATATCAATACAAGTCTTTAATAAATCCAAATAAAGAAACTTATAAAAATATCTAATCAAATACACACGAGTTGCACTCGCAAGAGGAGTCGTGTGTATCATCTTCGACTCCGACTTCCATAGCTGCCACGTTTCCGTACGCAGACGCGCCCATGTAGTCTTCAACCGTATAGCTTGCATCATCAACTACAAATATTCGACGTCGAGGGGTGAGCACACATCACGGCTCAGTGAGTAGCCAAAACAATGCAACAATACATACGCAGGCAAAAAGTTAATTTATATCTTTGGTCTGGTATATAAGTTTACAGTATGCAATAGAAAGGTTTAGGTAGCCAAAGGTCGCGTTTATTGACTCCGCCTCTATACACGAGTATGTGACGTTACCCGAAGATTACGTTTATCGTCAACTCACATGCACCCAATCATGAACATTATATAACAAAGGTTACGTTTATTGCTATATAGTGTCATACCAACACGTAAGCCCTGTTAGCAAGGGCTGCAAACTGGGTTCGCAACTAACCAATCCTAATGCCAAACAGTGTATCCAAGGCCTCACCCCAGCATCCCTCAGAATGCCCATAGAGATAGAGCTAAGGCCCCCGGTAGAGTCGAGACTACAAGGACCCCCCTGATACTCGCTCGCATCAAGCACATCAACCATACACATACAAGCACATGCCTATTCCTATCATCATCATCATCATCATGTTATAAACAATAAAGTAAATATGCATGAATAAGTAATAGAAATATTGGATGGCATGATGTATGCACATTACAAACATATTCGCATAGAATCAAGCATAGCATAAGACTCAAGAAATAGAAAATAATTTATTATTAACCAATTTAGTTTGGGGTTAAGGTTCCTCACCTTAGCTTGCTATAGATACTTTTTCAAGCTTTATAATCACCTTTATATTGTTATTGTATTGCTAGAAGACCTAACAAAGTCGATAGAATTTAATTAGAATTTATTCGGAATTAGAAACCACTCTGTTAACTGAGGGTCGATGGTAGGGTTGATGCTAGGGTCGATGGGTCTATCACCCTTCCCTCTTTCTTGACTTCCCAAATGCTGAGGGTCGATGGTCAGGAATACCTAGGGTCGGATGGTCTATCGACCCTGGGTGCGACCCTTGGTGCACTTTGGTCCAATTCCCACTTTTAATCCATTCTTCGTGTTTGGGGTCCTATGGATTTCTTCTACCTTTCATTCTACATTCATTCCATGGTCTGAAATCATGTATAAACCATCTAGAATAGTTTTCATACATCTTCCTATGGTTTTCCATGGAAACCTAACCATAGATTGATGGTTTGGGTTTCTCCGAGATCACTCTCTCAACATTAACTAACTTAAGGTCTGTAGAAACTTATGGAATTAATATCCATACCTGAGAAGATTAATCTTTCTCTGCAACTCTTCTCTTTTGGCTTAATTTTCTTCCTTGTTCCTCTTCTTCTTCTTTTCCTTCTCTTCTCTTTCTCTCAATTCAATTAGGGTTGTGAAAGGAGTGAAAGTGGCTTAGGGACATCCTTTAAATAGACTAGGAACATCCTAAATAAGTCCCTCTGAGATTAGGAAAGATTCCCATTTGAAAATATGGAAATTTCCTAATTTCTATATTCGGCAGAATCCAAGGGTCGATGGGAGGGTCGATGATCCCATCGACCCTAGGGTCGATGATCCCATCGACCCTAGGGTCTTAAGCTGTCCGACCCTCCCTTTAAAACTGAGGGTCCGACTTTGCGTTTTGGGAGGTCCGACCCGCTTAGCTGGGTATGCGACCCTTCCCCTATTTTAAGTGTTTTTGGGTCGATTTGATACCTGGGATCTCGATCTCCTTCACGCCCTTGGTCCATTTGACTCGACCATGATGGGTAAACCTGGTTCAAGGTGGTAAGACCGGGATAGATTTACACGAGTCTTACAAAAAGGGTCCAAGACAATTCAGGATTCTTAGAAGAGGCACCAAGACCTTGAGTTTGCCATAAGTGACAAAGTGTTTTTGAAGATATCACTTATGCATGGTTTTAAAACAATTCAACAAGAAGGGAGAGTTGTATCCTATATATGTTTTGGGACCTCATAAAATTTTGGAGAGACGTAGAAAAGTTGCATATCAATTAGCGTTACCGCTATCCATGTCAAGTGTGTATGACATATTTCGCATGTCTCTATTGAAGAAGTACGTTGGAGATCCATATCAAAGGTATTGACCACTGATCCACTGGATTAGATAGAAGATTTAACTATTGAAGTGGTACTAGCCTTGTAAGACCCGTGCCAATCTAACCCGATCTTACCACCTTGAACCAGGTTTACCCATCATGGTCGAGTCAAATGGACCAAGGACGTGAAGGAGATCGAGATCCCAGATATCAAATCGACCCAAAAACACTTAAAATAGGGGAAGGGTCGCATACCCAGCTAAGCAGGGTCGGACCTCCCAAAACAGAAAGTCAGACCCTTAGTTTTGAAGGGAGGGTCGGATAGCTTAAGACCCTAGGGTCCACGGGATCATCGACCCTCCCATCGACCCTTGGATTCTGCCGAATATAGAAATTAGGAAATTTCTTAATTTTCGATTGAGATTCTTTCCTAATCTCAGAGGGACTAATTTAGGATGTTCCTACTCTATTTAAAGGACGTCCCTAAGCCACTTTCACTTCTTTCACAACCCTAATTGAATTGAGAGAAAGAGAATAGAAGGAGAAGAGGAAGAAGAGAAACAAGGAAGAGAATTAAGCCAAAAGAGAAGAGTTGCAGAGAAAGATTATCTTCTCAGGTATGGATACTAATTTCATGAGTTTCTATAGACCTCAGGCTAGTTAATGTTGAGAGTGTGATTTCGGAGAAACCCAAACCATCACGCTATGGTTAGGTTTCCATGGAAAACCATAGAAGAATGCATGAAAGCTATCTAGGTGGGTTATACATGGTTTCAGACCATGGAATGAATGTAGAATAGAATGTAGGAGCAAGCCATAGGATTCCAAGTACGAAGAATGGATTAAAAGAGGGAATTGGATCAAAGTGCACCGAGGGTCGCACCGAGGGTCGATGACCATCCAACCCTAGGTGTTCCTGACCATTGACCCTCAGTGTTTGGGAAGTTCAGAGTTAAGGGAGGGTCGCACCCAGGGTCGATCCTGACTCCGACCCTACCTCCGACCCTCAGTTAACAGCATGGTTTTTAAATTCCGAATAAATTCTAATTAAATTCTATCGACTTTGTTAGGGCTTCTAGCAATACAATAACATTGTAAAGGTGATTCTAAAGCTTGGAAAAATATCTATTAGCAAGCTAAGGTGAGGAACCAGAACTCCAAACTAAATTGGTTAATAACAAACTGTTTTCTATTTTCTTGAGTCCTATGCCATGCTTGATTCTATGCGAATATGTTTGTAATGTGCATACAGCATGCCATCCAATATTTCTATTACTTGTTCATGCATATTTACTTTATTGTTTATAACATGATGATGATGATGATGATGATTGGAATAAGCATGTGCTTGTATGTGTGTGGTTGATGTATTTGATGCGAGCAGGTATCAGGGGAGGTGTGATGAAAATGTCAATAAACGTTAACCTTTGGCGGGTCTCAGCACTTTAGCTCTATCTCTAACTCAAGTCTTGTGCATTAGCATCGTCGTATCGCCATTACTTTAGCAAAACTATTATGTCGTAGAGTATCAGGGGAGGTGGTCTCGGTCCTTGTAGTCTCTGACTCTACCGGGAGGCCTTAGCTCTATCTCTATGGACATTCTGAGGGATGCTGGGGTGAGGCATTGGATACACTTTTTGGCATTAGGATTGGTTAGTCAGACCCTTAGTTTGGGGTGATGTGTGCGCACCCCTCGACGTCGAATATTTTTAGTTGATGATGCAGGTTATACCGTTGAAGACTATGTGAATGCGTCTGCGTACGGGAACGTGGCAGCGATGGAAGTTGAAGCTGAAGTGGATACACACGACTCCTCTTGCGAGTGCAACTCGTGTGTATTTGATTAGATATTTTATAGGTTTCTTATTTGGATTTATTAAGACCTGTATTTGGTATTTAAATATTTATGTCTCAGTTGAAAACAGAATAATTTGCTATTAAATTAAATGATATCATCTTAGTTTCTCAGTTCATGTTATTATAAGACTTTCGCTATTGTGTATTTTCTCTGATTATGATTACGGATGTGTGTAAGTTTAGATAACGCGGGGACAGCCTATTTGAGATCCTGATTGAACCGTTGGTTTATTAGCGGTTCATCACATCATTCTGAATAGTGTAGAATTGGGGTGTGACAACTTGGTATCAGAGCATCTCAGGCCTTGTCCACTGAACTAGCATACATTCAAGACAATAGTGAATTGAGATAGGATAAAATAAAAGCTTTAATATAAACACACTGTAAGCACAAGTGATGATTGAGACCAAATTTAAAAAAGAGAATAATGCATCTATAAAAAGGGAAACGAGTTACATATAATGAGAAAGAGAAAATAGTACAGTCCACAACCCGGACAGTTACTCTGTAGTACAAGAAAATAAATACAATCATGAAGCTGGTGGTGAAGGAGGAGGCGGGGCCTCACGATCTTGGTCATAGTCCTCAGCATAGACCCTAGTCAACCAAGCCACCGGGTCCGGGTCGTTTGGAGACTAGCCGCAAGATCGGCTACCCTCCTATCGGGTCGCCCATTGGACCGATAACAGCTCATCCACCCTCATACGCTTGGCGTCCCAGCAACTCCTCCATCCTCGGGATCAGATCTGCGTTGAGCCTCCCCGATCTCCCCGCAGCATCTCCATCATGTCGGAAGGTGGAAGTGAAGGACCAGCCGCATGCGAAGGACCAGCCTCAAGTACAAGGGTCCGCCGAAGAAGTGCCAACACCAGCCGCAGTGTAGGTGAAGGCGGTGGTATCGAGTCAACATCCATATACATACGGTCATCATCGTCGACGGGATCCACGCGAGCTCTAGCGAGCAGCGGCAGCATCAGCCATCTCGATACGATTGTGAGGGCGCACCATCGCGTTCCTCTCCTCATCACAAACCTGGGCATCCCGCATACCCATCTTGCGAATTGCCTCCCAATCTAGAGGCGACGAGAAGGTCTTCTCCCCGGATCTTCTCATCCACCAGGTCAACCCCTGGACGGGTCAAGAGGGATCAGAATCATGCGTCCATAGGGTAGATTACCCCCTATGACCGGACAATGTGGCACTAATCATAGTCCGCATGATGATGTATGGAAGGCGGACGGGTTGGCGAAGTGCAGATCTTGTATATCAAAAACTCGGGTCAGTTGAGAAATCCTCTCATAGTGCCCACTCGCGGAATCAAATTATCTGCTGGATAATCTTACGAAGACCCGTGGAGCTGGACGCAAGTAACAAGCTCTCATCTGCCAACGATCAGGACGGAGCAACTGATTATCGATCTCTGTCCTCATCTCCATCTCAACAAACTGTGGCTCTCCAGGCACACAGTACACCATGGGGCCATCATAAGGAATGCCCAACAAGTCGGCCAGCTGCCGATAGTCGAAGGAGATATCTACCCCCTTGACGTAGTTGGTGATGCGCAACTCCCGACCATGCTCAACGTCATTGTAATTCCCCACCACCGAGATTACAATAGAACTGACGCACCAAATCGGGGCATGTGCACGCGTCGTATGTAATGATAGGAAGCCACCCCATGTCACCAAAGACTCCCTCTACGTTGAACACGGCTAACTCAGCCAAGTTCACCATACGACCACCCTCAACCTTCTTATGGGCATAGTCAGCATACCGTCCCTCGGCCTCATTGGAACGGAAGCGAAGGGGATCACGAACTCGGGCTACCTTAGTACGAGCCATGGTATCTGCAAAATAAGAAAGAGAAGGAAAACAAGGAGTTAATAGGATAAAAATTCGAAACTTGATTTAATAACGACGTAAGTTGACCATAAAGCCTCATTCCTCACCATACAAGTGGGCATGAGAACTTACGTAGGTTAACATACATCCTACAATCCACATACAGTAGAAAATTTTAACTGACGATGTCTAATTTGAAGAAATTCAAGAAAAATCGAAAATGTCGACAAATTAGGGCAAAAAGAGAAAATTTCAAGTTTCTCGATAACCAACCGATGAAACTCAAAAATTTTTGAGGGCTTTCGTTCCTCGAGACACCAATAACAAAAGCCCCCAATAAAAATCGAATTTTTACGGTTGGAAAAAGTTTAATTTGGAAAATACAAGTTAAACGTGCGAAAACCTAGAAATGGAAACCTAAAAACAGGTAAAAATGGGAATACATACCTATAGGGATGAAGTGACGTTGAAACCCGGAGTCAAACCGATCAAAAACGGTAGAGTAGCACTGTAGCAACTCAGAGAGGAGAGATGAGTCGAAACGGAGGAGGAATAGTGAGAAATGACCCAAAATCGGACCTTAAAAATCTGATTTTTGGTCCGAGGGTCGGACAATTCGACTAGCACAATCGACCATCGAATCGACCCTCCCATCGACCCTCGACTCGGGAATCGACAGAAAATCAAGGGTCGGAACTGAGGGTCGGACACCCATCGACCCTCGCATCGACCCTCATCTCTCGGGAAGAATAGGTTATTCCCAGGGTCGGATACCAAGGGTCGGACATACCATCGACCCTGCATAGAAAAGACAGTATTTTTTTTATATAATGAGCTAAAATTGGAATTGATTATCGATTAGCGTGCCTACATGAAATATGAATGACTTCTCCCCTATTTTGATAATTTTCAGGCACCACCAATCACCGAAAGGAATCATGTCTGGACGTAGAGTAACCCGACAGACCGAAATGCAGTCCCACCACCACCACCCATTGAGGAGACTAGTCAAGAAAATAACTATGCACCGGGTAATCCGAACCGGCAAACCCTACAAATTTGCCACCTCCACCACCGAGCTAACAACCGTGGTGATGAACTTGGCACAGCAGCTGCAGCAGATGCAACACGCGCAGCTCGGATGCAGGTTGCCATGGGAATTATGTTTCAAGCCACTCGGCTGCACCCATGCACACAGGACAAGCCGGTCAAGCACCGGTGGGTAACCACCCAGCTCATCGGACACCTCCACAACCCGCTGCACAGATTCCAAGACCAGGTTCCAGAAGCAGCTCAGGGTGATTACCAGTATCCACACCATATGTTTGGGGCAAACCCCCAAAACCAGCTGGACCACTCCCGACTAGTAGAGAGATTTTTGAAGATGAAACCCAAAGAATTCAACGGCAAACCATCTGATCCGTTGTGGCCAGCCCACTTGATAGACTAGATGGAGAGAAATTTCCTCATGATGACTATCACAGAGGAAGAGAAAGTACTATGCGCCACCTTCATGCTCAAGGGCGACGCACATCATTGGTGGAAATCCACAAAGACATATTTACTGACCAAGCACGCCCTACCGACTGGGCTATATATAAAGAAGCCTTCTTTGAGAAATATTTTCCACGGAGCTTTGAGATTCGATGGAGAAGGAGTTCCCGAGCCTATATCCGGGACGGATGGTTTGTGGACTCATATCAACAGGCGCTACGAAGAGCTGTTTTTCTTTGCACCGGCTAGCATGCAAGAAGAAGATACCAAAACCCGTAGGTTCGTCACGGGACCGAGAGGAAGCATCGGGGAACATGTTCGGGCTTAGAGAAGAAAATCTATAATGAAGCTGTCCAGATTGCTCGAGTGATAGAATCGAGCCGGAAGGAGAGTTATTTTACTCGAACGGAGGCATCAAAAGGCCAGCCGAAAATTCTTACAACGGAGGCAATAACAAGACATATAAGCTTTCCCGGTCCTCGGAATTTTAATGCTGCAACCAGGGACTACTCCAGCAGCTCAACCACAGCCAAAGCCAAACTCCGAAGTCCGAAGTGTTTTAATCGCAACCGGTCGGGACATATGGCAAGGGAGTGCCCTAAGCCCAAGAAGCAATTCCATCGGGGACGTGTATATCTTTGTTACGTCCGGGGATGCGGCCGCATCACCCGATGTGGTCACGGGTATGACCGAAACTTTTAAAGTTGTAATTACATTGTATGAGCATGTAGACTAAGTAAAATAAGTCACGGGTATCGTACCTATAAATGGCATGCCCGCCGAGTACTCTTTGATTCGGAGCTACTCATTCCTTTATATCTGTGGCATTTGGAAAGAAGATAAATTTACCCATCAAAACATTAGACTACAAATTACTTGTACGATCACCGATGGGGTTAGAAGTGGAACTAGAGAAAGGTTATGGACCATGTCCAATTCTCATTGGCGAGAAAACCTTAGATGCAACCTTGATACAACTTGAGATGGCAGACTTTGATGTCATCTTGGGAATGGACTGGTTAGCTCGGCATTCTGCAAATCTATTATGCGCCGAAAAGAAGCTAATGTTCAAAGACAAAGAAGGAGCAGAATTAAGTTTCTCGGGAACCAAACTTCCCCGGAGGCGCAAGCTCATACTTTCAGCACTAAAGGCTAAGAAGTGCCTTGAGAAAGGGGCAATCGGGTATCTAGTATCCGTGGTCGACCTAACCAAGGAAGCGCCACGAATGGAAGATATTGATGTCGTGCTTGGGACTATCCCGACGTATTTCCGGAGGAACTACCCGGATTACCACCCGACCGAGCCACGGAGTTTGTGATAGACCTTATACCGGAGCCGCACCCGTATCAAAAGCACCCTATAGAATGGCTCCTACGGAACCGGAAGGAACTGAAGGTGCAACTACAAGAACTACTGGACAAGGGTTATATTCGACCCAGTATATCTCCATGGGATGCACCGGTGTTGTTCGTAAAGAAGAAAGATGGTAGCGTTCGATTATGCATCGACTATCGGGAGTTGAATAAACTGACAATCAAGAATCGATATCCACTACCTCGGATCGATGACTTGTTTGATCAGTTACAAGGAGCGAAAGTATTTTCTAAGATCGATCTTCGATCAGGCTATCATCAGTTGAAGATTAAAGAAGGTGATATTCCGAAGATAGCATTCAGGACCAGATACGGACATTATGAATTTTTGGTTATGTCTTTCGGATTAACTAATGCACCGGCAACGTTCATGGAACTTATGAACCGAGTCTTCCACGATATGTTGGATACGTCGGTTATAGTATTTATTGATGACATATTGGTATATTCCAAGGACAAGGAAACTCATATCAAGAACCTAAACGCAGCCCTACAACGTTTAAGGAAAGAGAAGCTATATGCCAAATTTTTAAAGTGCGAGTTTTGGCTAAGTAAAGTCGCTTTCCTAGGCCATGTAGTATCCGCTGAAGGAATCAAAGTGGATCCCAGCAAGATCGAGGCTATTGTAAAGTGGGAAGCACCAAAGAGCATTTTGGAAATCAAAAGTTTTCTGGGTCTAGCTGGTTATTATCGGAGATTCATAGAAAACTATTCTCGGATTGCCGTACCTCTCACCAGTTTGACTAAGAAAGGTGAAAAGTTTGTATGGACCGATAAATGTGAGAAGAGTTTCCAAACACTGAAGACCAGATTGATATCTGCCCCAATTTTGACTATTCCTATTCCAAGACAGACGTTTACCTTATACACTGATGCGTCGGGACTAGGATTAGGATGTGTGCTTATGCAAGGAGAGCAAGTAATTGCTTATGCTTCAAGACAGTTAAAGGTACATGAGAAAAATTATCCCACTCATGATCTGGAGCTAGCGGCAGTAGTACATGCGGTCAAGATATGGAGACATTACTTAGACGGAGAGAAATTTCAGATTAAGTTAGACCATAAAAGTCTTACTTATTTATTTAATCAGAAGGAGTTGAATATGAGACAACGAAGATGGCTGGAACTATTGAAAGACTATGATTGTGATATCCAGTATCATCCGGGAAAAACGAAGATAGTAGCGGATGCATTAAGCAGAAAAGCAATGATAAAATCTCAAGGAGAAGTTAGCACGACCGCTGCAATGTGTACCACCAGAATGGTATTCAATCACGGCAACGAGCAGTATGTGATAGATACAACGGATGAATCAGCCAACCAAGGGTTTATTCATCGGTTTTTGAATATGTTCGCGGCATTGAAGATTATACCGGATATAGTGGACGAAGTGAAGACAGCTATCAAAGCAGATCCTTATCTGAGAACAGTACAAGAAGATATTGAGAAAGGTAGGACTAACCCTGAGTTCACCTTGGATGACAGAAAGTCCCGAAATACAAAGGAAGAATATGTGTACCGAAACAGAAAGTATGGACATTAGACACCGACTGATGAAAGAAGCCCATACCACCATCTATTTGATACATCCTGGAAGTACAAAAATGTATCATGATCTGAAGAAACTATATTGGTGGAGGGGAATGAAGGCAGATGTAGCCAAGTTCGTGTCTCAATGCCTAAATTTTCAGAAAGTAAAGGCCGAACGACAAAGACCCGCAGGACTGTTACAACCATTACCGGAACCAGCATGGAAATGGGACTGTATCACTATGGACTTCGTCACGGGACTACCATTGACTCCTCGAGTAGTTGACGCAGTTTGGGTGATTGTGGACCGTCTGACTAAAACAGCTCGCTTCATACCTATACGACCTCAGTATACACTAGAAAGGTTAGCGAAGCTGTATGTGGATAATATTGTTCGATTACATGGTGTTCCAGAAAGCATTGTGTCGGATAGAGATCCCCGATTTACGTCCAAGTTTTGGGAGGGATTGCAAAAGGCTATGGGAACAACGCTAAAGTTTAGTACGACATTTCACCCACAGACAGATGGACAGTCGGAGCGTACAATTCAGATTCTAGAAGATAAGCTACGAGCATGTGTAATTGATTTCAAGGGATCATGGGATGAAAGATTACCACTGATCGAGTTCGCTTATAACAATAGCTATCAGGCTACTATACAGATGTCACCTTATGAAGCACTGTATGGCAGGAAGTGTCGAACTCCCTTGTTTTGGAATGAAGTTGGAGAACGTAGTATGGTTGGACCAAAATTTGTGGAAGAGACTTGCCGAGTGGTCGACATCATCAAGGAAAGAGTGAAAACAGCTCAGAACCGTTAGAAGCAATATGCCGATACTCGACGAAGAGATCTAGAGTTCGCCGTAGGTGATAAAGTATTTTTGAAGGTATCGCCTATGCGAGGATTGAAGAGGTTCGGACAGAAAGGGAAACTAAGTCCAAGATACGTCGGGCCATATGAAATTCTAGCTAAGCGTGGAAAAGTAGCTTATCAGTTAGCACTACCACCATCTATGTCAAGTGTGCATGATGTATTTCACATTTCTTTATTGAAGAAGTATGTCAAGGATCCAACGCATGTTTTGACAGTAGATTTGCCGGAATTGACTGATGATTTGACATTTGAAGTAACACCAACAGAGATCACTAGTCGAAAGGTTCAACGTCTACGCAACAGAGATATCTACTATGTTAAGGTCACATGGAAAAGTAGAGACATGGAAGAGGTTACATGGGAAGAAGAAAATGCTATGCGAAAGCAATACCCTCACTTATTTGATTCAGAAGGTACGTACAATTTCGAGGACGAAATTTTTATAAGTTGGGGGGAGTTGTAAGACCCGTGCCAATCTAACCCGGTCTTACCACCTTGAACAAGGTTTACCCATCATGGTCGAGTCAAATGGACCAAGGGCGTGTAGGAGATCGTAATCCCAGGTATCAAATCGACCCAAAAACACTTAAAATAGGGGAAGGGTCGCATACCCAGCTAAGCAGGGTCGGACCTCCCAAAACAGAAAGTCAGACCCTCAGTTTTGAGGGGAGGGTCGGACACCTTAAGACCCTAGGGTCGACGGGATCATCGACCCTCGGATTCTGTCGAATATAGAAATTAGGAAATTTCCTAATTTTCGATTGGGATTTTTTCCTAATCTCAGAGGGACTTATTTAGGATGTTCCTACTCTATTTAAAGGACGTCCCTAAGCCACTTTCACTCCTTTCACAACCCTAATTGAATTGAGAAAAAGAGAATAGAAGGAGAAGAGGAAGAAGAGAAACAAGGAAGAGAATTAAGCCAAAAGAGAAGAGTTGCAGAGAAAGATTATCTTCTCAGGTATGGATACTAATTCCATGAGTTTCTATAGACCTCAGGCTAGTTAATGTTGAGAGTGTGATTTCGGAGAAACCCAAACCATCACGCTATGGTTAGGTTTCCATGGAAAACCATAGAAGAATGCATGAAAGCTATCTAGGTGGGTTATATATGGTTTCAGACCATGGAATGAATGTAGAATGGAATGTAGGAGCAAGCCATAGGATTCCAAGTACGAAGAATGGATTAAAAGATGGAATTGGATCAAAGTGTACCGAGGGTCGCACCGAGGGTCGATGACCATCCGACCCTAGGTGTTCCTGACCATCGACCTTCAGTGTTCGGGAAGTTCGGGAGTTAAGGGAGGGTCGCACCCAGGGTCGATCCTGACTCCGACCCTACCTCCGACCCTCAGTTAACAACATGGTTTTTAAATTCTGAATAAATTCTAATTAAATTCTATCGACTTTGTTAGGGCTTCTAGCAATATAGTAACATTGTAAAGGTAATTCTAAAGCTTGGAAAAATATCTATTAGCAAGCTAAGGTGAGGAATCAGAACTCCAAACTAATTTGGTTAATAACAAACTGTTTTCTATTTTCTTGAGTCCTATGCTATGCTTGATTCTATGCGAATATATTTGTAATGTGCATACAGCATACCATCCAATATTTCTATTACTTGTTCATGCATATTTACTTTATTGTTTATAACATGATGATGATGATGATGATAGGAATAGGCATGTGCTTGTATGTGTGTGGTTGATGTATTTGATGTAAGACCCGTGTCAATCTAATCCGGTCTTACCACCTTGAACCGGTTTACCCATCATGGTCGAGTCAAATGGACCAAGGACGTGAAGGAGATCGAGATCCAAGGTATCGAATCGATCCAAAGGGTTGGACCTCCCAAAACAGAAAGTCAGACCCTCGGTTTTGGAGGGAGGGTCGGACAGCTTAAGACCCTAGGGTCGACGGGATCATCGACCCTCCCATCGACCCTCGGTTTCTGCCGAATATAGAAATTAAGAAATTTCTATATTTTTCGATTGAGATTCTTTCCTAATCTCAAAGGGACTTATTTAGGATGTTCCTACTCTATTTAAAGGACGTTCCTAAGCCACTTTCACTCCTTTTACAACCCTAATTGAATTGAGAGAAAGAGAAGAAGAAAAGCAAGGAAGAGAACTTAGCAAAAAGGAGAAGAATTTCAGAGAAAAAATTATCTTCTCAGGTATGGATATTAATTCCATGAATTTCTACAGACCTTAGGTTAGTTATTGTTGAGAGTGTGATCTCGGAGAAACCCAAACCATCAAGCTATAGTTAGGTTTCCATGGAAAATCATAGAAGAATGCGTGAAAGCTATCTAGGTGGGTTATACATGGTTTCAGACCATGGAATGAATGTAGAATGGAATGTAGGAGCAAGCCATAGGATCCCAAACATGAAGAATGGATTAAAAGAGGGAATTGGACCAAAGTGCACCAAGGGTCGCACCCAGGGTCGATAGACCATCCGACCCTAGGTATTCCTGACCATCGACCCTCAGCATTCGGGAAGTCCAGAAAGAGGGAAGGGTCGATAGACCCATCGACCCTACCTCCGACCCTCAGTTAACAGAGTAGTTTTTAAATCTGGAATTAATTCTAATTAAATTCTATCGACTTTGTTAGGTCTTCTAGCAATATACTAACATTGTAAAGATGATTTTAAAGCTTGGAAAAGTATCTTATAGCAAGCTAAGGTGAGGAACCTTAACCCCAAACTAAATTGGTTAATAATAAACTGTTTTCTATTTCTTGAGTCATATGCTATGGTTGATTCTATGCGAATATGTTTGTAATGTGCATACAGCATGCCATCCAATATTTCTATTACTTGTTCATGCATATTTACTTTATTGTTTATAACATGATGATGATGACGATGATAGGAATAGGCATGTGCTTGTATGTGTGTGGTTGATGTGCTTGATGCGAGTGAGTATCAGGGGAGGTGTGATGAGAACGTCAATAAACGTTAACCTTTGGCGGGTCTCAGCACTTTAGCTCTATCTCTAACTCAAGTCTTGTGCATTGGCATCGTCGTATCGCCATTACTTTAGCGAGAACTATTATGTCGTAGAGTATCGGGGAGGTGGTCTCGGTCCTTGTAGTCTCGACTCTACCGGGGGCCTTAGCTCTATCTCTATGGACATTATGAGGGGATCTTTGGGGTGAGGCCTTGGATACATTGTTTGGCATTAGGATTGGTTAGTTGTGAGCCCAGTTTGCAGCCCTTGCCAACAGGGGCTTACGTGTTGGTATGACACTATATAGCAATAAACGTAACCTTTGTTATATAATGTTCATGGTTGGGTGCATGTGAGTTGACGATAAACGTGATCTTCGGGTAACGTCACACACTCGTGTATAGAGGCGGAGTCAATAAACGCGACCTTTGGCTACCTAAACCTTTCTATTGCATCTTGCAAACTTTAAACCGGACCAAAGATATAAATTGACTTTTTTGCATGCATATGTATTGTTGCATTGTTTTGACTACTCACTGAGCCGTGTTGTGTGCTCACCCCTCGACGTCGAATATTTTTAGTTGATGATGCAGGTTATACCGTTGAAGACTATATGAATGCGTCTGCATACGGGAACGTGGCAGTGATGGAAGTTGAAGCTGAAGTGGATACACACGACTCCTCTTGCGAGTGCAACTCGTGTGTATTTGATTAGATATTTTATAGGTTTCTTTACTTGGATTTATTAAAGATTTGTATTGATATTTATTTATGTCTCGGTTGATACAGAATAAATTGTTATTTAAATTTTAATATCACATAGATTCTCACTTCATTTATTTACAAGATTTTCGCTACTGTGTATTTACTCAGATTATGATTACGGATGTGCGTAAGTTTGGATAACGCGGGGATAGCCTATTTGAGATCCTGGTTGAACCGTTGGTTATTTAGCGGTTCATCACATCATTCTGATTAGTGCAAAATTGGGGTGTGGCATTTGATGCGAGCGGGTATCAGGGGAGGTGTGATGAGAACGTCAATAAACGTTAACCTTTGGTAGGTCTCAGAACTTTAGCTCTATCTCTAACTCAAGTCTTGTGCATTAGCATCGTCGTATCGCCATTACTTTAGCTCCAGCTTCCTTAACTCTGAACTTCCCGAACACTGAGGGTCGATGGTTACCCCAATTCTGCACTATTCGGGAAGTTCAGAGTTAAGGAAGCTGGAGCTAAAGTAATGGCGATACGACGATGCTAATGCACAAGACTTGAGTTAGAGATAGAGTTAAAGTGCTGAGACCCGCCAAAGGTTAACGTTTATTGACGTTCTCACCACACCTTCCCCTGATACCCGCTCGCATCAAATACATCAACCACACACATACAAGCACATGCCTATTCATATCATCATCATCATCATCATCATCATGTTATAAACAATAAAGTAAATATGCATGAACAAGTAATAGAAATATTGGATGGCATGCTGTATGCACATTATAAACATATTCGCATAGAATCAAGCATGGCATAGGACTCAAGAAAATAGAAAACAGTTTGTTATTAACCAATTTAGTTTGAAGTTCTGGTTCCTCACCTTAGCTTGCTAATAGATATTTTTTCAAGCTTTAGAATCACCTTTACAATGTTATTGTATTGTTTGAAGCCCTAACAAAGTCGATAGAATTTAATTAGAATTTATTTGGAATTTAAAAACCATGCTGTTAACTGAGGGTCGGAGGTAGGGTCGGAGTCAGGATCGACCCTGGGTGCGACCCTCCCTTAACTCTGAACTTCCCGAACACTGAGGGTCGATGGTCACCCCAATTCTGCACTATTCAGAATGATGTGATGAACCGCTAATAAACCAATAGTTCAACCAGGATCTCAAATAGGTTATCCCCGCGTTATCTAAACTTACACACATCCGTAATCATAATCAGAGTAAATACACAATAGCGGAAGTCTTATAATAACATGAACTGAGAAACTAAGATGATATCATTTAATTTAATAGCAAATTATTCTGTTTTCAACTGAGACATAAATATTTAAATACCAAATACAGGTCTTAATAAATCCAAATAAGAAACCTATAAAATATCTAATCAAATACACACGAGTTGCACTCGCAAGAGGAGTCGTGTGTATCCACTTCAGCTTCAGCTTCCATCGCTGCCACGTTCCCATACGCAGACGCATTCACATAGTCATCAGCGGTATAACCTGGATCATCAACTAAAAATATTCGACGTCGAGGGGTGAGCACACATCACGGCTCAGTGAGTAGCCAAAACAATGCAACAATACATATGCATGCAAAAATCAATTTATATCTTTGGTCTGATATATAAGTTTACAGTATGCAATAGAAATGTTTAGGTAGCCAAAGGTCGCGTTTATTGACTTCGCCTTTATACACGAGTGTGTGACGTTACCCGAATATCACGTTTATCGTCAACTCACATGCACCCAATCATGAACATTATATAACAAAGGTTACGTTTATTGCTATATAGTGCCATACCAACACGTAAGCCCCTATTAGCGAGGGCTGCAAACTGGGCTCGCAACTAACCAATTCTAATGCCAAAAAGTGTATCCAAGGCCTCACCCCAGCATCCCTCAGAATATCCATAGAGATAGAGCTAAGGTCCCCTGGTAGAGTCAGAGACTACAAGGACCAAGACCACCTTTCCTGATACTCTACGACATAATAGTTTTGCTAAAGTAATGGCGATACGACGATGCTAATGCACAAGACTTGAGTTAGAGATAGAGCTAAAGTGTTGAGACCCGCCAAAGGTTAACGTTTATTGACGTTCTCATCACACCTCCCCTGATACCTGCTCGCATCAAATACATCAACCACACACATACAAGCACATACCTATTCCTATCATCATCATCATCATCATGTTATAAACAATAAAGTAAATATGCATGAACAAGTAATAGAAATATTGGATGGCATGTTGTATGCACATTACAAACATATTCGCATAGAATCAAGCATGACGTAGGACTCAAGAAAATAGAAAACAGTTTGTTATTAACCAATTTAGTTTGGAGTTCTGGTTCCTCACCTTAGCTTGCTAATAGATATTTTTTCAAGCTTTAGAATCACCTTTACAATGTTATTGTATTGTTTGAAGCCCTAACAAAGTCGATAGAATTTAATTAGAATTTATTTGGAATTTAAAAACCATGCTGTTAACTAAGGGTCGGAGGTAGGGTCGGAGTCAGGATCGACCCTGGGTGCGACCCTCCCTTAACTCTAAACTTCCCGAACACTGAGGGTCGATGGTCAGGAACACCTAGGGTCGGATGGTCATCGACCCTCGGTGTGACCCTCGGTGCACTTTGATCCAATTCCCTCTTTTAATCCATTCTTCGTACTTGGAATCCTATGGCTTGCTCCTACATTCCATTTTACATTCATTCCATGGTCTGAAACCATGTATAACCCACCTAGATAGCTTTCATGCATTCTTCTATGATTTTCCATGGAAACCTAACCATAGCGTGATGGTTTGGGTTTCTCCGAAATCACACTCTCAACATTAACTAGCCTGAGGTCTATAAAAACTCATGAAATTAGTATCCATACCTGAGAAGATAATCTTTCTCTGCAACTCTTCTCTTTTGGCTTAATTCTCTTCCTTGTTTCTCTTCTTCCTCTTCTCCTTCTATTCTCTTTCTCTCAATTCAATTAGGGTTGTGAAAGGAGTGAAAGTGGCTTAGGGACGTCCTTTAAATAGAGTAGGAACATCCTAAATAAGTCCCTCTAAGATTAGGAAAGAATCCCAATCGAAAATTAGGAAATTTCTTAATTTCTATATTCGGCAGAATCTGAGGGTTGATGGGAGGGTCGATGATCCCGTCGACCCTAGGGTCTTAAGCTGTCCGACCCTCCCTTCAAAACTGAGGGTCTGACTTTCTGTTTTGGGAGGTCCGACCCTGCTTAGCTGGGTATGCGACCCTTCCCCTATTTTAAGTGTTTTTGGGTCGATTTGATACCTGGGATCTCGATCTCCTTCACGCCCTTAGTCCATTTGACTCGACCATGATGGGTAAACCTGGTTCAAGGTGGTAAGACCGGGTTAGATTGACACGGGTTTTACATGCCTAGTTCACTAGTTGGAAGGTACAATATCTCCAAAGCTGAGATAATTATTATATGAAGGTAATCTGGCGAAGACAAGACGTGGAGAAGATTACCTGGGAAGAAGAAGATGCAATGCGGAAATAAAATTCCCACCTATTAACTCCGAAGTAAATTCAAATTTTGAGGACAAAATTTATTTTAAGGATGGGGGATTTGTAAGATCCGTACGTTCAAATTTCGAGGACGAAATTTCTTTTACGGGTGGTGGAGTTGCAAGACCTACACGCCACGAACCCGATCTAACCTTACATTCTTGTGTCATGACTAGTCTACCTATCATGGTCGAGCCAAGTGAACCCAGTGCGTGAAGAAACCACAAGACCAAGTATGAAATATAACTCAAAAATAGTCAAATATGAGTGTGTGGTTGCATGCCTAATAGGTATGACTGATCCCACCTCAAAAGAGTTCAACCCATGACTTTTTGGTCGTAGGGTCACAGTATGTCCACCCCTACATACTACCCTACACCCTAGGGTTTCACGTTTTAAAAACATAGGGTTGCAGTATATCCGACCCTACATCCGACCCTATGAAAACAGCACGAATCGAAAATTAGAAAAATTTCCTAATTCCAAGGGGATCTTTCCTAAACTCATTGAGACTTATTATGGAGGGTTTTTCTCTATAAATAGGATGTCCCTTAGCCTCTTTCACTCCTTTACAACCCTAATTGAAAGTGAGAGAAAGAGAAAAAGAAAGAGAAGGAAGAGAAGAAGAGAAGGAAACTTGAAGAAGAAGACTAAGGAAGATAAGAAAACTTCAGAGAAACCTTTGAATAAAGATATGAACCTAATTCCTTACCTGAATAAGAGTTCCTAGAATAGTTATGAAGAACATAGGATTAGGAGAAACCCAAATCATCCACCCATGGACAAGTTCCAAGAGATTCCATGGAGGAAATTGTTATAGACAATGAACAGTGTATAACTTGGAGTTTTGAGCCATAGAACAATCTTAGAATGGACCATGAAAGTAAGCCAAAGGATCAAAACATGAAAGAATAGACTTTAGAATGAAAGGTCGACTCAGAATACGTGTGGTCGCACGTAGGGTCGAATGATATCCGACCCTACGAGACCACAGGATCGACCACATGCCCTCGGGAAGTCCCAGGGAGGGTGTGGTTGCACGTAGGGTCGAATGGTATCCAACCCCACGTCCGACCCTACACCCTAGGGTCGCAGAAACTGCTACCCTATGTGCGATCCTACCCTGCGACCCTACCCCTGTGGTCGCAGAAACTGCTACCCTAGGTTCTACCCTACCTACGACCCTACGATTTCAGTTAGTCTAAATCTATTGGAATTAATTCTAATTAAAATTTATCGACTTGTTAAGTCTTTCCAGTGATTTAAAAGTGAATTATAAAGCTTGAACGAGGATCTACGCTCAATCAAAGGTGAGGGAACAAGACCTAAACTAATCGGCTAATAATAAACTATTTTTGTTTATTGAGTCCAACACCATGAATGATTCCATATTTGTATGATTGTAATGTGCATATCACATGTCATACACTATTCCTCTTATTACTGTTCATGCATATTTAATTTTTGTTTATTTATAATATGATGTTGATGATGATGCTAGGAATAGGCATGTGAATGTATGTGTGTGGTTAGTGTACTTGATGCGAGTGGAGCATCAAGGGGAGGACATGACATTGTGGTTCAGCCTGGTCACCAGAATCTAGCTCTATCTCTACTCAAGTCTTGTCCACTAACATCGTCGTATCGCCATTACCTTAGTAGAACTATTACGTCGTAGGGCATCAGGGGAGGTGGTCTCGGACCGTGTAGTCTCTGACTCTGCCGGGGGGCCTTAGCTCTATCTCTATGGACGTATTGAGGGGATCTTTGGGGTGAGGCCTTGGATACACTGTTTGACATTAGGATTGGTTAGTTGCGAGCCCAGTTTGCAAGCCCTCACCAACAGGGGCTTACATGTTGGTATGGGTAGGGCATCAGGGGAAGTATTATGCGGTGTTTGATCCGGGCACTTTAGCTCTATCTCTATTCCATGGTGGGGTGGATGTGGACGACAATGGTGTTTGATCCGTTGGGTGGGCTTACACACCCTGTGTATAGAGGTGCGGCAGCCACCAAACCTTTCTATAGCACATTGCAAACTTATGAACCAGACCAAAGATATGAATGAATGCATGCATATGTTTGTTCATTGTTTTGTTTACTCACTGAGCTCAAGTTGGAGAGCTGACCCTCGCACGCGTAATTCTTTTTAGTTTCTGATGTTGCAGGTATTACGACTGAAGATTATGTCGACACGCCAACATACGAACAGATGGCGGCTATGATGAGCAAGCTGTGGAGGACTATTGTGATTCGTTAAGCGAGCCTTTCAACTATGGATACGCTTAGTGTTTAACTTTCGTATTTGGATATTGAAATATATATAAATTATATTTTGATTACTTGGAGATAAATAGAATATTAATTATTTATCATGACTAGACCTCAGTTCATTATCTGTAAGACTTCCGCTATTTACTTTATTATCTCTGATTAATGTAGAATGTGTTTTGATTTAACATGGTGGGGATAGCCTATTCGAGATCCTGGTTGAACCGTTGGTTTATTGACGGTTCATCACACCATTCTGGTTGGTGCAGAATTAGGGTGTGACAATTGTCGTCCCACATGCACCCACCATGGAATAGAGATAGAGCTAAAGTGTCCGGATCAAACACCGCCAACACTTCCCATAATGTCATACCCATACCAACATGTAAGCCCCTATTGGCGAGGGCTTGGGCTCGCAACTAACCAATCCTAATGCCAAACAGTGTATCTAAGGTCTCACCCCAGCATCCCTCGATACGTCCATAGAGATAGAGCTAAGGCCCCCCAACAGAGTCAGAGACCACACGGTCCGAGACCACCTCCCCTGATGCCCTATGACGTAATAGTTCTGCTAAGGTAATGGCGATACGACGATGTTAGTGGGCAAGACTTGAGTAGAGATAGAGCTAGAGTCTGGTGACGAGGTTGAAGACCACCATGCCACGTCCTCCCCCTGATGCTCGACTCGCATCCATCACACCAACCACACACATACATTCACATGTCTATTCCTAGCATCATCGTCATCATCATGTTATAAATAAACAGAATTAAATATGCATGAATAGTAATAGTAGAAATATTGGATGACATGTGAGATGCACATTACAAGCATAGAATCAATCATGGCATTGTACTCAATAAAAATAAAGCAGTTTGTTATTATCCAATTAGTTTAGGTCTTGTTCCCTCACCTTTGATCGTTGGTTATTCCTCTTTCGAGCTTTGTAAATCACTTTTGGACCAGTTGGAAACCCAATAAATTTATGGATTCTAAGTTAGAGTTCATATTCATTAATTAAAATGTTTAAATGTCCCATCTGGAATCAATCAGATCTCCAAAACCTGAGTGGTTGCAGGTGTGGTTGTACTTGTGGTCTCAGTTTCTGCTACCACAGGGTGTGTGGTCAATTCGTGTAGTCGCATATCATGTGACCACACACATGCGACCACACCCTCCCTGAAAACTTCCCGAGGGCGTGTGGTCGACACATGTGCCTCGTGTGGTCGACCATAGCTGCGACCACATGAGTGTTTGGTCGACTTTTATTCTCAGTCTATTCCCTTTATGATTTGATTCCTTAAACTATCATTAGGGTCCTTCCTATGATTGATCTATGGCCTCAATTTCTTATTTTTCACAATCATCTACTCCAACCTACTCTTTATGGATTTCTTTTGAGTTTCCATCTATGGGTCTCATGGTTGAGATCCTACTTTGAGTCAACACTTCCTACATGATCTATTCTAGGCATTTAACTAATGTAGGAGATGTTTTCATACCTTAAACTTGCTGAAGAATCAGAGCTCTCTTTGAAATTCCTTCTCTTAGTCTTCCTCTTCAATTCTCCTTCTCTTCCTCCTCCTTTCTTTCTCTCTCTTTTAGTTTGAGTTTTAAAAGAATGAAAGAGGCTAAGGGACATCCTATATATAGAGGAAAACCCTCCATATAGAGTCTTACTTAGATTAGGAAAGAACCCTCTACAGATTAGGAAGGTTTCCTAATCACGGAGTCAGTTTGACATCGTGTGGTCGCACGTGGGCCCATAGGATCCGTCGACCACACGTCCCAAATCTACCACCACACATCCCAAACTCCTGTGGTCTTACTATTTTGAGGTGTGGTCGACCATATTTGTTTAGGTATGTGACCACACGTCTTAATTAGATGATTTATGGTTCGAATTACATACCTAGCCTTGTGGTTTCTTCACCGCTTGGTCCGACCATGATAGGAAGACCTGATACAAGATGGTAAGACCGAGTTAGTACGATACGGGTCTTACAGCCGCCCTCAAAGTAGCGAAGTGAACTGACTCTTCTATGTCCTTTATCTGGAGTACCTCCAAAATGAATCTGGCCAAGAAAGCCCGCAGAGTCTCATCAGACCTTTGTCTCATGTTCATGAGATGTGCTTTTGTCTTTCGTTGCACCCTATTTCCCTGAAAATGCATTCTGAATAGCTTTCCCATGGTCTTGAAAGAGTCAGTTGATCTCGGAGGCAGGTTGTTAAACCACATCCTGGCTGCACCTTTTAGTGTAAGGGGGAAGGCCCTACACATGATCACATCTGGGTTCGCATGGAGGACCATTGCCCCCACGAAATTGTTCAAATGCTCAATCGGATTGGTGGATCTATCATAGGAATCCACGGGCGGCATGCTGAACGGCTTTGGCAAGGGGACCCTCATAAGAATATCACTGAGAGGGTTGTCTGTTGAGTAATCCCTGTCTTCATCCAGGGTCATACCAGCCTTTTCCATTGTCTCGACCTTCCGGTGCAAGAGTGCTAGCTGGTCCGTTATTTTCACTGCTACCTCTGGATCCATGGGCACTTTCTATTTGTCCTCTGTACCCATGACGACCTCTGGTAGTTACGCTTGTTGTGGAACCAAAAGTTCTTCCAAGACATCTTCATCTCGCTCAAGTGTTGCTCTCGGCAGTGGGCCTAACCTCTCTTGAATAGGTATCCTCCCATGTTGTGAGGTTGATCCCGTTCCACTTACTTCCGGTGCCGGGGGCGCTCTAATCCCATCTCTGATGGGTCCACCTCTGTATTGCCCAAGACGATAGTCCCGAGGAGTTTTCGGGGGAAGCTCAGCCTCTCTATGAGGGTCAATCGGAGGGATAACTCCCACTGGTGAGCTGGAAATAGCCTCAGCGAATGGAGGCTAAAGTCCTTGGACGAATCTAGTTAATACTCCAAGCTGCTGAGCCATGGTCTCGAATTGTTCATAGGTGATGAATGCCTCCAATGGGGGCACTTGATTTGCCACTCTCTTCCCTCTCTCCCTCTATGGTCTAGGTTCCGACCTATTTTCATCTTTGAGGTTGGTCGACCGTTGTTCAATTAAAGGGGGGTTGGGATTAACCATATGACTTCTTGTTCTCCTTGGGCTCATACCTCAGGATTTCTCTTTGACTTTTATCTTGCGACGTCAAATCGCTCAGGGCCCCACGGTGGGCACCAAACTGTTTCGGCCTAAATTCGTATCCAAAGTCCACCACGCTGACTAGACTTGCAAGACACAAGCAAAGACAAGGGGGAGGCGGGCCTATGGTGTAAGACCCGCACTGTGAAAACCCGGTCTAAACCTTGGTTTTGTGTCGTGACAGGTCTTCCGATCATCACCAAGCCAGACGGGGCAAGCTGATAACAAACAGGTACGGAATCGGACCGAAGTCGACCAATATACCTGATTTTAGGTATACCGGTCGATGGTACCGGATGATGGTACCGGTCGACCGGTATGGCCTGCATAGCTATGTGCGGGAATTTGGAAATTTGTCTCTGCGGGTCCCGCTTTCCTGATTTCAAATCCTAGAAGTTTCCTAATCCTAGTAGGGTTACTAAACCCTATTTCTAGCCTATAAATACACCCTTAAACCCCTCAAATCCTTTCCATTGTCTTTCACAAACCCTAGAGAAGAGAAAGAGCTTGGAAAGGAGAAGGAGCTAGGAAGAAGAAGGAGGTACCGCCATTACCGTTTGACGAAGCTCTCGCTACACCTGTCAACGGTAAGTGTTTGGATCCATCTTCTTACCCTATGATAGTTGTGTGGGTGGATCAATACCATGCAAAGTAGGTATTGATCTAAAACCCTAAATTGGCCAATAAACCCTAAGTTGCCGTCAAACCCTAGATTCGAGTTTCGAGATGATATTCGTCGAAATGAGACTTGAATGAGTTGGGGATAACTCTAACTCAAAGCCTAGACTTAGAATGGATAGGAGAAACCCTGAAAATCTGTGGAGGATGATCGACGGCAGTCGAAGAACCCATGTATGGTCTTCCGGAGACATACCGATCGACTATACCGGTTGCACATAGTGCGACCGGTATGTTGCGACCGCTACCTCTCGGGAGGTTATCTGTGGGGGACCGGCTGACCATACCGGTCGCCAGTCTTTCCCACAGAGCTGCGACCGGTACATGCCACCGGTCAGCTCTGTGAGGGTATTTTGTGATCTCTGTTGGTTTCCGACCAACATGAAACCCTAAATAATATATTCTAATGAAACCCTAATATTACGTAGGACGCTGTGACTTATCGAACGAGCGTCAGGTAAGGGAATCTGACCTAAACCTAATAATTAATGGACAGTAAATCGTTGTTAATCATTGAATATCTGTGATGTGATGTTTGTGCATATTCACATGCCATCCTTTACTTTCAACTATTATTATTGTTCATGCATTCATAGGATGTGATTGTTAGGCATGTGATTGTCTTCGTTGGTGTGTGGAGTGGGGCATGGGCATGGGATCGCTCTTCACACTGGCACCTTTTGTAGTATTCTATCTTAACAAGCTTGGTACCGGGTGGGGTATCGGGGGAAGATCGTGGTACGTTGGTCTCCGATATTGATGTTGTCCCGACCATCGATGGGTGGTGCGAGGATTCCGAGTCGACGCTGCCTTGTCCACGATGCTTTAGCTCTATCTCTATGCCGTAGGGAGTGTGTTGGGATAGGGTCTACCAGCGTATGTTTTCTATCCTAGTGGGTTAGTTACGGATAGGGTATCAGGGGGAGGTGAGGTTTTGGAGGTCTCCGACCCGGCCTGCGCTCTAGCTCTATCTCTATGCCGTAGACGGCTATCTTTGGGATAGAGCATACATTGTTGACATATAGGATTGGTTAGTTGCGAGCCCGGTTTGCTAGCCCGGCCGGTAGGGGCTTAGGTCTTGGTATGGGTAGAGTATCGGGGGAGGTGCGGGTATACCTTCGCTCTATCTCTATTCCATGATGGGTGCATGTGGGTTGGTGGTAGTGTGATTCTTTGTGCGACGCCACACACTCGTGTATAGAGGTGCGGGGGCCACCAAACCTTTCTATAGCACATTGCAAACTTAAAACCGGACCACGACATAAAATGATTGTTACTCATGCATAATCTTGTGAAACCCGTCGATTGTCTTCTCGAGGCTGTGTTGTGTGCTCACCCTTTGTATATACATTGTTTTAGATGTTGATGCGGGATACACCGTGGACGATTATGTGAACGCTCCGGCGTATGGTGGTGCGTTGCGGTGTTGGACGTCTGAGGCGGGAGAGGACGAGCATGACGCTTCATGCGAGTGCCCTTTCTGCGTGTACCTGTGATTTATTTTATTTATTTATTTCAGTTATTTTTGTTTGTTATTATAAGATGTAAAAGATTATTATTTTATCTTTGAATTTGAATAATGGGATATTTATTTAAATTATCAATAGATACTCGGTTCATTCTATTTAAAGTCTTCCGAGAACCATGAAACTTTCATTAAATGGAAAAAAAAATGTATCAAATGTAATAGTGCTACGAGTGCAGTCCACAAACCGGAAAGTTACCCGTTATATAAACAGATCATATGAAAAGTAGAATGGAAATCATGGGGTAGGAGGCCCGGGAGGAATGGGGTCCGCTATGTCATAGTCCCGCTCGTATGCGACCCTAAGCCAATGCACCTGGTCTGAGTCACCCGTAGACCACGAGCCGGGCGTCCCAACTCCCGACCCATCGCTCGGCGAGACTCCGGGGATGACCCTGCGGGTGTCCCCGATCTCGGTAAACATACTCAACACCGAGTCGGGAGGGGTTGAGATGGCCCGGTTGTGGGAACGGATGGTGATGGTACGCGGTGGAGGCGTGGGGCGGGCACCTGGTGCTTCCCCAACTACATCGTCATCATCATCATCCCCCATCTCGCCGCATAGGCCGCATTGGCCGCGGCTGCGCCGCTGGCTGCCGCCGCTGCTACTCTCCCAAGTGGACGAGGGCGAGCCTCCAACTCGTCATCACTAACGGGCAGGTCAACCATCCGCATCCTATTTATCGCGTCCCGGTCGATGTCGGAGGTCATGGAGTCCTCGACGGCTGTCTCTCCTCCGAAACTCACGCCCGGACGGTGAAGAAGGAAAGTGACGAGACGGCCATAGGGAAGGTTGCTGGCCCGATCGGTCACGGCCGCTCGATGCATAGTCCGGATGATGAGGTATGGAAGTGAGATCCGCTCTCCGGTGCGGGCGCAATAAGTGACGTCTTGGGTGAGCTGGGACAACTCATTGTAGTGACCGCTCCGTGGCACTATATCGTCTTTGGATGATGCGGCTGTAGACCCGGGGTATAGGTCTCAAGCTAGCTGCCTTCATAGGAGCCCCGGGTTGAGTATCGATGCGCTATCTCTCGGCGCAAATCCTCGGTCAAGTAACCTTTCGCCTTGGGGGCGCAGTATACCAAATCTCCATCATTGGGAACCCCAAGCAGATCAGCCAAGCGGTGGGTGTTGAAGGAAATATGTACACCCGGACGTAGCGGTAATGCGCAGATCCCTACACTGGTTCGGGTCTTCGACATCCCCTTCGAGCTCCAATTTGCATAAAAATGCTTGACCGGGTTAGGGCGTGTGGTCTCGTGTAGGAAATAACCGGCAGCCAACCTAGAGCACCAAAGGCCGTCTCTACGTTAAACCGGTGTAATTGTCCCACATTGACCCGTCGCCGGATACGATACTCTTGTCATCGAACCAAGAAAACCGAGCTGAGCTTCCAAAGAGCGAAACCATAGCTCATCTAGGCGGGGGATAGGTGGAGAGGGAACCCGAGAACTAGAACCATGTGATCGCTTCCCGGGGTTGCGTCTAGGAGCCATTTAAAATCTGTAAAACAAAAGAAAACAAGGTAAAAAGTTAGAAATTTTCAAAATTTCGGCGAACCATAACGGCTATAAATTGGGAAAAAGCCTCGAACTCACCCAAAAACATGGGGAGGAGGACTTACGTAACCCCCACACTCTTCCATAATCCAATCACAAGCAATTATAACAAGAAATTTCAAGAAATTTCAAGAATTAAGAAAAATTAGAAAAATTTTGAAATTTTTGAAAACCTAGGTCAAAAGATGAAAAAATTCGATTTTTATCAAAACCTTGCGGTGGAACCCCAAATTAGTTGAGGGCTTTTGCTCTTGGGGGTCCCTAAACCCTTTCTAAGCCGAAGGAAAAGAATTCCCTACGGTTAAAACATCTCGAACAAAGAAAAACCTAAATTTCTACATAAAGACGATATGAAAATTTCCTAAAAATATGAGAGAGAGGGTAGAGACCTACACGGAGACGATATGCTAGGTCTTGAATGGAAGGAATCGGCCTCAAATAGCACCGGTCGAACTATAGCAACTCGGAACCCGAGAGAAGAATCGCCACTGGGAGAGAAGGAGAAGGAAAAAGTGAGAAAAATCTCACTTTTTCGCGATTTTAAAGCCATTTTGGGCATACCGGTCGACGGTTATGCCTATACCGTCGACCGGTATCAACCCGGTGTGCGACCGCTATGTCTCGGCCAGAAAATTTTTCGACCGGTCGACTATACCGGTCGCAACACTGTCTACAAAGTGGCGACCGGTATCTCATAGACATGCGACCGGTATGTCTCGGCCAGAAATTTAATTTTGACCGGTCGACTATACCGGCCGCAGCATATTTCTACAGGTGTGCGACCGGTATGTTGCGACCGGTACGCCCCAAAAGGCCGGAAAAATTTAAAAATTTCCAAAATTGTGCAAATTGAAATGTTACTTCTCGACTATTCTCTGCATTATTCAAGACTAACACTACTATTATTGATGATTCTCACGTGTTATGTCTTCTTCTCGGATCCAAATAAATAGTGCGAGATGGCGGGTGGAAAGCGGTCGAAGGGGTAGAAAGCATCATCATGCCGGGAAGCGCCTAGAGGAAGAGCAAGGCTGAGCGGGACCGGGTTAGAGAAACCAGCCACGAAGAGGATGAGGAACAGGTCCGGAAGTACCCGAGAATTACAGGGACCACCTCACGGGGATTCGAGACCATAGTTACAAACTTGGTCTATCGGATGCAAGCTCAACGGAAGGAATTTACGGGTGAGGTACTAAGCGATGCTCGGGTCAGCGGGTTCCGTTCCGCCGGTAATACGCTGGGTGCGGAGAGAAAATGTCTTCACAGCGGGTGCGAGTAGCCCAAGGCCAAGGGCCCAAGCACGGAATGTACCACCACCGCATCGCTTTCCGTCGCCTTCTGCGTATCCGGGGGGCATATCCGTATCCACCACCATGGTACGGAGCGGATACCAGGGGACAGCCACGATCTTAGCGGTCGGTGGACGGGTTCTTGAAGTTGAAACCGTCATCATTCACCGGCAGGCCGGGGAAACCATTGTGGCCAGCACGGTGGGTTTCGGAAATGGAAAAGAACTTCCGATTGATGACGTGTGCGAGGAGGAGAAAGTTCTATTTGCCACTCACATGTTGAGAGAGGCGCGAATGCTTGGTGGAATTCCACGCGGGCATATTTGGAGAACCAATATACATTAGTTGGTGGGAAGTGTTTAAAGCGGCTTTCTTCGACAAATACTTCCCAAAGAGCTTCGGGGATTCAATGGAGAGAGAGTTTCTCGGCTGCAGCAGGGTCGGTCGTTGTAGATGCTTATCAAAGTACGAAGAGCTATTCTTCTTCGCACCCGGTCGGTATGCGGGAAGAGGAGACAAAGATACGTAGGTTCACCATGGGACTACGTGGAAGTATCAGAGAGCATCTTTTGGGTCCGGATAAGAAGACCTACAACGAGGCGGTGCGGGTTGCGAGGGTGATAGAGTCCGGTCGGAGGGACAGCTTCTTCGCTCGGAACGGAGGAGTGAAGAGATCTGGCTGGGAGAGGCTCGGGTGGCGGTAATCCTAGACCATTCCGCCCATACGGGGGGCGGCCGCTCCGCACTGCGAGAAACAACTTGGCACCACCATGTGCCACAATTAGCCGGACCCAACCCGAATATTAAGTGTTATAAGCTGTCGGCAAGCGGGACATGTTGCAAGGAAGCTGCACACTACCTAGGAAGCAAGCTCCCCGGCAAGCCGGAGTTTATGCGGTCCCGCTTGAAGAGGCAGCCGCATCTTCCGATGTGGTAAGCTGGTACGACTTTATCCCTTACTATTTGGTTTATTCTTTTCGGTTGCATGAGCATATAGAACTAAGGGGCAATATATTCCGGGGAATTGTAAATGTAGCCGGTTTACCCGGGAGTATTATTTGACTCCGGGGCCACGCACTCCTTTGTTTTTTGTTTCTTTTGGGAAGCGAATGGAGTTACCAATCAAGCAATTGAACCCAAGCTTGATAGTTCGCTCTCCACTAGGGGTCGAGTGGCTTTGACCAAGTATTATGGACCATGTCTTGTAAGTATCGAGGGCCGAGACCTAGAAGCAAGCCTAGTAATACTTGAGATGGCAGATTTTGATGTCATTTTAGGAATGGATTAGCTAGGCCATCATTCGGCCGTCCTTTTTATGTGGTGAAAGGAAGCTTATGCTTCTTGACAGGGGGGGGGAAAGGATTATAGTTTATTTGGAATTAAGCTATCTAGGAAGCGGAAGTTGATCCTCTCCGCCCTAAAGACTAAGAGATGCTTGGAGAAAGGGGGAGTGGGTTATCTCGTATGCGTAGTCGACCTCACAGCGAGAGTCACTCAAGATGGAGGATATAGAGGTGGTTCGGGAGTTTCCGGATGTATTTCCGGAGGATCTTCCGGGCTTACCACCGGGACGGGGCTACGGGAATTTGTGATAGACCTTATACCGGGTTCGGCTCCGGTGTCTAAAGCGCCATACGGGATGGCCCCAACCGAGTTAAAGGAGTTGAAGACCCAATTACAAGAATTGCTGGATAAGGGCTTCATACGACCTAGTATTTCGCCTTGGGAGCACACTGTGTTGTTCGTCAAGAAGAAAGATGGAAGTGTACGGCTATGTATTGACTATCGTGAGCTGAACAAGTTGGCGATCAAGAATCGGTATCCTTTGCCTAGGATCGATGATCCGTTCGATCAGGCTGCGGGGTGCAAAGGTTTTCTCAAAGATCGATCTCCGATCGGGGTATCACCAATTGAAGATCAAGGCCGGAGATATTCCGAAGGCGCTTTCGGGACGAGGTATGGGCATTATGAGTTTACGGTTATGTCTTTCGGGTTGACCAATGCTCCGGCGTCGTTTATGGAGCCCGATGAACCGAGTGTTCCATGACATGTTGGACACTCCGGTCATCGTATTCATCGGCGACATATTGATTTACTCTAAGGACATGGAGACTCATACGGCGCATTTGAGAGCAGCCCTCACAGCGGTCGAGGGATGTGAGGCTTTATGCAAAATTCAAGAAGTGCGAGTTTTGGGTGAAGGAAGTGGCTTTCTTGGGCCATGTTGTATCTGGAGGCGGTATCAAGGTTGATCCAAGCAAGATAGCTGCTATAGTAGGATGGGAAGCACCGAAATCTGTTGCGGAGATTCGTAGTTTCCTTGGGTTGGCTGGTTATTATAGAAGATTCGTGGAAGATTACTCCGGGATCGCGGTTCCACTCACCGGATTGACCAAGAAGGGAGAGAAATTTATATGGACGGATGAGTGTGAGAAGTGCTTCCGGACTTTGAAGTCAAGACTTGTCTCGCACCTATCCCGACCATCCCCGAACCAAGCGTACCGTTTACTCTATATACGGATGCTTCGGGGTTGGGTATTGGGTGTGTTACGATGCAAGGAGAACAGGTGATCGCTTACGCATCAAGGCGGTTAAAAGAGCATGAGAAGAACTATCCTACGCATGACTTGGAGCTAGCAGCGGTTATTCATGCAATCAAGACTTGGAGACACTATTTGTACGGTGAGAAGTTTCGGATCAAGTCGGATCACAAGAGCTTAACTTATCTCTTCACTCGGAAGGATCCGAATATGGGGCGGAGGAGGTGGCTGGAATTGTTAAAAGATTATGATTGCGACATCCGGTACCATCCGGGTAAGGCAAATGTGGTGGTGGACGCCTTAAGTAGAAAGTGGGCATCGAAGCACGAGGCGGGACCGAGTACAAATGCTGCATTGTGTCTTGCGGCCTCGAGTTCGATGGAAATTGATGAAGACCATATTATCGAAGCTGCGGAAGATCCGGTTGAGCAAGGCTTGATTCATAAGTTCACTATGATGTTCGCCGCATTGAAGATCTCGCCGAGCCTAATTGATGAAGTCAAGGTAGCAATCCCTACGGGATCCATATCTCGGGACAGTGCGGGAAGACTTAGAGAAGGGTACGTGTAACCCGACTTTACCTTGGAATCGGACAAAGTACTCAAGTATCGCGGACGGTTATGTATACACGAGAGCGAAGGCTGCGATATCGGAGGCCGAGTTATGGGCGGAGCTCATTACACTCCATATTCGGTACATCCGGGAAGTACCAAGATGTACCATGATCTAAGAAGACTCTATTGGTGGAGGGGTATGAAAGGCGATATAGCTCGTTTCGTGTTTCAATGTGCGAATTGTCAACAAGTTAAAGCGGAGAGGCAAAGACCCGCGGGTTTACTACAGCCATTACGGAACCCGCATGGAAGTGGGATTGTATCACTATGGATTTCGTCAGCGGCTTACCTTTGACACCAAGGTCGGTGGATGCGGTTTGGGTTATAGTAGATCGGCTCACCAAGACAGCTCGATTTATTGCGGTCGGACCTCGGTATACCATGGGAAGCTGGCCAAGTTATATGTTGATAATATAGTCGGACTTCATGGCGTTCCCGGAAAGTATAGTATCGACGGAGATCCCCGTTTTACATCGAATTCTGGGAAGGATTCACGAAAGCTATGGGAACAAAGTTGAAGTTCGGTACGGCTTTCCATCCTCGGACGGACGGACGGTCGAGCGAACCATTCAAATTTTGGAAGATATGCTTCGAGCTTGTGCATTAGATTTCAAAGGAGCTTGGGATGAGAAGCTATCACTTATCGAGTTTGCTTACAACAATAGTTATCGGGCTACAATTCGGATGGCCCCATATGAAGCTCTCTATGGGAGAAAATGTCGTACACCTCTGTTATGGAATGAAGTGGGGGAAAGAAGAATTGTAGGACCGGAGTTTGTTGAAGAAACTTGCCGAGTGATTGATCGGATCAAAGAGAGAGTAAAGACAGCTCAAGTTCGGCGAAGCACTATGCGGATAATCGGCGTCGAGATCTGGGTTTGCGGTGGGTGACAAAGTGTTCTTGAAGGTGTCACCGGTGCGAGGTCCGAAAGCGGTTTGGTAAGAAGGGGAAGCTATGCCCCGGGTATGTGGGACCATATGAGATATTGAATCGGCGTGGTAATGTAGCATATCAATTGGCTCTACCACCATCTATGTCTAGCGTCCATAATGTGTTCCATGTATCATTGCGAAGAAGTATGTCGGAGATCCATCGCATATCTTGAGCGCCGATCCTCCGGACTTGATTGAAGACTTAACTTTCGAAGTGGTGCACATGTAATGCTCTCAAGTCGAAAAGTTCGGCAACTTCGAACCAAGGATATCCACTATGTGAAGGTGCATTGGAGAAGCCAAAATGTGGAGGAAATTACTTGGGAGGAAGAGAGCGCGATGAGAAAGGAGTACCCTAACCTTTTTGGCGATCAAGGTACGTTCAAATTTCGAGGCCGAAATTTCTTTTAAGGGGTAAGGGGAGTTGTAGTACCTACATGCAAATTTCGGGGGACGAAATTTCTTTTAAAGGGGTGGTGGAGTTGTAAGACCCGCACTCGAAAACCCGGTCTAAACCTTGGTTTTGTGTCGTGACGGGTCTTCCGATCATCACCGAGCCGGACGGGGCAAGCGCGGATAACAAGCAGTGCGGAATCGGACCCGAAGTCGACCAATATACCTGATTTTAGGTATACCGGTCGATGGTACCGGATGATGGTACCGGTCGGCCGGTATGGCCTGCATAGCTATGTGCGGGAATTTGGAAATTTGTCTCTGCGGGTCCCGCTTTCCCGATTTCGAATCCTAGAAGTTTCCTAATCCTAGTAGGGTTACTAAACCCTATTTCTAGCCTATAAATACACCCTTAAACCCCTCAAATCCTTTCCATTGTCTCTCACAAACCCTAGAGAAGAGAAAGAGCTTGGAAAGGAGAAGGAGCTAGGAAGAAGAAGGAGGTGCCGCCATTACCGTTTGTGAAGCTCTCGCTACACTGTCAACGGTAAGTGTTTGGATCCATCTTCTTACCCTATGTTAGTTGTGTGGGTGGATCAATACCATGCAAAGTAGGTATTGATCTAAAACCCTAAATTGGCCAATAAACCCTAAGTTGCCGTCAAACCCTAGATTCGAGTTTCGAGATGATATTCGTCGAAATGAGACTTGAATGAGTTAGGGGATAACTCTAACTCAAAGCCTAGACTTAGAATGGATAGGAGAAACCCCGAAAATCCATGGAGGATGATCGCGGCGGTCGAAGAACCCATGTATGGTCTTCGGGAGACATACCGGTCGACTATACCGGTTGCACATAGTGCGACCCGGTATGTTGCGACCGCTACCTCTCGGGAGGTTATACGTGGGGGACCGGCTGACCATACCGGTCGCCGGTCTTTCCCTCAGAGCTGCGACCGGTACATGCCACCGGTCGGCTACGTGAGGGTATTTTGTGATCCCTGTTGGTTTCCGACCAACATGAAACCCTAAATAATATATTCTAATGAAACCCTAATATTATGTAGGACGGCGTGACTTATCGTTTGGATCTTGCGGCGTGGAGCAAGTTATCGAGCGGCGTCGGGTAAGGGAATCCGACCTAAACCTAATAATTAATGGACGGTAAATCGTTGTTAATCATTGAATATCTGTGATGTGATGTTTGTGCATATTCACATGCCATCCTTTACTTTCGGTTATTATTATTGTTCGTGCATTCATAGGATGTGATTGTTAGGCATGTGATTGTTTTTCGTTGGTGTGTGGAGTGGGGCATGGGCACGGGATCGCTCTTCACGCGGCACCTTTTGTAGTATTCTATCTTAACATGCTTGGTACGGGTGGGGTATCGGGGGAAGATCGTGGTACGTTGGTCTCCGATATTGATGTTGTCCCGACCATCGTTGGGTGGTCCCGAGGATTCAGTCGAGCTGCCTTGTCCACGATGCTTTAGCTCTATCTCTATGCCGTAGGGAGTGGTGTTGGGATAGGGTCTACCAGCGTATTGTTTCTATCCTAGTGGGTTAGTTGCGGATAGGGTATCGGGGGGAGGTGAGGTTTTGGAGGTCTCGGGCCCGGCCTGCACGCTCTAGCTCTATCTCTATGCCGTAGGACGGCTGTCTTTGGGATAGAGCATACATTGTTGACATATAGGATTGGTTAGTTGCGAGCCCGGTTTGCGAGCCACGGCCGGTAGGGGCTTAGGTCCTGGTATGGGTAGAGTATCGGGGGAGGTGCGGGTATACCTTAGCTCTATCTCTATTCCATGATGGGTGCATGTGGGTTGGTGGTAGTGTGATTCTTGTGCGACGCCACACACTCGTGTATAGAGGTGCGGGGGCCACCAAACCTTTCTATAGCACATTGCAAACTTAAAACCGGGACCACAACATAAAATGATTGTTACTCATGCATAATCTTGTGAAACTGTCGATTGTCTTCTTGAGCGTGTTGTGTGCTCACCCTTTGTATATACATTGTTTTTAGATGTTGATGCAGGATATCCGTGGACGATTATGTGAACGCTCCGGCGTATGGTGGTGTCTGCGGTGTTGGACGTACAGGGCGGGAGAGGGCGAGCATGACGCTTCATGCGAGTGCCCTTTCTGCGTGTACCCGTGATTTGTTTTATTTATTTATTTCGGTTATTTTTGTTTGTTATTAAGAGATGTAAAAGATTATTATTTTATCTTTGAATTTGAATAATGGGATATTTATTTAAATTATCAATAGATACTCGGTTCATTCTATTTAAAGTCTTCCCTTTGTATATTTATATTCGATTGTGGTTATGTGTAATTGGTTTGTATGGGTGGACACGGCCTATTCGAGATCCTGGTGTGAACCGTTGGTTCAATGACGGTTCACTCACACCGTTCTGGTTGGATCAGAATTTAGGGTGTGACATATGGCCTCGGGCCTACTCCGATGCCTAAGTTAAGGCTCTGTGAACAGTTAATGGGCTCGATATCCTAGCCCACTTAAATATGGATAGGGTAAGTGAGAGATTCTCAGTTCGAGGTGTCAGAGCGATAATTCCAGGAAAGAGTAATAAATGTAAAAGTACCTGAAATCTCGGGATTCGTGGTATTTATTGTGAATAGTGCATCTTTGTAATGCCCTTGTTGGATGTGTAATGACCGAAGTATCCTTGTAAAGCTGTAGAAATGACGTTTTTGTCCTTATCCATTGATTGGATTTATGAGAATGTTGGGTATTGACGTAGATGCTTGGATCCTAGCTGTCACCATGTCATTGGTGACATGGGAGATTTCCCTAACACTTGCCTCGTTGCTCTGGTGAATCTGTAAGGTTCGACTGAGCAAGTAAAAAAAAAGAATGCTCTCCCAACACTCCTCATGTTGGCATGAGGAAATCCAGTAGCTGCAGTTTACTGTGCACACATATCGATGTATTAGTATACGCACAGTGGATGACAGCCACTGGATTTTCTCATGTCGACATGAAGGGCATGAGAGGATTCGAATCCACAAAAAATGATATTTTTTCCCAAATTTAGTAGTTATGTCTCCACCTTCTTTCTTGCAACCTCTCTCCTTGAGTTCGGATCATCTACATGTACATGTACTCTCCATGGGATCCCATCACCGTCGATGTGATGTGGGACCAACCTCTAGAGTGTGGGACCCATCAGATATGAACAATGATGGGATCCCAAGAAGGATTCCAGTACATGTAAGTGAACTATTCTCCTCCCCCTCCCTACTGGCTAGGGGTGTCAATCCTAAGACCGCACCGTGTCGCTCGAGCCGGACCGACCGGTTGAAAATCGCACCGAACCAGACCGATTAGTAAACGTGTCGGTCTTAGGACCAGACCGATTACTAATAGATCGTTCACGGTGCAGGGGTGTAAACCGACAGTCGTCCGACCGGACCGACCGATTAAAGCCCGAATGATTATAGACTGACTAAGGACCGATTAGACTGATATAAGTTTGTTTTTATTTTTTTTTTCCCACCCATTTTTCCCTCCCATTTTTTTAACTTTTTACTTTATTTTTTTCATAACATATAGTCTAACTTTTACTTTTGGAAAAAGTTAAACAGTAAAATCAGTCAGAGACTCAGAGTGCAAACTGAGTCTTGTTCGTGACTTAGGGCTCCATTGCTCCAACAGTAAAACTGTAAAACCTAAACCGATTTTGCTGTCCCTTTGCTTTCAGCTCCTTCAAAGTCTCCTTCAATGTCTGTTGAAGTTCAATAGACGTGGCCCTGGAGAACACCATAGCTTAAAACAAAGCTGCTCATTCTCAGTTACACCATGTAGCTAAATTTTTATTCACAATTTATTCAATTTTAAACTTGTGCAGCATAAAAACAAAATTGTTGAAAGTTAGGGCCGATTCTACTCTACCATCCATCCTAGGATCTTGTGAAAGTGGTACTTGCAGTGAATACAACCTTATTAAATTAGATTGCAATGGGTAGACCGAATAGCATAACCAAACATAAGTCCGAATAAGATAACCGATTATGGACGTTAATAGATCAATTGAACCGATTAACATAAGACCGATTAGAGATCCAAACCGCTTGGACCGAATATAAACGAATCAATGTCTTGCAAATCAAGATCGATTAGTTAAACATCTTGATTACTGTCCAAGGGGTTAAATTAGTGAAGACCGGTTAGACCCGACTGAGACAGATCAATTGACACCCTAATGCTGGCAGTTGTCTAGATCAGGGGATTTTGCTTGTCCAACCATATGGATATTAAAAAAAATATCCAACATCCGACCATCCGGATAAGTATTACGATAAAAATTCAAACGGATTTTCCACTATCCATTTACATTTTATTTTGACCAGGTGTTGCTTTACCATAGACGCTTGAGCCCGATCAAAGGTGAAAGCGAGAGAAGGTAAAATACTCTGCAATCTCGGGGGTATTGAGGAGGCCAACAGGCCAAGTTGAAGTTGGGCCATTTCTTTAGAGCTTTTTTTCAGTTTTCAACGCAGAGAGAAAAGGAAGGTATATAGATTAATGTGTGAATGAGAACATCACCTACCCTTCTTTCCCTCGCCATTGATTGCGCTGTCCTTAATATCTCGCATCTCTCAGATCTCTCTCCCATTCCTGAGCACATTCTGCTCGAACTCTTCCTGGTACGTCTTCTTTCTCTTTATCCCTCTCTCTCTCATTTTGTTCTTGTTAGCTACGAAACCTTTTGTGCTTTCTCGATTTCCCTTATTATTGTACTTTTCTAGGTAATTGCTCTGATTCTGTGGATGGGTATTTTTCAGTTTCCTGTATTCAAGTTGAAAATTTTGAGATATGAGATGGTCCTTTTTTTTTTTTAATCTGATGCTGAAGATAGTAATGGGCATAGGCTTTGAGGAATGCCGTCTAGCTAAATCTAAGTATTAGTTGGTACTGAAATTTATACGCTTGTTTTCTTTGTTGCCACAAAGTAAGTAGCTGAAGTTTAGCATGATCTATGATTCATTATGGTAAACGGTGATTTTTTTTATATATAATTTTGATTATCTGTTGAAGAAAATGTCCTGTGAATATGGGGAATTCTGATGGCAGTATTTATGGGCTTCCAAGGTTCACTGGATTGATGAAGATTTACTTATGATTGTTTATCTTAGAGTAGGTGTTTTGTACTTGTTGTGGACACATATTTGTTTTATCTTCGTATTAAAATTGAGGTGGTTTGTTGGTTTATATCTTGTAAAAGATCCAATAAAATTGAATTGATTTATTGGGAAGGTGGCCTTGATCTTGTGAATATTTAAGTCAAAGATAAATTTCATCTATATAATAAGGGATCAAATAGATTACCCAAAAGGGGGGTGGGGGATCAAATAGAAACGTGGGTTCATATTCAGATTGTGTTTCTGTTTAAATGTCAGGAGTTTGCAGTAACATGCCTGAATACCATGGAAGTGGCACTAGAATTTTATGAAATAGCAGTGGAATGGTGAAGTTTGAAGTGTAATGGAATTATGAAATCACAAGATTGTATTCAGAACATAACTGGGTGACAGTTGTAGTGGGAAACAGTAGATGGTGGGAAGTTGATTGAAGTGGCAGAGGAAAACTGTGTGAGATTGTTCTGGATTAATAGTCTGATCTCATCTGAAGAGCTATTTTCTTCCCATTTTTCTTTGAGAAGAAAAGGATTAATAGAGTGCTGATTTGGAATTCCAGTTTTAGAAGAATTTGAGTGAAAAACAATTGGAGGAGCATATGGACCTATTCCAAGTTTTAATAGTTACAGGAAGCCGCATGTAAGAGGACTGGTTTAAGATTTAAAAGGACAAACTGGGAAAGTGATGGGATTTAGCAGTTAAATCGTATTACAATTCTCTCCTCCAAACAGAATTTTGTCTGCTTAGTTCCACCCTGGAGGTGAAGGCTTTACTATGGATATTAATATAGGATAAGCTGCTCCATTGACAGCATACACCAGGTGCACTTTTGGAAAAAAAATGTGATATTTCGAAGAATGAAGTAGAAAATGCATCACTTGTTCTTGAAAGAAGTTTTGATTACTCGTCCTCATAGCCCTTTGGAGATAGAGGTTGGGTTTTTTAAGAGACTTTTAACATTGTGTTATGCGAAGCATATTGAAGGAAAAGGTAAAGGAAAATCTTAAATATGTTAAAGTATGTGTGTTCCCTCAAAGTTAACTGGTCTTCAATTTGTTTGGAATTCGATAATCTGCCTATCGATGCCTATGGGGATCAACATTTTGAATATTTTTATGTGATTGGGCACTTTGGCCAATTCAGATTGGGCATTGTAGCATCAGTTCTGATCCAGACTGGGTTGGACTAATACTATTGACCAAATCCAGCCTGGATCGGCCATCCCAGTTTTAAATTGAAGACTGAAAACCATTGCAAAATCTTTTCGGGCCACATCTGCTTCATTTCTCCTGAAAACCTGTGAAATTCAAGGGAAGGGTCTGCTTTGGCCATATCTCAAGAGTTTTGAGAAAAATAAATAAATAACTCAAAAGTGTGTGATAAATCCTCATTTTAATCCCTCTTTTTTTTTTTTTTTTTTTTTTTTTTTTTTTTGAGGGTTTTCATTTATATTTAAATGTTCTTCGTTTTAATCCTTCAGGTAAGCAGATCTTGGTCCTCCATTTTCAGTTTGCAAAAATTTCAATTTTTTTTTATATTATTTTATGTGCTGATCCTGTTCCTGCTCCCATTTTCTGTCTAAATCAGCTGATCCAGGCTGATCCAGCTTGATTCATATTGGGATAGATCTATATCCCGGCTGCTCAATCCAGTCCCTGCCACCACTCTCTACATTCTTGGCAGGGATAGCTGCTAATCTTTCTTTGGAACTGAATACACCTCTTCTGCATGTGTGTAGATTTGTCATACATGCTGTATAGAACTTTTATAACAATGAAATTTCTGTTCTTTATTTTTTATCCAAGGGACAAAAGAATACTAGTAGTCTTCTTGATTAATTCATTACAAGTATCGTGATTTGGGGCTTTGGAAATTATTTGAAATATTGGTGGAATCTGAGAATTATTATAACATGTGATATAAAGAGCATTATTGTTGCTTCACAATTTGCATGTAAATTTTTTTTTCTTATGAAGATTCGCATATAAGGAGGTTAAGGAGACCAACTCACTTATCCATTAAAGAGATAAATAGAGAGGTTGCATGAAGAATTACCATGTATAGCCTTCAGTATAAAGGGCTTGAGATGCTTTTAGGATTGACAGCGCACACGCTGTCAAGCACTAGATCGACATGATCCTCATTAGGGTAACACACGTAGTTTCTAGATTGGGGATTACAAGAGTCATTTCTGTTGATGACTGTGTGGAGGACTGATTTGTTATTGTTTGATCTTTCCTTACTTCCTCGAAGTTCATCTATAGGGGTCCAACCTCGGAGCAAAGGCTCCACCAAGCTAAGACCATCTTAGGTATGGCTTCTTTAGTACTATTTATGCTCTTCATCAGAAAGAGTTTCTAAATGATTTCTTGGTTAGAGAAAGAAAGTGTTTGGTTTCTTTATTTCTCAGTTTGTTCGAAAGGGCAAATATGTTTGGATAGTCCTATGAATACGGCACGTTCTACATTAAATTGGACCTGCAAATCGGATGCTTATGAACTTGCCATCAGATTGACTGTCGAAGCACTACAGGCATAATTATTCTGAAGGTATGATCCAAATCTTTCAGTAAGGGGCAGATCTAGGACATTATGTTGATCCCACAGGGAGCACAAGGGGCTTCGCCATTTTCCACAAAAGCATTTGTTCTCATCGAATCTGAAGGGTTGTAAAGTATATGAACTGGAGATGGGTTTCCTAAAGCATTTCCTATTGGCAAAAACCCATCCATTTATATTCCTTCCTGTGTCAACATTGATTGCTTTGAGATTGATGGATTGAAGCCCATGAAGCCATTGTGGTTGCCACAAAACCCAGTGCCAGCACTCAACAGTTGCCTCTCTCAGTCTCCCCCCTTGTAAGAGAAGCACATTTGTTTTGTTATAGGGGAAAAAAGGACCATGGACTTGGTGGATATGAGAGATAGAGGGAGAAACTCCAGTCGAGTTTCTGCCAAGGGCTCCTGCTTTCCCTCTTTCATTAAGTATATGAGAATTGAGCAAAATGCCACAAGATTCTACTCGTCAGAGCCAGGTGCTTATTAATTTGGTGCAAATTGGCTCTTCCTCGCTTTTTTTCTGGAAAAAAGGCTAAAAAAGCCCAATCTGGATTTCTCAGAAAATTCCTGATGTGGAATCTAGGTCACCTAAGAAATTAAGGATTAGAACCAAAGGATATCCCATAATCGCAGAGATTAGAAACCATCAGAAATAGAAACTCGCACAATAGGAACTTCCAAAACAAAAACCAGAAACCAGATTAGTAACTTCCAGAATTGGTAAGTACCAAAATTAGTAACTCAGAAATTGGAAGGTAGAGTTGGGAATGATTTAGAAGCTAGAACCAGAAATTATAAAATGAAAGAAAACTGAGATTTAGAAACTGTATAATAAGAACAGAGAGGCTTCAGCAATCAAACCTGAAATCAGAATAGCAAATCAGATCAGAAATTTGGAGTTTTCATAAAGATAATAGTAGCCACGGTTTCTGAAATTGATAGGCAGGTTTCTAGTTTGAAGCAGAAGTTAAACTTGCGATGTATTAGCAGTTAAATCAGCAGAATGTAATTAGAAACTTATGGGCAGGGTTAGAAGAAAACAGAGGTCTGAGCATGATGGAAAGAAGAAGAAGAAGATGGGGAGAGGTATTAACTGGGTCTCCTCCTATAACTCGGCTAGCATCTCACCAGTCCAACTTGGCATCCAACCATGGTTTCTGTTGCATCTCCAAAAGTACTCTGCATCTCACAGGAATACAGGCATTATTGGTAAGAGTTTGTCAAACTTGTGTCTGAGGGTCTGAATTCCTTCTATTTATTTATAACTTAAAGACAGAAAACTGAATAGGAATCCTCCATGTGTGGTGGAGTTCCTTACAATTGGAATTCTGTAAAAATAGAAACTCATAAAAGAACATAACTCTTGAGGAATTCTACCTACCATTCCAGTCTTCTAGAACACTAGAAATAAAAGGAATTACAACTACAAGTGGGCCCCACATATAGACTAGTGGCCTGAACCATGGTTCAGTCTAGACTCCGAAAACTGATCCAAAACTTGGACAAAAAATTGAGCTACATGGAACAATCAGGTCTGCTTCTTTCTCTTGCGCATCTTTTGACTGAACCTTGGATCTGGATCTGCATCAGTTCTTCCCGGTTCAAAAAAACTCGAGCTCTATTTTGAGGGGAATTTCACCGTGCCAATAGCATCCAACTTCAGCACAAAACAGTACTCTGATTGCCTACGGATGATAAGAATGAAATCTGCAACCAGGGTGTTGTTGTGTTGAAGATGTGAGATGGGAACTCAAACTCTATTTCTTCAACATCAAGAACAGTAACTGATGTCATCACAGCCTCACATGGGGCAGTCTTGCAGTCCTCCTCAATCGTGACCATGTCTTCAAACATTGCCTCAACCTTGTCTTTGCTGCCTTCTTTGAATTCTGCAACGTTGTCTTCCACAGTAGAATTTTCTGTGTCCTGAATCTCTTATTTAAAAGCTTCAAGCATTCTCATCTTTGTCTTCAGTATGGGCTCTCTGTCTTTTTCAATGTTGTCTTCAACTTTATCTTCAACCATAAGCTCTAGCTTTTGAAGAGATAAATTCTTCCGCCATACAAAGGATCTGATTTTCACCTTGAGTCATTGATTCCTCTACAATCTGTCTCCTCATCACATTCATGATCTACATCAGATTTGTGTGAGGGGATTGTATCTTCCTTTGTTGGCACAATTGAAGGAATTGAATCTCCTAACATATGCACCTTATCTTTGATGATTTCCTTATTTTCTTCCTTTGACGGTGTGAAGTTGAACTCAATTGTTGCTTTAACATTGTTGGTATCATCTTGATGTTGACGTGGGTTGCCATGGTCAAAATAGGATCTCAAGCTTTCTTTAAAGGTAGGTCATAGAGGAGGAATCCTATAGGCATGTCGAGGAAGCCTTTGAGTGTTATTGCGCATCAAATTAACAGGGTGTCCATCATTCTGTGATGAAAGTGAATCTATACGGTGCTCTATAGTAGTCACTCTCTCACTAACTTGCTTCATCATCTCAATAAGTTGCATGTTAGGGCTCTAACGCCTGGTTAGGGGGTATTAGAAGTACCCTCAACAATGGTTCTGATACCAAATAATGTGGAATCTAGGTCAACGATGGGAGTAAGGGATAGAAACCAAAGGATATGCCAGAATCGTAGAGTTTAGAAAGCCAAAATAGAAATCAGATTTGGAATCCATTAGAAATAGAAACTCCTAAATTAGGCAAAATAGAAACCAAAAACCATAGTAACTTCCAGAATTGGTAAGTACCAAAATTAATAACTGAGGAATTTCCAAAGTAGACCATTAGGATGAAATTTTTTTTTCACCCAAATCCTCAGTGAATACATCAGCTAACTGGTCTTCTGACTTCACAAAGGGCGTATAAATCAGTCCACTCTCGAGATTCTTTTTGATGGAGTGTTGGTTGATCTCCACATGCTTAGTATGATCATGTTGCACTGGATTGTGGACAATGCTAATTGCAGTTTTGTTATCACAGTACAAGATCATTGGAAGACGAATAGGAACACCAAGGCCTTCTAGAAAAATTCTGAGCCAAAGTAACTCGCAGATTCCTTGAGCCATAGAATGAAACTCTGCTTCGGCACTTGACTTTGCCACAACATTTTGCTTCTTGTTACGCATTGTGACAAAATTGCCACCATCAGAAGTAGCATATCCAAAAACAGACCTCCTATCTAGAGAACCACCCAAATTAGCATCTGTGTATGCTTCAATCCGTAGAAGATCATAAAATAACCCCTTTTCCAGGAATTGACTTCAAGTAGCTAAGAATACGTAGAACAACCTCCATATAAGAGAAGTAGTGATCATGCATAAAATTGACTTATCAAACTCACAACAAACGTAGTGTCTGGCCATCTGTGAGAGGGGTGAATCAACTTTCCTATGTGCCGCTGGTAACAACTGTTATCAACTGGTTCACAATCCTTATTCTCGAGTCAAGTATTAGCTTCCAAAGGAGTGTCACAAGGATGGCAGCTCAACAAACTAGTCTTAGATAGAAGGTCAAGGATTATTTTCTTTAGGAGAGGAAGATGCCCTTTGAAGATCGAGCAACTTCAATTCCAAGAAAGTACCTTAGTTTTTCTATATCTTTTATTTCAAACTTGCATCCAAGGAAGCTCTTGAGGCGAGAGATCTCGTCACTGTCATTTCCAGTGACAATTATATCATCTACATAGACTATGAGAATAGCAACTTTGTCACCAGATCGCTTAATGAACAGAGTATGGTCAGCATTGCTCTGCTTGTACCCTGTTTGAAATCATAGCCTTGTGAAACCTGCCAAACCACGGTCGAGGAGACTATTTCAACCCGTAGAGTGCATGCTTTAATTTGCGGACTTTGCCATGAGTTGTATAAGAAGAAAAACCTAGAGGAATGCCCATATATACTTCTTTGTTAAGTTCGTCATGCAGAAATACATTCTTGATATCAAGTTGTTGGAGATCTCATCCCATATTTACAGCACATGATAATAGAGCTCGAATAGTATTTAATTTGGCAACTGGAGCAAATGTCTCACGATAATTAATCCCATATGTCTGGGTAAAGCCTTTAGCTACAAGCTTTGCTTTGTACCTGTCCCCCGCCCCTTGTCCCATTAATTTTCTATATCACCTTAAACACCCATTTGCAGCCAATAAATTGTTTTCCTTTAGGAATAGCAACAAGATCCTATGTATCATTATTTTTTATAGTTTTCACCTCTTCCATCATAGCTGCTTTCCACTTTGGATCTACACTAACCTCCTACCACTTCGAAGGAGCAGTATCACAGATCACAAATTGTTGTTGCTGAGGGGATATCACTACGTCAAATCAAATGCTCCTTTGAATGGATTCTGTCCAAGAAGATGATGAGATGGGGCTGATCAATATCGAAATCGAAGAAATTTGCTGTTAAAATTAGATCTAATGTTAATGTGCAAGACCGGAATTAATATCGATATTGCAAATCCAGATCGAACTGCAACGGTTAGCTAGTGCTGTTACTGTGATGAATCAGATCATGAAAATACTGAAAAGATCTCGATCTTGATCAGAAAAATCAGGAATTTCGATCCACAAGGCTGCAGAAATCTTGATCCCAAAAATCTTTAAATCTCGATCCAAAAAACTGATCTCGATCTGGTCAGGATCAGAAAATTCTCTATCTACAGAAAACTTTCTGGAAAAGTTTTGCTGAAAAAGAGGAATCTCGAGTTGTAGAGAAGGAATTATGATCTCAAAACTAATATCGGAACTAATCTCGAGCTTCTGTCCTACAAAATCAGCAACAAAAAAATTTCGATCTAGTAGGAGATGATGACAAAAGCTTTCCAATAATTGCGTAATTGGATCTTTAATAGGAAAAGACTCGACCTTCAATATGGAGGGAGAACTCAATCTTCAAACAAGAAGAAAACCAATCGCAGGTAAAGGTGGACAGCTACTTATCGATCTGTAAAATCAAATGTAGAGGTGGTGGGCAGCAACTAGATCCATAAGAGATCACCTCATTAATGTTGCCCTTTTAAGAAACAGAGAAAACCGAGAGAGAGAGAGAGAGAGAGAGAGAGAGAGAGAGAGAGAGAGAGAGAGAGAGGCTGTGAGAAAAAGAGAGGACCGAGAGAGAGTGTGCTGTCGTAGGAAGAGGGGGATCAGAATTAAGGCTCCGATACCATGTTGAAAGCACTCTTAGGAACTGAATGCTTGGGGTGGTCTTTAGGGACCATCCTACCCTTATTTATAATAAGAAAGGAATAAGAAAGAAGATTTACAAAAGAACTAAAACTCTCATATACTCTTTTAATTATAAAAGAACTAAAACTACTCTACCCACCCATGAACATAGTTAGTTTAAACGGGAATGTAAAAAAACAAACGGCACGGAATGAGGTTTAAACGGTGTAGAACAAGAATGATATGGTAAAAAAAAACAGTCAAACATTTTTCAGAACAGCAAAATACTTAAATGGACGGTATGGGTTTTAAACAGGTCATGTTTAATACCGCCTGATAAAAAAAATGGTAATATACTCCCATAAATTAAAGAATTATAGCTAGTCAATGGGAACACGACATTTATGATGTGGCATGTCATAAAAGGGTGAGAATTATCATCTTCAGCAAAGGAGTTAATTTGTATTTTATGTTTGACAAATACTCCAAAAATGAATCTATACTACAATCTACATTTGTTATGGCACACAGCCCACCCTAATGAGTAATGAGTCTATTATCCCATGAAAGATGTGGCTTTAGAAGCAATTATGAGGAAATGGTCAGCCTTTAATCCCACATTGGTTAGATGTAGAAGGCAATAAGAGTATTAAACGATGTGAGATTAATCGACTCATTACTCATGAAAGATGTAGGTTAAAATACGGATACAGATATGGGTACAGTATGTGTATTAAACGACAAGGATTCTTGTATGGAGTATTTTACCCTATCTTTGAGGTCAATACGACAATACACGTACTAAACGGATGAGTACGGTACGATCGTACGGTATACTTTTAAAACGTGTTTTTACTAACAGAACCCATGACTGACACTTCTAATAAGAGTTGGTTACATGGGATGGACCATACACCCTTTCGGGTTAAGCTACATATCGCAACAAGAAAGTAGAACCAGAAATGAGAAATTGAAAGAAAATTGAGATTTAGAAACTGAAGAATAAGAACAAAGAGGCTTCAACAGTAACAACAACAACAAAGTCTTATCCCAACTAAGTGGGGTTGGCTACATGGATTCTTGTCCTTCAATCAGCTCTTAAAGATTTCATACTTGAAACAAGGCTTAATGCATGTCTTTTCTCACCACTTCCCTTAGAGTCATCTTAGGTCTGCCCTTAGCTCTTTTAGATCCTTTAGTCTGAACCTAATCAGTCCTCTGTACTGGGGCATCTAATTGCCTCTATTGAACATTACCATACCATCTCAAACAACTTTCTCGTAGCTTATCATGTATTGGCGGTACTCTCAAATTAGCTCTAATACAATCATTCCTTGACTTATCTTTCCTAGTTTTGCCACACATCCATCTCAACATCCTTATCTCAGCTACATTAAGTTTATCTATATGATGCTTATTAATTGTCCATCCACACCATACATCATAGCCGGTTGAATGACTGTCCTATAAAATTTTCCTTTAAGTTTAAGGGAATGAGCCAATCACACAACACTCTAGATGCATCAACGAGAGGCTTCAGCAATCAAACCAAAAATAAAAATAGCAAATCAGATTTAGAAATTTGGAGTTTTTATAACCAGAATGGTAGCTATGGGTTCTGAAATCGATAGGCAGGGTTCTACTAATTAGCAGTTAAGGCAGCAGAACAGAATTAGAAACTCATGCGCAGTGTTAAAAGAAAATAGAGATCTGACCTTGATGTAAAGAAGAAGATGGAAGGGAAAAAATATGGACTAGGTCTCCCTCCTAGAACTCGACTAGCATCTCACTAGTCTAACTTGGCATCCCACCAAGGTTGCTGTTGCATCGCACATAAGCACTCTGCAGCTCACAGGAAAACAAGCATAGGGTTAACAGTTTGTCAGAATTTTGTCTGAGGGTCTGAACTCCTCTTTATTTATAACTGAATAGGAAAGCTCCCATGCGTGGAGGAGTTCCTTACAACTGCAATTTTCAAAAATGGAAACTCATAAAAATAGAAAGTAAATCTTGACTGGAATTCTACCTACTACTCCAGCCTTCTAGGACAATAGAAATAAAAGGAATTACCACTAAAAGTAGACCCACATATAGACTAGTGGCCTGAACCGTGGTTCAGTCTAGACTCCAACAAATGGAACCTAACCATACATTTTCTCCTTCACATGAACAGTACCCCTGTCCTAGTAGTCTATATATTAGTAGTAATGGAGCTCAGCTCCTTAGATTTGATTAATGAAAAGAAAGCTTGCCGTTGCAATGTCAAGGGGGCTTCTTAGGCTGTGAGACTCAGCCGACTTTAGGCGGGCTTTAAAGGTTCTATTCTTCTCCTCTTTTCTTCGTTTCTTTCTAGATCTACTGTTCACGGTTTACTGTTCATGTGATATATTGCTGCCCAATCCAAGTTCACTAACTCCAAATTTGACCATCATATGAAGCTCAATTTCTGGTATGATTTTTCCCTCATCGAACACTACATTCGATCATAATTTCAGCTCTATCCAACTAGTGGTTTGACAGATATAAGCAAGGCGAATATTCTAGTTATTCTAATACCATGTGGCCAAGTTGTAATTGCATTGTTTAGTCATTGTTTTGCTTGATGATCTGTGAGATGCGCATTGCTGTACCTATATGTTAGTGAATCGTTCCTACTGCGGGGCAGGATCTTAATTTGTTGAGTTGGGGAGTGGTCTTACATTAATTGGTATCAAAGAATTCCTGGAGAGGAGATCTAATTCTTTCAGTCTCCCTTATTTGCCAGAAGTTCCTTACTTTGATGGCTAGACAAACACATACATATTCCTTGATTGGTTGGATTCTCTAGTGGAATATTTTGACTGGTATAACTTGACTAAGGAATGGAAGCTAAGATATGCTTACTTGCGATTGACTAGTTATGCTAGAGAATGGTGGAAATTCCAATAAAAGGCTCAGAGTTCAAAGACGTGAGCCTAGGACTTGGGAAAATATGAAGTTCGAGCTGACGAGCAAATACATACCTAAACATATCCAAAGAAGGCTCTCCCGTTGACATGATTACCGCTAACTGACATTTATAGCTGAAGCAAACTTGAAGCCACCATCTATAACGTTCAACTCACAAGTCAGAGAGTGGTGGAAGCCTAATGCCTGGCTTCCAAACACCATTAGGAAGAATGGAGGAAACAAGCGCCATTTATCACACCCAGAGTCAGACCTAACCCTTTTCTCATACCTGTTTAGAAGGACTGTATGGAAATGCCAGTTGTCCAGCCATAGAAAGGTAAAGGAGCCATAATCAATCCTAGACTTGATCATGTCACTGACAAGATGTCTGTGCTTCAACATGTTATTCCAAGCTCATGAGGAATCCTTTATAAGAAGCAGCAGTCCATATAGAGTCCTTCCGAAGATATGTAGCATACAGCCACTCCACCCAGATGCTCTTATTTGCAGCCATTGCCCATATAAGCTTGAGAGTGCAGGTGATATTAACTTCTCCCTACTCTTCTTAGCCCCAATCCCCCTTCTTGTTTAAGGCAGATTGAAGCTCAACTAAGAGTCTGTAAAAATTTAGGGAAGAATACAACTACCTCCCCTGTGGTTTGCCCGAATTACAAATGCCCCCAAACGTTTCAAACAATGACGAATACCTCCCCTACAATGACTATTAAATTACAACTAAATCCATCCCTTTAGGTATATTCTGTTAGATACTGACAGTTTATGGCTAATATTTTTGTAATGACCAAACTAACCCCATTCAAGGGTAAAGTACTTGACTTACCCTCATAGAAAAAGGATATAATTCGCCCTCAGTTGTTGTAACCTTAGTACAAGCCAAACCCTCGATGAAGCCCTCATCGCTGCACGCTTCGACTTCAACTTCGACGAGGCCCTTGCTGGAAACCACATCGTGTTTTGGTTCAATTCTCCCCCTTTCCTTTCCTTAATGAGTATACGAACCAACCTTTTGAGGGAAGAATCTGAATGCCATCAAAAACTTGAATGTGTTAGGCGAAGGTGGCAGAATGTTGAAGATATACTTTTGCCGGAATGTTGAAGCTTGAATTTGTTTTTGCATGTCCTTCAACAATGATTGTCGTTTGCAATTTGCTACTGAACATGTTGAATTGCTTCGGGATAAAAGCACTAGGGAGCAAATCAAGCTGGGTTTATTCCCGTTCCAATTATGACTACTGCTTTGTTTGAACAGCTAGAAAGATCTCGAGGGGGTCAGGGGGCTTCATTTTCTAAAAATCTGGGGAAGGAATCGAGAAAGAAGAAGTAGCTCAGGGAGGGTTTTTTTTTTTTTTTTTTTTTTTTTTTGGGTTGAAGACGTACAGTAGCAAGTTTTTCTTCCGATTTTTCATCAGTGGCGACGAATTAGTAGCAGCAATGTTTCCCCCATCGTTTACGGCGATGGAAATTAACAACATCAGGAAGGTTTTCTTGGATCGATCTGATGACACATTTCGTATTGATTCCCAATTCCTTTTGGTGGTGACACGATCGATTCTAGAAACTGCAGTGGCTGTTTTTCCCCTTTGCTTTTGCATTGTCTTTATATTAGAGGAGTCACAAGATTTTGATTTATTCTTTTTGATTTCCAAGAACAAATTGGTTGATTAAATGATATTGCTGCGTTTCTAGTTATTTCGTTCAATCTAAGATCCAGATTTCTCGAATTCCGGAGATTCTTCTTCAAATCTGCTCTGGTCAATGATCCAACGTTTTTCCTCTCATCAAATTTTTAATAAAGATCTCTTCTTTGGCCGAGATTTATTTATTTATTTATTTTATCCAGTTTCTCAAATCTCATTACTTCAGCACTACCGATCCAATCAATGGTATATTAGCTATCTTTGCAAGTATAATGGTTTCAAATTCAATTAATGAATGAAAGAAGAAGCTTAAGGAAGTAAAAATTGAGAAATGAGAGAAAATCATCGTCGAGAGGTTCCACACCGAAGGAGAGTGCAGCGCAGGGGATGGAGGTGCCGTCAACGGCGTCGTCTCCATCGAACGGAACTAATTTTAAGTGGAACGGGAGGATCATATTAGTTTTTTAACAATAGAATCGGTTTTTAGCTAACAAAACGTCCAATGGTAGAATTGTCCATAGAACATTAAGTTTAACACCATTAGAAAAATGGGACAATTGTCATTGTTTGGAACATTTGGGGGCATTTGTATTTCAGGCAAACCATAGGGGAGGTAACTGTATTATTCCCAAAAAGTTATTATAGTCGACCCCTTCCACTAGAAGGCACTCGTGAGGGATTCTAGCTTTGGATGATGGCTCAACGCAAACCAAAGACTCCTGTCCCATAGAGATACTATACAAATGTTACTTAACTAGCATAAAAGGTTTAAAATTTTTAAGAACTTTTGTAGTTCTTGTTAAATTGTTTTAATAGAGTGGGAAGGAATTTAAATTTGTTTCATTAGAATCTAGGAGTTGGACACTGGCATTTGGTTAGACTTCCTTTCCCTGTTGCACGAAGAAACATCTAAATGAGTACCTCAAACAAGAAAGTTGGGGAGGTGGGAATGAAAATGTTCATATGGTAACTCTACAAGGCCGAAGGAACTAGTCAGTTGTGATTCTTGTACCAAACATGGGATGTGCTCTTGTTGATTTTATTTGACATATTAATTTTTATTTTATTTTAAATTATACCTTGTACCTTGACAGATTTCCTGCTGCAATTCATTTACACCCAAGAGGAGAACAACAACAACAAAGTTTTATCCCAACTAAATGGGGTCGGCTACATGGATTCTTGTCCTCCAATCAGTTATGTTCGATGTCATACTTGAAACAAGGCCTAAGTTATGTATGTCTTTGTTTACCACCTCCCCTAGAGTCATCTTAGGTCTACCCTTAGCTCTTTTGAATCCTTCAATTTGAATCAAATCACTCCTCTGTATGGGAGCATCTAATGGCCTCTGTTGAACGTGGCCATACCATCTCAAATGACTTTCTCGTAGTTTATCATGTATTGGCGCTACTCCCAAATCAGTTTTGATACGGTCACTCTTTACCTTATCCTTCCTAGTTTTACCACACATGCATCTCAACATCTTCATCTTAGCTACACTAAGTTTATTTATATAATACTTCTTAACTGACCAATATTCCACACCATACATTACAGCCGGTCGAATGACTGTCTTATAAAATTTTTCTTTAAATTTTAAAGGAATACATCGATCACACAGCACTCCAGACACACCTCTCTACTTCATCCATCCTATTTTAATCCTATGTAAAACATCATCCTCTATATCACCCTCTTTATTTATGATTAAACCTAAATACCTAAAATGATCACTTTGTTGTATTTCCCTCGCAAGAATTTTCACCACCTCATTGTCTGTCCTTGCGTGACTAAAGTTATACACCATATACTCCATCTTTGTTCTACTTATCTTAAAACCCTTTGATTCCAATATTGATCTCCATGGCTCTATCTTGGCATTAATCCTTGTTTTTGTCTCATCCACCAAAACAATCATCAGCAAAAAGCATGCACCAAGGAATTTCATCTTGATTGTCTTTAGTTAAAATCATCCATAATGAGGGAAAACAGATGAGGGCTGAAAGTTGATCCTTAATGTAACCCCATTGTGATTGGGAATTCACTACCTTGACCCGCCACGGTTTTCACACTAGTCACTACATTATAATACATATCCTTAACTATGTCCACATATTTGCTTGAAACACTTCTCTTCTCGAATACATACCAGATTAACTCTCTAGGAACTTCGTCATAAACTTCTGTAGATTAATGAAGACCATATGGAGGTCCTTCTTGCTTTCTCTACATCTTTCCATGAGTCTCCTAAGCAAGTATATAGCTTCTGTCGGATCTACTTGACATATCAATTTTTATTTTATTTTAAATTATACCTTGTACCTTGACAGATTTCCTGCTGCAATTCATCACCCGAGAGGAGAATGACTTCATAATGTATTCTTCTAGTGTGAAGACTAAAGATACCAGCAATCAGCTCTAATGATTTGTTTAAGTTTGTGGCAGTATTTGGACTTGCTTCTTGATTCCTGGATGGATTCAATTCTACTTGGTAAATTGATTGGATTTTAAATAGCCAATCAACTCTATTGATGATAACCAAGAGATTTTTTGAAGTTAACATCATTTAATATCTAGGTAACTTGGAGAGAAATAAACATAAAGATTCTCCAGCTGAAGCTCTGAATTATTATTGTGGGTTTTCTAGTGGAAGCCCCAGGCCTTTGTGGTTTCATAAAGATTTCTAGTGTCCTTTGTTGTGGTTCCTTTTCAGCATGGGTTAAATCTTGAGGATGGACTATCATTGGTCTTAAATTAGCCTAACAAATGGACCATTGTCTGTTGTTTAAAAGGTCTGGCTGGATTAGACTGTTTACATGTACTTATGTCTGTACTACATGGGTTTATACTTTCATCTTAATGTTATACGTGATTTGATCTGATAACATCCATCTACAACATTGCTGAAGAATCATAGGTACTTGATAGGGGTTTGGTTTCGGATTCCAACATGAGAAAGGATTGATTATGATCTGTTGCGGAAGTGAGGCTTTAGGCTCTTTTTTCGGTTCCAGAATGTAATGCAGATTAATTATTTAGTAGCATTATTAATAACTAGTATACAGTTTCTTTCCTTCTTCACCATCGATCTTGAAAATCCTTTTCTTTGTTGAAGCTTTCTTTTTTTGCCTACCTTTTGGTGTTGAAACTTACACAGTGACGAACCTGCATCATTTGAATCATAATGTGACCCCGGGGCTCCAATTTTTGCTAATTATTTTTCAGGTATATTTGAGTAGCATTGTTCCAATTCTGATTTTATCAGAGAATTAGGGTACTTCAATCCTCAAATTTTTATATTTGTTAGACACTATGTTCATGAGCAGATGTTCTATGATTTAATCTGTAGTTGTCGATGTCCCTCCCCTTCCCTCCACTGGGGGGAGGTTGGAGAAAAAGGTTAGTATGACACTGTATTGGATTTAGTTGTAACTGTTTGCCTCCTTTTGCAAAACCACTCTCCTAGATAACGGCTTTCTTTTTCTTGATGACAGAGAACACTGAGTGCTGGAAAACTGACAGAGAAGGTTTTGAATCTGTTTATGACAACGGGCAACGATCAAATACTGTCACTGATTCAGGCGTTTAATATCCAGCACATCATCACTCCTGTCCTCCCTACTAGTGAGTCATCATTAAAACCAGGCACTGTATCTTCTTCTTTGTTTTTTTGTCCTTTTCAAGAAGAACTTCTTACCATCCAAACGCTCTTTACAGGATGCTCTGAAAAATTTTGAATCTGGTCTAAGTGGGGCGTGGGAAGAAACTTCTAGGGGACCCAAAAGGCAGGACATTTTGAATCTTACAAGGCAGCCCAAAGTGGGTTTCTGTTTTTTTTTCCCCGGTTAATTCTGGTTACAATTCAAGAAAATGTCTCACCCTATCATCAAGGACGATGAGGTTGATGTTGTGATTTTGGCAACCCAGCCTGATCTTACCTCCTTTTTGGAGGAATGGCGGCCTATGTTTTCCCGGTATCACCTGATAATCATTAAAGATCCTGACATGCAAAAGGACCTTAAAATACCGGAAGGTTTCAACCATGATCTGTACATGAAGTCTGATATGGATCGAATCTTGGGCTCTACTTCCATTCGTTTCTCTGGTTACTCCTGCCGGTATTTTGGTTATCTTGTCTCTCGTAAGAAGTATATTGTCACAGTTGATGATGACTGTGTCCCGGCAAAGGATGGTAGGGGCTTTCTATTTGATGCTGTGGCCCAGCATATTTCTAACCTCAGATTTCCTGCTACCCCATTCTTCTTCAACACACTGTATGATCCATACCAAAAGGGTGCAGACTTTGTGCGTGGTTATCCATTCAGCCTGCGGAATGGAGTGAAATGTGTCCTATCATGTGGGCTATGGCTCAATTTGGCAGATTATGATGCTCCTACACAAGCCCTGAAGCCAGATGAGAGGAATTCTCGGTATGTTGATGCTGTACTGACTGTGCCATTGAAGGCCATGATGCCTTTGAGTGGGATCAATATAGCTTTTGATCGTGAGGTAATAGGGCCTGCTTTATTCCCAGGGCTGCGGTTGGCAGGGGAAGGCAAGCAGAGGTGGGAAACAATTGAAGACATATGGTGCGGGATGTGTGCCAAGGTAGTGTGTGATCATCTGAGCCTTGGGGTGAAGAGTGGGACGCCTTATGTGTGGAGGAAGGAAACAGGTAATGCCATAGAGACCTTGAAGAAGGAGTGGCAGGGAATGAAGTTGATGGAGGAGGTGGTCCCTTTCTTCCAGTCAGTGAAATTGCCAGAGACTGCAGTTGTGGCAGAGGATTGTGTGCTTGAGATTGCGACAATGGTGAAGAAAAGGCTAGGTCCAGTGGATCCTCTGTTTGGACAAGCAGCAGATGCAATGGTAGAGTGGGTCCGCCTATGGAAGGCTGTTGCATCAGTATCCCCTACCCCTGGAGTGTAAGAGGGAATTTATCTTTAATCTGTCATGTTCTTTCTCTGTTTCTCTATTGAGTGCTTCCCCTATTGTTTCTTTCCGGCTACTTGATAAAACGTCCCACTAAGATGGGTGGCTGAAAATAAACATGTTATGGTTGTTGTTGCGACAAGTTATAAATTAATATATCTTATCTTTTATTCAAATTGTTATCATGTGCTATTTCTCTAAACCCCTTAGAAAACTCTGACCTGTTAGCCATTTCTGAAACTTGTGGAGTAGGTTTCATATAGAACTACAATATTATACTTGGACTATGTTCTAGGCCAGAAGTTAACTTACCATTGCATCCACTATGTTTTATTGTTGGAATACCTGCTGAGCTAGGGTGGCTTTAATACCCCCACTGATCACGGATCCAAATCCTCTCTTCCTAGGGGTTCGGGAGGAGGGTGACTCCTACTAGCCAATGCCCGACGTGTGGCTGTCGGTTGGATCCGAACCGATAAGGTGAGCCGACAGGGGTGTCGGCTTATACATCGACTCAGATGGAGGGCTCAGATCCAGCCGACACCCACGTGTTGGGCATCGGCTGGTGGTTGTTGCCTCTCCTCCCGAACCCCTGGGAGGAGAGGATTTGAATTCACTGATCACCTGCTTGTATTGGTTGTAATTACTTCGGCCACAATTGTGATTTTATTACACACTTGGATTGAACTCATTTTGGTTAGTTGGATTCTTAGAAACTGCCAATGAGGATATATTGCTTATTGGTCCGAGCATCAAGGTTTTGATGGGGTTTCAGCTAGATCTTTGAAGATCTTTTGAGACTTGTATCAGGAATTACTTTGTATTAGGTTTTGCCATGTTTTTTGTTTGGGCTGTGCCTACTGGTTTTGTTGTGGCCCTATGGTGCAGCTTTGGTTTTAACCCTCATGTACTCTTAATAGAAACTCAACCTCTCGGCTGGAAAAACTTGTCAGTATCCTTTACCTCTTCAACTGCTACAATCAAGAATGTCTCTTCCTGCTGCTACTTTCAGCCATTTTTGCTTCACTTTTGGCCTAATTCGACTGCTTCTGTCCTAGGCCCACTTTCCTAGTAAGAGGCAACTAAATTTTCAACTGCTGATTCGGCTCAATTTCTGGTTCTAACAACTCATTCTTGAGAGAGAACGGTATGAGTTCTAGTGTGGAATTCCAATTTTAATTGCCTTCTATTGATTCCAAGAACTTTTGCAGTGTCCAGACACAGGTATGTAGCTTCATTGATTTGAGAAATCTTAAACTTTTTAAACGGTCTGATCTTGCCAACATTTCAGCCAGAGAGGTGGTATCCGAGAGTCTTCGTGAATCGGCCGATCTGTCTAAACTGATCGCGATACTTCAAAAACCTTGCATTGATTAGTGGACCCGGTTTTTCTCTACCCAGAGTGTAGATATTCTTCACCTTTGGGGTTCAGTGAGTGAGAGAATGGGATCTAAGAACATCATGGGGCTACAATGGGAGATACTCAGGACAGGAAAAAGACAAGGAAGAATAGTTACTTTGTTGTGATGGATTCTGATGATTATCTTCTCCACCAACCATTGGTCCATGTTAGGGGGGAAAAAAAATGAGAAAACCAGTTTTCCCCTTGAATGGTTCTGCCGTTCTGGTAAGGTCAACTTCCTAGGACCAGGGAAGATGTTGGAGTGTGGGGCTCAAGAGATTGGACCGATTTGTTCACAAATATCAAAATCTCATTGCCTTTATAGCTCTTCTTTATAGCTCATACAAAATTGGAAAGTAGGGTTGTTAGGCTCATTCCTCTGCTGCTCTGCTGGGGCTAAGCCTGAGGCCTGAGGCCTGAGGCCTGAGGCTTGAGGCTTGAGGCTTGAGGTATGGGTTACGCTTCAATCCATGGCCACCATGCTTTTTAGACCTTCCATGGAAGTATGATGAATTCCTTCATTTTGATTGTGATTGGATACTAGGGATAAGATACTATGTGGATGGTCACAAACTCTCAATATTATTGCTCTCTATCTTATAATTCAAGTTCCGAGATTGCTTGATTTAAGAGTCTCTCTTTCTCTCTCTTTTTTTCTTAGACTTAAGAGTGGGTCTTAAATATTTATCTTTTTCTTTTTTTGGGGTAAGTTAACAAATTCATACTTCGTTGGAGTAATTTTTGTAAATTTGATAGGGATAGTTTTATGATTACACTTTCTCTTTTTCTGTTCCTTCCAACGGGCTGAAGGTACCATTGTGCACGTGTAAAAGTCCCAGAAACAGACATTTTGCCCTTTTTTTTTTAATGAGATGAAATATTCGTATTTGCTAGTATTATATAGTCCCTAATCATTTTGAAATCCTAACGTTGTGATTTTTTTTTTTAAACTAGATTTTGATATAATGAAATATTTTTAGGGTACAATCCTCAGTGTTCTGCTTGTGCCTAATTATGGGGTCCACAAATTTGTCTGCTTTATAGGTGAGCCTTTGATAAAAAAGATGCTTACTTCCCATTAGGCCATGAGAGCTCTAACCCTATGGATGGTTTTTCATATTCATTCATATTCTGATATTTTTTCTCTTCTATAGGTAATTTATTTTTCTACCCCTATGGGCCCATTAGAGATATCCTTTCATGCATCCCCATTGGTGTAGTATGGGAGATCCCTCATCCCTGGCGTTGTGAGAAGCCTATCCCAAACAAAACCACCCCCCCAAAAAAAAAAAAAAAAAAAAAAAAAACCACCACCACCACCACCATTCTCTCTTAAATTTGTTAGCAAATCTTTTGTCTATTAATAAATAGGGAGGATTGAAAGATCTACAAGTTAACATATTGGAATCATATATGGTAGTGGGAAAAATAGGGGTACAAGAAGAATAGAGAGAGAGAGAGAGAGAGAGAGAGAGAGAGAGAGAGAGAGAGAGAGAGAGAGGTACATGCTAGTAGAATGTACTTCATTTTCCCTAATACCAAAGCTTTATGCTGGAGCTAAAAAAAAAAAGAGAAAAAAAAACCTATGTAGGTTGTAAATACACCATAACTTGGAAAGAGAAGAAAAATAAGATTTAGAGAGAATGATTTACGCATTAATGAAGCATATTGGAATTTGATAGGCTAACGAGGAAAATGAGAGTGCAGAAAGGATTGTTAGCATTTCGAAAAAGAGAAAGAATAAAAGACTGTGAGAAGAAAGTACACACCTGCGGAATACTTCCTTTTCTCAAATACTAATTACAAACCATATCAGGTATAACTCTATTGCAAGATTTTATTAGAAAGAAAAAGAAAAAAAAAAGTGTTTGCTAAGATGGAATATTTGAGTCACATGATAATCTCAAACTACCCCACAAAAAAGAAAAAAAATAAATAAAGAAGCAAAGAAGATTAGAAGGAACCATTGGAAAAGCTGGAATCAATGTGCTGCTGTAACTGATCTAAGTCATCAAAATTTGATTTGACAATAACTGCTTTGGGCATATCTTCAGTTAATTAAAATCCAATCCTCAATTATTTATTGAACATGGATATTATTCATTGGTAAAATCCTGACAATATTTGCCCCCTTTCCATTTCTTTTCGTGTTTTAAAACAATGTTTCCTATTGTCACATGGGAGCAGTTCCAGCATTTTGGATGGATTCAAATCCTCTCCTCCGTGTATTTTTTGGAGGATGAGAACGCCCCCTTCGAATGGTCGACACGTGACTCTCAGAAAAATCCTAGTCCTACGTCCAAGCCGACACCCCGCCAACAAGCTCAATCGACAGGGGGTGTCGACTCGGACATGGGGCTAGGATTTTCCCTAGACCCACGTGTCGGCCATCCAACGAGGGGTTCTCGGTTCTCCCAGTACCTGGGAGGAGAGTGTTAGAGTTAACGATATACTATGGATCTCAACTATCGATGCTACATATGGTCTTGCTTCTATAATAGTTATTTCCATTTATTGTAGTGGATTTGTTTCCACCTGTGTTTATTTGTTTCCTTATTGATTAGGTTTTATTTCCTAAGTTGTCTAGGTTTAATTTCCTAATTGGTTTATGATTGTAATTAGGTAAGTTTCCTAAACTATTGTTTTTCCTCTTTGATTATAAATAAAGGAATCATAGGAGAGGAGAATATATACACATTGATTCTCCTTCTTCTCCATTCTCTCCAGCTTCCCTTTCTTTCTTTTCTATTTTGTTACATGGTATCAGAGCGGGTGCCGATTTGAAAGTCGTTTAATGCTCTCGGTTTTGGTGTGCAGCCACCCTTGCTGCTTCTGCTGCCCCAACTGATCTACTACCTCTCTGTGCTACTACTACTAGTAGATTGTTAAGGTGATAATATACTACTGCTGATCTAAAGAGTCATTGATCCTTTGCTGCCCATATTAATCTGCTGTTCTCATGACTAATGTACCAATTTTCTAATCTGCTACCATTATTAAAGCCCCTGCTACTGCCATCAATACTACTTCTCTGATCTAGTTCTGCCATTAAGATTTGCAATTCCTTACTTTAATTGGTCTGCCATGGTTACTCTTTGCCTCGAAATCAGATCTGAGTTTTGGATCTAAACCTTTACTTGAATTCCGGTCTGATCTCAGGTTTGAATCTGTTTATGGTTTGCTATTTTCTGCAATTCTAATATCCCGAATCTAGTTCCAGTTTCGCTTTCCTCCGTTAATGGCAGCTTCAATTCCGGATATGTTTTTGTTTCTATTCGCTATGTTCATCGAACTGCTATTCCCGGGTTCAGTTTTTTTAATCCGACCTTGCTATTGCATTACCATCGATTTTGGCTACTGATTTTCAAGTTCAGGTTCCGTTGATGAGGTTTCCCTCTGGGTGTCGATTTCCTGTTTTGGGCGATACTTCCAGCCCACCGAAAGTCCATCGATCTTTCTCATCTCTTCTCTTTTCACCGTCAAATTATTGCTGAGGCTTTCCCTTCCATAACCGACCTAAACATTTAAAGTCCATGATCAGAAATCCTTTTAGTAAGGAGAACCAAAACCTGTTCTCTCTCTTGCCTGTTCTAACGAATACCCAAGGTTGAAGAAGGTCCTAGGTTTGAATTTATTGTTATGCCCTTATTACTTAACCTATATTCTTAAGCTGCCTATTTTGTTTTGCCCATATCCTTAGGCTTAATTCTTGCTGCGTCCCATATATTCCCAACCTACTCTTAAGGGCCTGGATGACCTTCCAAATTACAATTCTTCCATTGAACTCATGTGTTTCTTATTAGGGTAAATTACACAGACACCCCCTCTACTGTTATGAAATGAACAGAACTACCCTGCTTTTTCAAAAGTTACACAGAATACCCCTATAATGATGCTATCATACAATGTCACCCCTACCGTTAGTTTCAACTTAACGCAGAGGCTCACTTTTGAAAATACCCTTACAAAAAGCTGTTATTTAGCCTTACTTCTTAAAAAACTGTATTCCTCTTTCTTCTCTTCACTTCCGTTTTCTTCTCAAGGTTTTCTTCTCCACGGTTCAGCAAGTTTCTTCTCCAGGTATGCCTTCCTCCATCTCTTCCTTCATCTTAAACCCTAGAATACATCTATCGAACAATAATGCCCTTATTCAAGGTCTTCTCATAGGATTTCTTCTTCACGGCCTTCGAAAAATTATCGCCTCGCAAATCTACTCTTGATGAACCTCCGTAATGGAAATGGAGGTTTCTTTTTGGGATCTCGCCGTATCTGTCTTCTTCACTTTCGTTTTCTCTCTCGAATGTACGTAAAACAAAACAAAGAACAACCCCAACCATCTCTCCTTCCACTCCCCATCAACAATAAACCTTGCTTACAAAATAGAGGCATCTCGTGCCCTTCGACTAACAGGAAGACCAACGGGAGGAACAGAGAACCAAATCTGACATCAAAAAAATCGAAGCCTTTTGTCTCGACAGAATGTTTAGTGATCACGTCAACTGATCGGTTGGGTCCGGAGCCTTGTGATCTTTCAGATCAAGTCTTGATGAATGTTATGAAACCATCAGTGGCTTTTAAGAACAAGGAAGTGGAGAAATTTTCAGGGTCGGTTTTCTCTCTGTCTCCTCCTCCCGAGGAGTTTGCCTTTGCCCAATTTCTTCTCCCTCGAGTCCAAGCCGAACCGCAATGTGGAAGTGGAAGGAATCGACACTGGGGCGACCGATAATCTCCGACGACTTTTGCGCCTGTGAATCGAGTTACATTTTTTTTTTCTTTAGATTGATGATGGATGTATTTGTGTAAATAAAGGCTAACTGAAGGATTGGTGTTCGATGAAATGCTTTAGACATTTGTGACCTTGGTTTTTAAAAGAGGTGCACAGCAGTAGTAGTGATACATACCTTACAAAAACGGAAGTGCAAAGAAGAAACGGAATTTTCGTGGAGGAGAGAACTGACAAGAAAATATTTTAGTCATTTTACCCTTAGTAAGGGTATTTTCGTCTTTAAAAAAAAGTGAGCCTCTGCAGTTAGGTTGAAACTAACGGTAGGGATGAGATTGTATGATAGCATCATTATAGGGGTATTCTGTGTAACTTTTGAAAAAACAGGGTAATGTTGTGTAATTTCACTACTGTAGAGGGGGTGTCTGTGTAATTTACCCTTCTTATTAAGATTCTAAATTTTGAAATATTTACCGTTCTGCCATCCAACTGCTTGTTGTCGAATCTGTAAGTGTACGGGTCGTGCAAATAATATAATGATAAGTCGAGTAACGTTTCCACAAGGAGAATGTTCAATTACCAAACCTAATTAATTCTCTCTATTATTTAGACAACTGAATTACCAAGATTAATAATTAATAAGCAGATTATGAAACCAAAGATAGGATTTGGATTTCCTCAATTGAATTATGCTTAATCAAACCAAACTTATTGAATAAATTTTTGTTGATGCAACGATCAATTCCTTAAGATATTCTGTTATCTCTTTCAAGAATAACAAATTATGTTCGTATTAATCTTTCATCTACTTTCGTGTTTGCAGGATTCTAATACAAATTCATTACGTTCATTATAATTAAAACAAAGATCACAATGGTGAGCCCTTATTTCTAAGAAAATACTCAATCAATGATTGATATTTTATGAATTAATATCAATCTTCTGTTTTCGCCCCCTCAATTGATACATTGAGATATGCAATTAGTGATCAATTAATCACATGTAAAAAAATACCAGATTGCATAAAACATAATCATTCAAAAATTAAGGATTTAATCAACACAATTTCAATGAATCCATCCTAATCCTAGAATAAGAAATCTAGCAATTCATCATTGACAATTCTAAAACATAAACAAAGGGATCACAGAGAAAAGGGAAGAACTCGTAATGGGAATAGATGAAGCTTGAATCCAGGATTTCTCTCTAGTCTTCTAGCTTTATCCCTCTCGAACTCTCCACCTCCAATGTGCCTTGTAGCCCCTTCTATGAACAACTCCTCTTGCTCTGTGTATTTTTCTTTTCTCCTTCTTCTTAATTTATAAGCTTACAGTCCCATAAAATCAGTCTTTTACAATCTTGCATCTTACCCAATTTATTGGAGAATGCTGATTTTAAGGCAGATTTTAGTCAATTATTTTCCAAATTATTTAGGAATGTAACACCAAGCTTTGAACTGTCTTGACACCTCTTATTTAGTCTTTATCCAATTCAAAAACCTACCAAATAATAAAAAATAACGAAGAATTAAATAAATTAATAAAATACTTAAAACAATAATTAAATTAAACTAAATGTCTAAGTAAAATTATAAAATTAAACTAAATATGATCAAGAATGTGCTAATTAATTTCACGTATCACCAACATTATTAATTTCTGATTATTTACGAATCTACCACTGGATCCATATATTCCCTTTCTAAGGGTTTGTTTGCCTTTCCAAGATGTTCCAAACCAAACTGAATACCTCATAACTTTGGATCCAACCGTCGGCTCGACTTAAATCAGGATATTAATTGCAACTGCTCTTGTGTATGGGATTTTTTGTGTGTTGTACATCTTTTAAGATGCTACCTTTGCTACTATGGGTACGAGGTGCTTGAAGATTATTGGTTTCTTATTTTGTGGGTGTTCTTGTTGGGTGTTGTCCTCCATTATTTGTCCACGTGGAAGCTCCTCGTGAGGGGGAGACTAAGGATTCTTATCTGATCAAGTTATCAGTTAAAGATTTCTTATCTGCTCAAATCATCAGTTGAAGATTATTATTATTTGTTGGTTCGTGTCTACTCATGGAAGAGACATTTTTCTCTATCTTGCTCATGTTGGAGCCTACTACTACCTTGCTCATGTTGGAACCTACTACTATCTTGCTCATGTTGGAGCTTACTACTACCTTGCTCATGTTGGAGCCTACCTACTACTACTATGCTCGTGTTGAGAGGCTACTATTGTTGCCTACTACAGTTGCACATGATGCAACTACCTGCAGTCTATTACAGTTGCACGTGATGCAACCTCTATCTACTTGTTGCACATGATGCAACCTACTACTTTTGTTCATGTTGGAGTCACCACTATTGTTACTCCTGCTACAACTACTACTGCTGCTTCCGTTGATACAGGTTCAAGGTGAAGTTTATGCTGCTATTGATATTTGGTTCACAGTAACCTATACTGTGCTGCTACTACTTTTACTGCTGCTGCTGCCACTGCTATTGGTACAACTACTGTTGCTACTACTATATTGTTCCAAGCTGAAGCTCTTACATTCTCCCGTGCTCCAGCTTGAGGGGGAGTGTTAGAGTTAACGATATACTGTGGGTCCCAACTATCGGTGCTACATATGGTCTTGCTTCTATATTAGTTATTTCCATTTATTGTAGTGGATTTGTTTCCACCAGTGTTTATTTGTTTCCTTATTGGTTATGTTTTATTTCCTAAGTTGTCTAGGTTTAGTTTCCTAATTGGTTTATGATTGTAATTAGGTAAGTTTCCTAAACTATTATTTTTCCTCTTTGATTATAAATAAATGAGTCATAGAAGAGGAGAATATATACACATTGATTCTCCTTCTTCTCCATTCTCTCCAGCTTCCCTTTCTTTCTTTTCTATTTTGTTACAGAGAGGATGCGGATCCCATTTTGGATTAGTACTCCTTACCATCCTTAATTTAATGAAACTTAAAAAACAAAAAAAAAACAAAAAAACCCTCAATGAAACTTTTCCAAGTGCCGAACAAAAGTGTAAAAAATGGTGAAAACTGAAAATATACGGGGGACAGTTGAAACATTTTATAACTTAAAACCTATTGTTGAAATAGGAAATTGAATTGAGTATAAGATAAATAAAATATTAGTAATTAAATTTAGTGTTAGGTAAATTTCCCACATACCCAATAGAATGACGACAATTGGAAGACTATAATCCATGTCAGCACCCTTGAGAGGGCTGGAGGGATAATTCCTATCGTAGGACAAAGACAAAGACGTCTTTACATTAGTCTCGAAGATTATTTCCATCTATTCCCGCCATAAGTGAAGGTAAAAACGACCTTACGCAAGATCACTATTCACTATAAATAGTCCACGAATCCCAATATTTTTGGTACGTAACATTTAATATACTTTCTTAGGGATTGTCGCTTTAACACCTCGGACTGAGAATCTCTTACTTACCCCAAAAATATTTCAATGGTCTCAGATACCGAGCTCATTGACTGTTTATATATTCCTGACTTTAGCATTAGAGTGGATCTAGGCTATAGGTCCGCCTCCCCTTTGCTTTGTGTTTTGCCTTGCAAATCTAATCAATTTGGTGGGCCATGATTACAGATTCCGGACGAAACATTTAGTAATTTAGATAGATGGACAATCTATAATTCTAGACAATACTATGTGGTCAAAATGAATCACCCAAAAAAAAAAAAAAAAACCATTTTTAAAGAATAAATAAATGTGCCTTAGATCCTCTTTCCAAATGTCAAGTTTAGCTCAAAAAAATTGTACAAAATATAAAATCAGCTTTGAAAATCAAAGATTACGAGTGAGTACTGTATTGTAGTGATCAGAATATTGTAAACGTGTATGGACATAAATGGGTATGCATGCCAATCGAAAGGAAAGATAGCCAAAGAAAAAAGCTTCACGGATTTGATTAGAATACCGAATCATTAATCCATTTGGTGGTTACAACCATCTCTTTTATCGGTCACTGAACTTATCTTGAAAATTAGTTAGGATTCAATGAGAGATTCAATCACTAATGATACATTTTAATGGATTTTATCTTTTATAATTTTTTTTCCTTGCTTTGATTTGACTAAAATTCTTAATCACTCGCAAAAAAATATAGAGGGAGGGGAATTGAAATTTTCAAACTTAAAAAATGACACTTTTAAAATCATTATTTATATCACATGACTGTATGACAACTTCAAACCATTACATATTTATTTTTAAATTTTTATTTTACTTTGCATCCAATTTTCTTGTATTAAAAAATAAAACAAAAATTACATCTAAAATTATTTTAGTAAATATTATAAGAAATTAGTATTTTATAAAATCATATTAAGTAATGATTATAAAAAAAAATTCGCTTAAAGTTTCAAATTTATTACTTCACTTCCATTTGGTTGCTGACTTCCTTTAGATTTTTCCCTTGCAATCAAACGGAATCTGTGTTTCTTTTTTCTCTTTTCTCCTTCAAAGGGCCGTTGTGCTTCATGAAATTTCAAATATATATTTAATTCCTTAATTATATTAACAGTTAACACAAAGAAAACTTTGTTGCTCAAAAAATTTATACATGATGGGTATATGCTTGTGGATAATATGTTCACTGAATTTGGGGCTTAATTGAAATGTCACATGCCCCTTTTTCCATGTTGTGTGTGTGTGTGCGTGCTGAAAATTCATCCCTGTACTAAATAATAATAATTTTATTGGGAATAATAGATCTAAAAAAAAAAAAATTTATCAAGTCCATTTACAATGAAATGTCAATGTGCATATTTGAAGTATTATCGCAACCATCTATGAACATGCAATAAACTTAAGGGTGTCAATTTGAATCTAGAAGGATTGGGAACCGTCATGCCCCCCATTATTAAATGGAATGGTTTTGAGACGGGTTTTTTCAATAGGTCCACAACCGATATCCCAATAAAGAACCAAAACTGGTAAGAACTATTTAATTATCTAACCCTAAAGTATGCATATATAAATAATAAACTCTTACAGTCTTACTTTTATTTTCTATCTTTCCGATTTCTCTTTGCAAGTAGGGTTATTGAAACCCTAGGATCAAGAGCGAGGAGTGATTACGAAGGATTTAGTAAGCGTTATCAGATTGGCCAATTTGAATCAGTTTTGGCCAACTCTTATACTGATCTGATCTCCCTTTATATTAATATTATTTTTTAATTAATCATATCAGCCATGTATTGAATTGGCTGTGGAATCGATCCGTATAAATATCAGTGTGATGTCGATATCTTGTCCGGTACCGATTATTTTAACCTTGATAATTATAGATAAATTTCATATACAATTCGTGCCGGCAAAGAAAAATTAGATCACACTAACATTTCCCTCGACCACCTCAAATCTCAATCACGTTGTACCTGTTTAAAGAATTCTTTTTAATATTTAAGAGAATCTCCATTCATTTGGATGATGAGGTAATATCCTCCAAAGCTTCACAACCTTCCATAAAATACGATTAAATTTTTTTAAAAAAAATGGTTAAGACTTAAGAATTATTGAATCAACATTGTTTTTGAACCCTTGACATTGACTGGTCAGATGAGAAAATATGTATTAACATTCATTCCATCTTCTTAATTAATTAGAGAGAGAATATTAGTTGGATGGTAGTTGAACTGAAGGAATAATAGTAGAGAGAGAGAGAGAGAGAGAGAGAGAGAGAGAGAGAGCTGGAGGTTTTTTTTTATATGATGAATTAGCTGGAGATTGTTGATGTGGAAGAGAGGGATGAATTCAGGGAGATTCAAAAGGAGGACCATATATGAGGTTTGTTTTATTATGGGGAAGGTGGAGAATCTGGAGATGTCGAGGCCAGCTGAGATATTTTAGGAGAAAGAATTTGAGAGAATGAGGAATTAAAATAAAGGTTTTTGGGAATGAAATTTTATGTTTGGATAAAAAAAAAAACAAAAGCTGTCAGGTTACGTGGAGTCACTGTAAGACATAGAAATGGTGAAATGGATTAACATCGTTTTTTCCCAGTCATTCTGAGAGGATGGGACTTCTTTGAATGATCGTCACGTGATTCTCGGATGAATCCAAGACCTACGTTCGAGCTGACACCCCCTGTCGGTTTGGCTTATCTGCTGGGTGTCGGTTCGAACGTAGGTTTCGGATTTACCAAGAGCCATGTGGCGACCATCCGAGGGAGGTTGCCACTGTCCTCCCAAAATGACTAGGAGGAGAGGATGCAGATCCATGGTGAAATAGAGATGAATACAAATTTTAAGGAAAAAGAGAGAAACCTTTAAAAAAATGTATAGTTTATCCTTAAAAAATAAAAGATGAAACTCTAAATGATTATATAAACATTAATGCTATATGTGTCTTAACACTCCAAAACGTAAGGTTAAATGCATCTTATACTATGTTAAACGGAACGGATATACTTTGGCCCGTTTAACTGATATTGGAATCCAAACCCAGCTTTCTGAATTTGAATTTAAATCTTTTCGATCGTTCCCCCCCCCCCCCATCTTTTCCTATTTTGTTTGCAGTGTCAAGGCCAGATGGATCATTTAATTAAGTTCAACCATAGTAATTACACATTTATTTTTTCAATTTTTTACTTCCTCATTAACCTAAGCTTGTGCTTTGAATTTTTTGCAACTACACATTGTTTGTTTTCATGTAAAATGATGAAAAATAAAAATATTTCCTATAAAATAAGATTTTTCAATGTTTTTATTAAATGTAAAGAAAAATATTGAAAAAAAATAAAATATTACATGAAAGAACTTTTTTATATAAAATAATATTTAAACATGATCATAATTCAACTCTCCTTAGGGCCTTTTACTTATAAAAAATAAAAAGGATCATAGTGGATTTGACCAAGAAAATAGAATTCAGATTCTCTTCAACTATCCAACCTGAACAAAACTATTTGAATCTCTCTCTTGAACCAATGTTTTTGTTTGAACTAGACGGCTGAAGAGGATCTTTTTCCCATAAAATATCTTTTTATAATCGGTAACTACGTGGAAGGAGGGAGTTGCAAAGGTCTGAGTTGATCGGTCATTGATTGATTAAGTTATAGTCAGGATTAATTAGGTTAAAACTGTTTAAGCTTAATTTATTTAAACCTATAAGAAGGTCTCAAACTCTTATTACCTGTCACTCTCAAAAGTCTACTAAAAATAAATAACAAGATGGAAGACAAAGCCATTCCCTACCTTAACAACATTACTTCTATTATGTCTTCAAGTCAAAACAGCTCAATCCTATTATTCTTATGATTCATGACGTTTGGAAACTTATATATAAACTAAACTAATTAATATGAAGAATCACATTTGCTGGGTCCAAGCATGGCCCACCACTCTATCTTAAAAATGATTTTTTTATTAAAAATATATTAAGATTTGATGTGATTCCTTGATTGTGCATGTACACGGTTTGTGCATCAACTTTTTGGGTGGTAAAAAAAAAAAGAAAAATTTTCATATAAATACAATCAAAGAATGAAAATCTCATCAATCTTTACAAGATTGCAAAAACCTCTAGTACTTTAAAACTTTACTCCGTTAATCAAAGAAGTTCACTCCGTTAAAAGAATCCAATTAGTTACTGACATCAAATGGTTTCAACATTTTAATAGACGATAATATCCTTTTATGCATATTAAAAGATCAAAATACCTTTTCCTTACCCTCAAATTTTCATTTTCATTCCTAACAGTAAAATTGAAAAAATAAATCCAAACCACCCTCGATCGTCTGTTCATGACTGCCACGGTCATGGTCCTCGAATTCCTCGAATCCCCCTGCCATCTCCCCCTCTGCTGGTCGGTGACTTTCCTCTACAACCAACCCCCCCGCCGTCAGTTTTCATTGCTGTCTTGGTCCAAGAACAGCAATACCCTTTCTGTCTCCCACCCTCATCCATCTGCTTCCATCCCTGAAGCTCAGTCACCATCCATCTCTGCAACTCACCTATCCCTTAGGCCTCGGTCAGCTTCCCTTATTGGCCGTCGCTCTCCCAATCCTCCGCGTCCCTCCATTGAATTTCCTTTGTCTGGTAGATCGCGTTGGGTCGACAACCATTACCATGACCTGTTCCCTTCCCCGCTACTTGGGTCTATCCCATCCGATTCCGTTCATCTTGGTGTTGGCCATCCTTCTCCTTGGGATGATGATGATTGAGGGACAGGAGTGACCGCTCGAAAGAGCAACAACGTTATTGATAGTATTGATGATTCTGAAACGTCTGATATGCCTATGATTCCAGATCGGCTCTTGAGTGCAGATCTGAAGTTGGGGACCATAATGGTATCTAACTGGGAGGATAGGATGAAGAACCTTTGGGTTTCATCAGATAATATAAAAAAATAAAAAATTTCTGATGAACTTTATTTCGTGGAATATCAGGGGATTGAATAATCCAGCAAAGAAAAAAGTTGTCAAAAATTTAATCAGGAAATATAAAGCTGGATTCTGTGGTTTGATTGATCCGAAGATTGCTCGCGATAAGATCAGTCATCAACTTAAGTCTACCATGCAGAATTGGGATTTTACTTTCTATGAAGATTGTTCAGAGGTGCCAAGGATCATTGTTTGGTGGGAGAGTGGAGAAGAAGACGGACAGAGGGACAAAAAAGGGAGAAGATGACGGACAGATCACAAAGGAAATAGAGGGAGAAGATGGACGGAGGAAATAGATGGGAGAAAGATGACAGACAGATGAAATAGAGGGGAACACATACACTGACCTGGTGGCGGAGTTGGGATGCTGGTGATGGGATGCCGGAGATGGAATCCCGCTGTAGACCACAACGCGGAGGAAACCAATGCCGTAGAAGGGACCAACACAAAGGAGAGTCGGGTTAGGGTTTGGGTGAGAGTGAATAAGAGAGAAACACAAAATATTCATACCATTACAAAGGTCAAATTAGTCATTCAACATACTTTTTAATTTTTTAATTTTTAATATGAAGGATAAAATTGTATTTTAATAATTTCATCAGTTAGTTGGATGTAATTGAGATTTTTACAATTTTGTGGAGATAGATAAGGTTTTCAATCTTTAATGATGTGTATATGAAAATTTTTCAAAAAAAAAAAAAAAAATGCAATTATGAGTTCACACTTTCGATCGTCTTTGTTCCGTCTAACAGCTGAAGGGACAATTGTACAGTAAACAAAACTTTTACCTAAAAACTTTTACCTAAAAATTATTCCATTTTCTATAAGATGGTTATTACCTTAATTGATTTTCCTTGTTTTGTTTCATGTGCACTAAACATGTGGATTCACATCCTCTCCTCTCAGTGATTTTGGGAGGATGCGGCAACCTATCTCGGATAGCTGCCACGTGGCTCTCGGGTGAATCCGAGACCCATGTCTGAACTGACAACCCTTGTTGGCTCGGCTTGTCGGCTGGGTGTCGGCTCGGACGTGGGTCTCGAATTCACCGAGAGCCATGTGGCGGTCATCTAGGGTAGGTTGCCACTGTCCTCCAAAAACCACTGGAAAGACATGATGCGAATCCCTAAACATGTACTTATTAATAAATGTTCAAGTTTATCTCTATGACTAGAAAACTATAACACACACACATATATATATATATATATATATATATATATATATATATATATATATATATCAACAACTAAGCATCCTAGTGGGCATATATTACAAAAATATTTGAAAACTAAATGCGCCCCACCCAATCATTGTTATATTATATGGAAAACCTTGGAGATCTAGCTCTTAGGTAATTAAGAGTTAAAAGATCCAGTCATTCATCTTCTGTCAAAAGGATGTTCTTAGTTGGATTTGTGATAGGTCGTGGCGGATATGGATCTTCTTTTGTCTGTTAGTTTGTCAGTCGAATAGGGAATAGGTTGAAATGCATTGGTATACATGCCGAGAATCTCTTGGCCTGTTCGATCTTCAACTTGTGGTTATCGACAGAAGATGATTTTTTCCAACAAAGATATACCCTACTCAATAGGAAAGGGAAGCAATTGAGCTGGACAGTTGGATCGGGTTGAGTTGGGCTGTTAATACCGACAACCCAATGCATATAAGAAAAGGAAAATAAGCTTGGGATAATTGGTGGGCGGGGTCTGGTCAGGTCATGAATTGCCTAAACTGATGGAATTTTGCATGTGCTTGAACAGCTAGCTTGACAGATACGATAAAACTAATCATCATCATTCATCACAATCTATATTACATTAGAACTCTTGTTTGATTACAAAATTTCATGGGGCTAATAATTTATGGGAGAAGGATCTACACATTACCATGCTATATTGGCATCATACACACATAGCAAATGGAGAGAAAGAAGGGAGTATTTATGGATTAAAAAATAGATGGCTACATAATTAATGATGGAAGGAATAATTAATGAGGAGAGAGAATGATAAAAACCATACATTTCAATGTGAACCATTTTATGTACCGAAAAAAAAAAGAAGTGAACTTTCCTTTCCCATAGTTTATTATGGGGAAAAAAAATCCTCACATTGTCATGTTAGTATATAGATCCATTCATAGGACTTGTCACATACTAATATTTTCTTCTCCTCCTCCGTTAAAGCAAATTTGAGACATGAAAGTCTAAGTTTATGAACTCCTATAGATTCTACTGGAGGACACCAATAATCTTTTATTTTATGTGTCCAGTTTGATATTATATCAAGCCATGAAGTATTATTGACGATGCCACGATTTTTCGAAGGTCCCACTTGCAGCTCAGTGGGCTGGGGGGTTGCAGGAGCCCCCTGCCTTAAGGGGGTTTGGAGGCATAGTCCCTGATCCAAGTTTTCTAGAGGCGATTGTACTAGGGATAGTTTTGTATTCTTGGGGTATAAGGTTTTTATTTTTATTTTTTATATAGGGTGTAATCTCGAAAGGAGAGCATTGATTGAACGTTGTAACTTCCTCATTTGAATAATAGACATTGTGACTGATCGCACTGCCATAGACGTAGTGTGGGTGAACAATGTAAAATCGCTCATCTTCTTGGGCCACACATCACACCCATTCTTATCTTCTTTTTGAGCTCTTCCTAGGATTAGAGGTGATTTTGATCAATCTCTTACCTAATCTCAAGGTCATTCATTCGAGAATAAAGGTGCACCTTCAGTTATGGAATAAACCAAACCAGTCCAACTAGGCAAGAGAGCAACCTTCCATTCATTGGCCTTGTGTTGTGTTCTTTTTTATTCTTCTATTATGTAGTTAATTCCTAAGACAGTAGCAAACAATTGTTGACAAAAAAATATCAATTTAATTTGATGAAATCCATATATTCATGGGAGTAATTTTTTACCAACTACTATCCATTTAGGAGCAGTCTCACGTCAAATTAGTATCATGGAATTAGTAGCTCGTATTGGATGAATGAATTTTTTTAAGACAATATTATCCTTACTCAATGTAAATTACATAAATATATCATTTTCTATCTATGGAACGAAACTTCTGAAAGATCTCTCTCTCTCTCTGGATTCACATCGTCTTCTCCTAGAACCATTGGGAGGACGCATCGACTGGATGTCAGCTCGAACGTGGATCTCGGATTCACCGAGAGCTACGTGTTGACCATCCAGATGAGATTGCCACTGTCCTCCTAGAACCACGGGAAGGAGAAGATGCGGATCTCTCTCTCTCTCTCTCTCTCTCTCTCTCTCTCTCTCTCTCTCTCTCTCTCTCTCTCTCTCTCTCTCTCTCTCTCTCTCTCTATATATATATATATATGGGCGTAGCTAATCCAATGATAAGATGAGTTTGGTAGAAAGGTAAAATGTGAGGAAAGCATCCTCTTCATGCTAACTTGATTTTAAGATTAAAAAGAAAAGAATTAGTAGGACTAGGGAGAGAAAGAAAAAAAGTCTAAAGAAACATCCTTATCATGCTTGCTAATTGAGAAAAGGAAAGGGTTCCCCACGTTGTTCCGGGAAATTTCCCATGCCAAACGAATAGATATGCAGGATTCGATATCATTAATGGGCCTACAAGAAGAAAGAAAGAAAGAAAGAGAGAAAGAATCTGTTAATTAGGAAAATAACGCGTGTTAATTATGTAAGGTGTGGGAAAGAATCCCTACAAACTAAGCAAGGGAATCTTTTTCCCAGAAGTTTAGAATTCAAAAGCAAACAGCCCCTCATGCTAAATAGGAAAGGGGTTTGTTGCCGGGCTGTGTAACCCCTACACCAACGTGGGTCTATAGGAGTACCCAAAACATTAAAGAGGAGGGATTAAGTGGTTATTTCATTATCCCATGTTAGAGAACGCAGAGAGACAACATTGCTGAGCAGTACATTTTCCCCTACAAAACAACAATTATGTTTCAACAATAAATTAAGAGAGGAGGCTCCCATTGCAGTATGAGAGGAATCTCCCATGCCTCACCACACCAACGGTAACATCCGTAGGGATCCATAATGGTAATAATAGAGAATTACAAAAAGCCCTGTGAGAAGGGTATGCTAAGTGAATACTGCGGAATCTTTTTCCAATATTAATTTTTTTCTCATGTAGACACAAATATCACGGTCGAGCATGGTTCAAGTAATAGGGTCAGATCGGTCAATTTATATCGGTTTTAGATTTAACTGATATTAGATCCCAATTTATTCTAAAATTATTTTAATATAGATCAGACATGTGTCAGCGTTTCCTACCAGATTGGATAAGTTTTGGAACATAACTGATACAGTGTCGATGTATTCGATACCTAAGGCAGTTTCCCAGTTTATGCTGTCAAGGGCATATATCTTTTCGGGGAAGAGTACCATAAAATTCAGTATGTATGAACATTGGGAGAAACAAAAGCATGAGGAAGACACCTATTTTACAGTAATATCAGTAGTTGATGAACAGACAATAAAAAAGAAGACATCCATCTCATTCTTATGGCATCATTTGTTTTGATTTAAAATTTTATATGAAAAATTTTCATGTAATATTTTATATATTAAAAAAATTTTTAACATTTATTTTCAAAAAGTAAAATATAATGACATCTAAGGATGAGAGAGAAGGAAGTTCTTCTTTCTTTTATGTCTTAGAAATAAACATTAATTTTCTTTTCTTAAAATGTAAAATGGTACATGAAATATTTTACGTCATAACCAATGAAGCCTTCTTTCCTCCAGAAGTGGCAATTTCTAATATGGTACGTTAATTCGACATGAAATCAAGTTTGTGGCTTTCATTTTGATAGACCCATGATCATGAATTAATGTTTAGATCACTTCGGGTTCAGATGGCTCCAACCTGTTTGACCCGTTAACATTTTAAGCATTGTTAAAATTGAAAACAAATAGTAAACAAGTTTTGAACATACTACTCATTTTTAGGAGGAATGAGTCTCTTGTCCGATGATTAGAGCAATCAAAAGCAAAACGATAGGAGGAGGGTAATTACAGAACTTCATATAAAGAGGTTGGGATTCGTGTACTTTTGAAGGTGGATGATTCTAGATCATAAAACCCTTAGCTTGTTCGTAGGTTAGAAAAACTTTTGTCTATTTTTAAATCATGCAAACTTATGTTTTGATTAAGTCTAATTATTTGATAAATAAAATCAAATATGAAATATGAAGACTGATCTCAATATTTTATATAATTTTTTTTATTGGATGATTCATCTCAATTATATAATTTTATTCAAAAGTTGCTAAATAGGTTTGCTTCTCTCTCTCTCTCTCTCTCATATATAAATTCCACAGCATTATATTTACAAATCCAATGAGGGCAATTACAGAACTTCATATACAGAGGTTGGGGTCTGTGTAATTTTAATGGTGGATAACTCTGACCATGAAGTCTCTTAAGTTGTTCCTAGACTAAAAAAACTTTGGCTTATTTTTAAGTCATGCAAATTTATCCTTTGATCAACTCTAACTATTTGATAAACTAATAAGATCAAATATCAATTGTGATGAGTCATCTCAATTGATTTGATGTAATTTTTTTTTATTTGGTAGGTCATCTCAGTTATATAATTTGTTTTTATTATTCAAAGGTCATTAAATAAGTTTGACATTTTTTTCTTTTATTTTTTAATTCCTTGATGACAATCTCATTTTTTTTTGTCATATATAGGCTCTCTGATTGGTTGGAAAGGGAATTGAAAGAAGGGGAAATGAATTTTTTTTATGAAAATTTTTTTTCATAATCATTACAACACATATTATCAAACCACTTTGCAATTAACTTCAAATCATTTTATATTTAATTATTAACTTACACATCAATTTGCATCTAAATCCCTAAATTTAAAAAGTAAAATAAATTTACATCTAATAAATATCATTACTATTTATGTTTAGAAATTTAAATAGTTTATACAATCATATTGTGTTATACTTGAACAAGTTTCTTTTTTAAGTTTAAAAATTTCACTCTCCTTCTCTTTTAATTTTCCTTGCAACCAAATTAAGCTATAGGTCCACAGATTGAGGAATTGGATCAAATCAATGGATTCAGATTAGAATTTGTTAGGGCTGAACCCGATTCACCCTGATCCACATTCAAACCAATCCAATCATGAATTGGATTGGGATCGATTAGGCTAGTCCAGTCACCTATCCCAAGTACTTGAACCTTGATGGGATGGAAAGACTGACCTCTCATCAGAGTCAAATAAGTGGTTATCCATAAGATATAGAATGTTCTAAGTATTAAATTTGTTGTTCCCCCTTAAGGCTCTCTTTGGTATAGTTTATGTTTATGAGTTTCAACAATAACAACAAAGCTTTATCTCAATTAAATGGGATCAGCTACATAGATTTTTATCTTCCAATCAGATCTCTTCGATGTCATACTTGAATCAAGACCTAAGTTATGCATGTCTTTCTTCAACACCTCTCCTAAGGTCATCTTAGGTCTACCCCTAGTTCTTTTAGATCTTTCAATCTGAATTAATCACTCTTTTGTACAGAAGTATCTAACGGCCTCTACTAAACATGGTCATACCATCTCAAATGATTTTTTTGTAGTTTATCATGTATCAATGCTATTCCCAAATCAGCTCTAATATAATTTTTTTTACCTTATCCTTCCTAGTTTTACCACACATCCATCTCAACTTCATTATCTCAGCTACATCAAGTTTATTTATATGATGTTTTTTAACTGTCCAGCATTCCGCACCATACATCATAGCCTATCGAATAACTATCCAATAAAATTTTTCTTTAAATTTTAAAGGAATATGTCAATTACACAGCACTTCAGACGTACCTCTCCATTTTATCTATCCTATTTTAATCCTCTTTGAAATATCATCATTTATATTTTCTTCTTTATCTATGTTGAACTTAGATACCTAAAATGATCATTTTGTTGTATCTTTCTTTTTCAAAAATATTCACCACCTCATTATCGGTCATAGTGTGACTAAAGTTACACATCATATATTATATCTTCGTTCTACTTATCTTAAAATTTTTGGATTCCAATGTTGATCTCCATAGTTCTAACTTGACATTAATATCTGCTTTTGTCTCATCTACGAAAACAATATCATTGGTAACAAGCATGCATCAAAGAATTTCATCTTGAATGTCTTTAGTTAAATCATTCATAATGAGGACAAACAGATAAAGACTTAAAACTGATACTTAATGTAAATCCATTGTGATTGGAAATTTACTACCTTGACCTTCAACAGTTTTTACACTAGTCACCATATTATAATATATATCATTAACTATGTTTATATATTTGCTTGAAACACTTTTCTTTTTTAATATATGCCAGATTAACTCTCTAGAAACTCTGTCATAAGTTTTTTCTAAATCAATAAAAATCATATGGAGGTTCTTCTTGCATTCTCTACATCTTTCCATGAGTCTCCTAAGCAAGTATATAGCTTCTATCGTGAATCCATCTGGCATAAAATCAAACTGATTTTTCATAATAGTAGTTTCTTTTCTTATGAGAGTTTCGATAACTTTTTCCCATAATTTTATAGTATGACACATTAGTTTTATGCCTCTATAGTTATTGCAACTCTAAATATCATATTTGTTTTTATAAATTGAAACTATAATGCTTCTCCTTTATTTATCTGGCATTTTCTTTGAATTTATAATTTTATTAAATAGCTTAGTTAGCCAATATACTCTACACATTTCTAGGCTCTTTCAAACTTCTATTGAGACCTCATTTGGGCTTGGTGTTTTACCTACATTCATCATCCTTAAAGTTTTTTTTACTTTTGTCACCGTAATATTACGTGTATATCTATAACCTGTGGTAACATGGTGTGTAATGTAGTGATCTGAGATACTATTACTCAAAGTGTCTCTATTTAATAGGTTGTAAAAATAATCATTCCATCTCTCTTTAATATTTTCATCTCTTACTAAAACTCTATTATTTATATTTTTAGTACAACTAATATAATTTAAATCTCTATTATTTTTTTTTCTCATTTTAACTATTATTTTACAGACAGCTTTTCTTTTTTTCCTTCTTTTGTATTAAGATTGATATAAGATCTTTATATTTTTTTTCTTCCTTATTTTTTCCAACAATTTTTTTTGGTTTCATTTTTAGCACATTTATGTCTTTTTAGATCCTCTATATCCTTAATCTTTTGTCATGTTTTAAAATTATATTTCTTAACTATAATGACTGCTTGAACCTCATCATCCCATCACAAAGACTCTTGAGGGGAATAATGTTTTCCTTTTGATACACTTAGAACATTTTTAGTAAATTTCTTAATACAAGCAGTCATGTCGTTTCACATTGTATTAGAGTCTCCCTCAAAGTTTCATATTCTTTGTTTGATCATATTATCAGTAAAAGGTTTCAAGGTAATTCTTTTTAAGCCCCACCACCTTATCTTAGGGCAAAAAACCTGACATCTCTTATAATTTGAGGTAGTGAGACACATATCTATGATCAATAATCTATGTTGAGTGGATAGACTTTTTTCGGATATAATTTTATAATCCTAACATAACAACTTATCGGACATTCTAGTTAAAAAAAATTTATTCAACTTTTATGATGCCCTTTTGAAGGTGACTAAATATTTTTCTCTATTTTCAAAGCATGTATTTATGATAGATAGATCATAAACTGTAACGAAATCTAAAATTAAAGTCCCTTCTTATTCCTCATTCCAAAACCATATCCTCCATGTATATCTTCATAATCTCTACGATCTCCTCCTACATATTAATTCAGATCATCATTTATTATAATCTTTTATCCTTGTCTAAAACCTTGCACTAGTCCATCCATGAGTTCCCAAAATTGTAGTACTACTCGCATCCAATCCTACTTGAGGTGCATAAACGCTAATTATATTGATTATCTCTTTCTCTATCACTAACTTGATGTCTATAATCTTATCACCGTATCTTTTAACATCAACCACATCATTTTTTTTATTCTAAATATTATGATACCCATTCCGTTGCTATTATTTTTATCCCTTGTATACTAAAGTTTAAAATCATCTGATCCAGTTTTTTTTCCCTTCCATCTAATCTCTTGAATGCAAATTATGTTAATCAATTTTCTCCTCATAATATCTATCAATTCTAGACTCTTATACGTTAAAAATCTTATGTTCCAAGATGCTAATTTAATCCTATGCTTATGGACTAGGTTCTTTACCCGTATTTATCCACGGTGTGAGAACCCTTGTCTATTTATCATCACAGACGTCAATGTGATGGCCCTTGTCTATTTATCACCGTATTCAGGTAATGCGGTGGCCCTTGCTCATTTTTTAATATATCAGGGACCAAACGTAATGCATCATTTACAGAGAACGCCCTAGCGTTTCGTTGATTATCTTTTATTTATGAATCCATGTAAATGATTTAGTTAGGTTTTTGGGTGGTGCCGACTGTCAACCTAACACACCAACCCTCCTTCTTTATTTGGGTTTGGGACCAATAGTATAATACTAACGAAGTTATTTATGTTTATGAGTTATTTATGATAAATCATTTATTAGAATAAATTATGAATTATAAATAATAGATGTTTGATATCACTAGCATAAAGAAATAATAATAGATTATCCTAATTATGATAAACACATTTTAATCAATTTAAAGTTTTATATTATATTAATTTATTTTAAATATAAATAAATACCATAAATCATACCAAACAACTATAGTAAAATCCAATTAAAGTAAAATTTGTCAATATATCTTCAAAATCTAAAGTCCAATTACCCTCACCCCACCCAAAACACCTTTAGTGGTTGTGATGAAAAAAATTTCCATTATCACAAATATTGTTGTTTCATTTGATTTGCCGTAATTTTCATATAAAATTTTACATGCCGTACCTGTAAATATCAATTAAGGCTCTCTTTGGTTTGTATTATATAATGTATTATGTAATAAATTATGAAATTTATGATTGTTTGGCATGATTTATAATGTCTATTTATAATTAAAATAAATAGATGTAATGCATAATCTACAAATAGGTTATTAGTTGTTTATCACTGTTACGATTGAAAATCGTCTGTCGATCCGAGTTTTGAATTACCTGCAACCACAGAGATGAGACAAAGGAGTTGGATGCCTAAGCCCTGGGTACACTCCGATGCCTAAGTCAGATTCCGAATGTAAACAGTCAAGAGATAACATTTTGCTATCTCCAGTTTAAAGAATGTGGGACGATGAAAGAGTTTGAACGTGCGAGAATGACGAATGAGAGAGAGAGAGATATTGCGAACTAGTAACTTAACTTACCTTGAGGGATTGCCCTCTACTTATAGATTAGGAAGAAGCATGGAGGTCCCAAGACTCAGGAAAGTAGACTGCCAATAGGATTGCCACGTGTCGCTCTGTGGAACACCCGTGTGGTAAACTCCGAGTAAGAGTAGGAGACCTTAGCCAAGGATGCTAGGTTGGTCAGCTCTGGGACTGACACATGTCAACGTGTGAGTAATCACGGACCGGGATAGTCGGCGTCGTATCAGACTGGGAGAAGGACTCCTCGGACGTAGCATAATCACATTAGGACTTTGACTACTGACTGGGAAACGTAGTCGAGTAGGACTATGACTCCGAACGCTACCATGGATGATGATAACTGGACGACATAGGACGAGTGCGACATGCGGGAGCGTGAGAGGCCGGACGTAAAATATCGAATGCCTCATAAGCCGAGCGCAAGACACTTCGAGCGGTCGACTCCGAAGGTGAAGCTTGACACGTGTAAGATTTTAAATGGATGAGATTTTTTTTCACATAACAATCATTATAATCTATTTCTCATTATATAATGTATTATGTTTAGTGGTACCAAACGGTCATTATTTATTACTCAGAATCTATTATCATAATTGATTTATCACAAATAGCTCATAATACATTATATAATACAAACCAAAGAGAACCTAAGGCTGCGTTTGGTAACTCTCCCAAAGAACAGTTCTTCTGTTCTTCCGTTCTGATAGAACAGAAAAACTATTCAGAACAACCAAGAACAACTAAAAACTATTTGACAAATCTGGTTTGTTGTTCTGTTCTCACAGAACGAACCGGATGAAAAGAACATCTAAGAACGAAAATTTCAGAACATGGTTTACCATGTTTTTACGTTCTAAGAACAATTTTGAAAAGAACAAAAAACTAAGTTGTGCCTGATAAAACCTGACACCTTTTCTACCTACTTCCATACACGAAGAAGTACATCCTCCTTGTTCGTTCTTTGCAAGCACAACAGTTATTTTCCCCTCATCTCTCTCTCTCTCTCTCTCTCTCTCTCTCTCGTCTTTACTTCTCCTCTATCTCCATTTTTCTTGTTTGAATTTTCTTGTCTCAATTTTCTTGTTTAATTGATCAACTTATTTCCATCAACCCATAGGTACAATTTATAATTAAATGACATTAATATTAATTAATTTGGTAAGATATCGGTTTAATGGTAATTCTGTAATATTTGAATCATTTGAAAAAAAATGTCCTAGAACAAATTTAATCAAACAGTAAACAAGTTAGAACAATGTTTTCAAACTAGTTCTGGAACATATTTGCCGAACAGTTTTAAGGCCAAAAGAACAGCTAAAGAACATTATTTCAAAACAGAACAGAAAAAAACCATCTTTTCTGATTCAGAACAAGAACAAACGAAAACGTTACCAAACGCAATCTAAGCCTAAGTGTTTTGATGCTGAACAACAACCATAGATATTTTTGATAAAAAAAATCACTCAAATAAAGTGAAATGCAACAAACACTGAGAGTTGTCAATTTCCTGGACAAATGTTGGGGATGGGGTATCACCATATGAAACAATATGACAAAACAGCCATAATTATAATCAAGCACCCCTTCTCTCACACATGCTCCTTATTCTCTCTCTCCCTCTCTCTCTCTAAATCGTTTCACTCAGTCATGCTTCCCTTTCTATCTCCTTGGATCCATTTTTTCCTAACAAAACCCTTTCCATTCTTACCTCCCGGAAGAAGAAAAAACCCTTCCATGATTCTCACCGCTCATCTAGCATCACTTCCCCTGTATCAATTTATTGCCATAAATGGCTGATATTTTTGACGAATCAATCCTCAGTCAAATCAGCGGATGAACGGATCACCGGATCACGGTCTTGTCGGGTCCCATTCACGCTTCAATTATTGTCAATTTCATTTTTCTCTCTCCTCTTCCCTTAATCGTTCTGTATTCTTGCTGGCACCTCTGTCTTCTTCTCCTTCATATTTTCTGTTATTTTCTTCATTATTCATACGTTGCGTCAACTCTTTCCTCTGGTCTCTCACAATCTACCAAGAACCGAGAGAGACATAGGCAGAGAAAATAAAGTAGGAGAAACAAAGAAAGGAGCTTGAAATTAAATTTCAATCTTTTCTCCTTTCTTTCTGTTAATAAGATGAAGAGGGTACCTTCATCTTGTTCCATTTTGATCTTCTTCTTAGCCCTTTTCGTTGCAATCGCAGCTTCTTCTGAAGAATCACCCCCTTCGATATACGATGTTCTGAGTTCGCATGGACTCCCAATTGGTTTGCTCCCAAAAGGGGTAACAGAATTCAGCTTGGACGAAAGCGGCAGATTCGAAGTTCACCTTCAACAACCCTGCAATGCCAAGTTTGAGAACGAGGTGCATTACGAGCGCAACGTGTCTGGGTTTCTTAGCTATGGCCGGATCGGGGCTTTGTCTGGTATATCTGCTCAAGAGTTGTTTCTTTGGTTTCCTGTTAAGGGTATTCGTGTCGACATCCCAAGCTCTGGACTTATTTACTTTGATGTGGGTGTCATTTATAAGCAATTTTCTCTGTCTTTGTTTGAGACACCACCAAACTGCAAGGCTGTTGACTCTGATCTTCTCCTTTCAGAGAGCCGAGTCATCGCTACAACGGTTTCTAAGGTTTTATTCGTCTTCTCCACTTTCAATTCCTTCTTATTTGTGCCTGATCTTTAGCTATTTTTGAATTTCTATTTTGTAATTCGAAATTTGATGAATGATTTTCTGTGATGGTTTGCTTCAATTGTGGTTTGTATGTCAAAGGATATTTTTTGCAGTTCTTTTATTTCTTAGAAGATACTCTGCAAATCTTTTATTATTTACTGTCTATGATTTTCATTTTAGAAATTCTGGTGTGATTAATTCTTGTTGGTTCTTTTGATACGAGCCTACCCGCTTTCCTGCTTGATTTGATTCCTGGTTAGTGATTTATCTGTTTAATTTCGCCGGTAATTGAATCTATGAAGCTGAAACAAACCCTTCTTCTTGATTGCAGAGTCAATCGCGGAAGTTCCGTTATGAAATTGATCAGGGAGATATTAAAAATGCAGTTCTGTAGAATGTGCAGGCGAGGATGATTCAAGATTCATTATAGCTCAGTCAACCTGTTCTGGGATTCTTGTACCATACGAGACTGTCTCAGAGAGTTTGGTTTGGTAGTTCTTATGCTTCAATGGTGTGTGCTTGCTTGCAGTATAGTACAGACTAGTTGGGCCCGCTCCTTCTGTTCTGCAATGGGAGGAAAGGAGAATTTTGACCATGAGAAGAGGATTATTGGTGCACGGAGTTGCTACATAGAGAATATGAAGGGGAGACCGGGGGATGTCGGGTCGAATTGGTTTCAGATGATAAATATTTTACTCAGTTGTGATCTTGTTGTTATATATAGATAGATTTGAGTTCTGGATCAAGTCTTTGTAAATGCAGGTTTCTGTCTGTCAGTCTATCTGTATTGTCAGTTCAAGTCTAGATTGAGGTAAGAAGTACTCTATCCTTTTAGATAGAGTGAAGTATATTTTCTCATTCTTTGCTTTTGATTCCCTAATATTCCCACCACTCCTATATCATTCCAAATGCTGCTGCTGCTGCTGCTGCTACTGCTACTTCTTCGTTCAATTCTATGACATCTTCTCCATATCCTTCTTTGTTTGTTTTGTCTGCTTGAACTTTGAATTGGATTTTAGCTTTATTTTCATTGAATTGAAGGCAGTTCTATGCTGATTAATGATGAAAGAGGAAGGAAGTGAGATGGTTTTGTCTCGAAAGCAAAATGAATGGAATTGATATTTGCTCTAATATTTCGATCCGTGTAACCATTTTCTTCTGCACTGACAAATTCTTCGAAGGGGCTGGTTGGTTTCATTTGAGTACCACCTAGACAAGCATTGTTATGATTGTGGAAGGGAAACGAAAGTTCCTGTGGGTTTAACTGTGGTGAACAGCTCAAAGTGTTACTGTGAAGGGATGATTGATCTATTAGTGTGTTAAATATGTACTTGTTATTAACCCAGTAGCTTGAATTCATGGTGATCAGGGTTCTGATATATGCGCAGTTAGAGACTTATTAAGTCAGCCTGAATGTAGGATGTCTTGCTCAGCTTGTATGTTATAGTACCCATAATGGTACTCATAGAGGACCACTGCACCAGTGGTATGTTTATCCGAATTCATAACGTGTTCATGTCAGTATATGTATATGGGTCTGTGTGGTCTAGGGTTTAGTGGATGTACACTTTCATGTTAGGTATGGTATGATTCCTATTTCTTTTACATTTGCCTTTGCAGTATTGCCTATCTATTCAGAGTCGAAGTACATATACTTTCAAACATGTGAACTCTGGTATGATATGCACATGGTTGTTTTCTGAACATGTTTCTGGTGTCTAATTCATCTAGGGCCAGTTCAAAGTTGTGGTTTTATGCAGAGACTCTTCTTCAAAATTAAACTTTGGCTGTGGGATGCCATGCATTCATCCATCTCTTGGAGAATATATTGTTTGAATGAGATGGCCCTGTACTATGTATGCTTTTGTTCAGATGCATCAGCAGTTCAAATTGACTTGTTCAGCACTGTGACAGAATATATCATATTGGATAATTTTATATCATCTCGACATCTGGTGGCTAGTCCTTACTTTTGTAGGAGGGAGGACTAAGGACTGGTATGAAGTATGCTCAGTTCCACCATTAAAAAAGAAAGCTTTGATCTGTGCTCAGGTATAAAGTTGTTCTTCAATGCTTCTGGGTTTCAGCTGCAAATAAAAGTTCAAATGAAGCCAAGTCCAAGATGTTAGAATCTTGCAGTTCATAATATAAGGGAGAGGGTTTTCTGAGCAAGCGCTAAGGATATGCCAAAGAGGGACATGGCGGTTTGGTTCGTATACAGTGGGCAGAGAGCAGAGAATGTCAGGAGAAGAGAGATAGAGATAAAGCATGCTGGTATAACCTATGCCGCTTGCTTAGAGATACTTTCCATAATACTGACCATAGTCCTGTTCATATTCTGACCCTTCAGCTTGCAGTAGAAGAGTAATCTTCACAAAAAAAAAAAAAAAATTAATTGTTATTCTTGCTAAAAGATTAAGTTGCTCAAGTGCCCATATTTGGATTCAGAAAAGTGGTTTAGGATATCTTTTCAAACCATTGAATCTGTCCATCAATTGGCTCCTGATTGTTTTCAGTTTGTGAACTTTCCAGCAGGTTTGGGAAGAGTGGTTGGTGTGCTTAATAGAGTTGCGTATGGTATTTACTTATAAAGCTTGGAAGGAGGAGGCCTCTCTTACATTGGATCCTATTGGATGGTTGAATTCCACTGAAGCATTTCTGTCCTCTGCCTTTCCCTTGTCTGGATGTTGCCCCCTCCTTAAAGTTGCCATTAGAGCACCTTTAACTGTTTATCCCTGACAAACGGTCTTACTTGCTTGTCTCTTTGGTGCCATGTTTCACTTCTTAGGGCCAGTTTGTGTGTGTGAGAGAGAGAGAGAGAGAGAGAGAGAGAGAGAGAGAGTATCTATCTATCTTTTCTCCTGTAGATTCAGAGTCAGAGAGAGAGAGAGAGAGAGAGAGAGAGAGAGAGAGAGAGTATCTATCTATCTTTTCTACTGTAGATTCAGAGTCAACGGTGTTTTAAGGTGCCACACTGGTCCCACACTTACTGTAATGGCCCTACTGGCACTGAGAAAAGGCACTCTTATGTTATCCATGAATAAAAACACTCAAAGGCTGCAAATAGCAAAAGCAATTCCGACTTTATGAGCAGTCCAAACGGACCTTTGGGGGAGTCTCGGCTTCATGCTGCCCATGCTCTGGTATGTTATGCGGACTTGAACAGAACCTAGCCAGCTTTAGTACATCCTCAGGTTTCATGGATCAAGTTCCTCTTTGGCTAAAGCTGTGTTTGGTATGCATGCTTCAAACACGTTTTGGGTGTAGAAAGCATTCTGAAATGACAGAAAGGCTGTTTGGTATGTGTTCCCATTCCAAATTCCTAGAATGGGTCATGAATGGGTCTCATTCTGAAACGGACCAAAAAAAAAAAAAAAACCCATTCTGTGTTCTCATTCCCGTCAAAACGGGCCTCCACTACTCTGAAATCCAATATCCTCTAATCCACTTCATGCATGCCGGAAATTCATCAGACGCTGCCCCTGAAATGAGGAGGAAGCAACTCTGAACCTGAAGATTCAAGAATGTTTGTAATCATGCAGATATCCATCTAAACAATATTCTCCTTCTCAGTTAAGGAATACTCATTTTCTGAATGAGAATGCATACTAAACACAGCCTTAATTTCTACATATAAACTTGTTGTAGATTGCAAGCCTGGCAACTTAGAAGTGAAACCGTATACAGAAATTTTGGTTGGTATAGTACTGTATCGGTATTGTGGACCAAACCGGTAGTACGTATCAAACCATATCAAATTATCTAAAACAGAATAAAAACTGTGTTGAATATACACCGGTATAAATTTATAATGATTTTTCCCTCTTGTACATTGGGTTCTACATGAAACTCTATATGTATTGGATAAGAAGCCGTATATATACTGAATAAAAGTTGTACTGAAACCAGTATGGTATAATAACAGTGTAAGAATGTAAAAGAGATTTCAGTTTAAAATATTTTTCACTCTCACCGTTTTAGCCACGATGGAGATTTATATTTATAGATAATGTGTTACAATTCAAATTCAAATTGAGGACATGTATACAGTTTTTGAAATATTGTGTTACATGTATGCTACTAGATAATAGAAGCTATCTCAACGATTGAGTTTTCTTTTCTAAGTAGGACTCTTCTCTTAAAGGCGATGGAGTTCCATGATTCCTTGGGAGTCTTTTGTGCAACAACCAAGTTTGAATTTTGAAATTCTTCATTATCCTGTCGTGAGTCAATGCACCAAAATTTTGAACTTAAAAGTTTGGTTTTGGTATCTCCTGTGGTTTCGTAACTGTCCTTTGAATTTGAAACTTTGACAATTACTCTATCATCTGTATTATCACAACTGGGTTTTGAATTTGAATTTGAATTTGAATTTGAATTTGTTGATGTATTGACATGCCCCCTCAAGCTAATCGGTCTAGGACTGATTGTTAGCTTGGCTCGAAGAAGATGGAACCGAGGTCTTTGTAATCCTTTTGTGAGGATATCTGCTACCTGGACTGTGCTAGGGACAAACCTGATTTTCAAGTTGTTGTTGGCAACTTGTTCACACACAAAATGATAGTCAATCTCTATGTATTTAGTCCTTGCGTGAAACACTGGATTTGTCACTAGGTATGTAGCACTGATGTTGTCACAGTACAACAGCGGTGGTCCTGTGGAGATGTGAAGATCCTGGAGGAGTTGGCGGCCCCACATGAGCTGCATTAGCAACTCCCTCATATTCGACTTCTGTAGATGAGTGTGCAACAGTGTGTTGCTTTTTGGAGCTCCAAGAAACTAAATTGTTTCCTAAGTACAAGCAGTAACCACTTGTGGATCGATGGTCTTCAGTAGATCCAACCCAATCAGGTCGGTGGAAGCACTCAGTTGAACCGAGTTGGATGGTTGAATATAAAGACCAAGACCAGTGGTATCTTTTAGATAGCGTAGGATTTTCGTGACTGCGCCTCAATGTGCTTGAGTTGGTTTGTGCATGTGCTGGCATACCCGGTTCAGTGAGAATGTTATATCTGGTCTGGTGAGTGTCAGGTACTGAAGAGCACCCACAGTGCTTCTATATAATGTTTCATCTTCAAATGGAGCTATGTTACCACGAACAAGGACAGTAGTGGAGCTTGGTGTAGGCATCGGCTTGGCCTCATCCATGTGTGACTTTTTAAGTAGATCTACAGTGTACTTCAGCTGAGAGAGATGTAGCCCCTTGGGATTTTGAATAACTTCAACCCTAAGAAATAGTTCAGAGTGCCGAGATCTTTGAAGGCAAATTCGAATCCATGAGTTTGAATATGGTGATTAAACTCACTTTTGGTTGGTGCCAATCACAACTATGTCATCGACATATACAAGGACATAAAGAAGATGATGCTGCCATGATTTCACAAATAATGATGTGTCAGAGAGTGAGGCTTTGAAGGCTTGTAAGATGAGAAAATTTCCTAGACGTTGACACCAAGCACGTGGAGCCTGCTTTAAGCCATATAGTGCTTTTCTTAAGTAGCACACATGATGTGGATGAGTTGGGTCTACAAAGCTTTGGAGTTGTGACATATAAACATGTTCTTGCAAGTTACCATTCAAAAATGCATTTTGAATGTCAAGCTTGCATAGAATCCATCCTCTAGAGACAGCCAAGGATAGGACAATTCTTATTGTTGTCGGTTTTATGTCTATATAATCAAGTCATTCTCTTTGGTGGAAATCTTTGGTTACAAGCCTAGCTTTGTAGTAAGAGATGGTACCATCCGCATACCTTTCAATCGGAAAGACCCATTTGTTTCCCACTAAATTCATAGAATCCTGGTATGGAATCAGATTTCAAGTACCATTTCATAAGAGGGCATCAAACTCATCACCTCATGGCCTCTCTCCATTTCGGGTTTACATTGCTGCAGTATAGGATGTTGGTTCATCGTCTTGGGTTGGGACAGTGGCTAGGTAGGACTGAGTAAGTAGGTGCTTGGTTGCTAGGAGGTTTAGTTTATTGATTGGTTTTGTGACTCTTAGTTTTGACTGAGTCACCATTGGATGTGTTTTGGTTTGGACTGGTTGGTGGTTTGATAGTAGCTCAATATGTATTTCAATTGGGGTCGGTTAAGGTGATGGTGAATTTAAATTAGGTGGGGGTGGGGAGGGCATAGGAGATGGGACCGATATGGGAGAGCCTATTGGTTAGGGTGAGGGTGGGTAATTAATGGGTGTGGTGATAAGGTGATCTAAGTTGGTGACAATATTGTCACTAGTGATAAGAACCAGCCTTGATGGAGACTGAATGAATGATTGCTGAGGTTGAGCTCGAGTGGCATAAGGGAATATATCCTCATTAAAGACAACGTGCCTGGAAATGTGAGTACACCCCATTTTTGGGTCTAGGCATATGTATCCCTTGTGAGCATTGCTGTATCCAAGGAATACACATTGAGTAGATCTGTATTGTAATTTGTGGTTATTGTAGAGACTCAACCATGGGTAGCATGCACACCCATAGGTTCTCAACATACTGTAAACATGTGTATTTTGAAACAGTTGTGCATAAGGAGAGTTATGCTGAAGTAACTTTGTGGGAAATCGATTAATTAGATAAACGGTTGTATCAAAAGCTGATGGCCAGAAGGACAGTGGAACAGATGCCTTTATCATGAGAGTTAAGCCAGTCTCCACGACATGTCTGTGCTTATACTTAGTCCTACCATTCTACTCAGACGTATGTGGACATGAATATTGATGTTGGATTCTTTCCTTGATGAAATAGTTGTCGAAGGGCCAAGGCTTGGTATTCCTTTGTCCCATCAGATTGAAAATACTAAATATTACACTTGAACATATTTTTAACATAAGCATTGAAGTTCATAAAAATAGTAAAAGCCTCAGATCGGCGTACAAGTGGATATATCCATGTAAAATGATTATAATCATCTAGGAAGGAAATGTAATATCTATAGCCATGTACAGACAGAGTAGGAGAGGAACCCCAAATATGCAAATGAACAAGCTGAAATGGAGCAGTGGCTGTGGTTGGATTAACATCAAAAGGAAGTTTATGTGCTTTTCCTTTTTGACATGAATCACACACTATTGCTGAAGAAGACGAGTGGTGAGGTAGATCCTCATGTTGAAGAATAGTGTCCAAGCACTGAGTAAAAGGATGGCCTAATCAATCATGCCAGATTGACCGTGACACTCTTTTTCCTACGTGAACAATGGGTTTTTTTATTGATGACTAATGGTGAAGGAGGAGCCATCGGTAGCCGGTACAAACCAGCTTCAGTTGTTCCTCGAAGCAGAATAGTCCCCATGCGAGGATCCTTCACATAACAACACGTTGGATGAAACTCCGATACAACATTATTATTAGTAGTAAATTTACTATTAGATGATAAATTTTTTGTAATTTTTGGCACATGTACTATATCATTGAGAGAAAATGAATGAGAATTAATAGAAACAATAAATCTTCCAATATATTTAATTTGCAAACTTGCACCCTTTCCTACTCGAATTTGATCTGTGCCATTGTACGAGTGACTGGTCTAAAGATTTTCAAAATCAGCAGTGAGATGATTGTTGGGTTGGTGTCTTGTATTATGTGGGGTCTACACAATTATATGGGTAGTATTTGTATTAGGGTATGAGTCTATTACATGTATGAGGTTAAACTTATAATTGTGGTGGGATTAGGGTTTCTAGGTTTCTCTATAAATTGTCTCTGTGTGGAAAAACCTATGTAAGGCTACAAAGGCTGTAGAAGATTCTCCTCAGACAGTGGAGAGCTGGAACGCTGTAAGGCTGACAGATGAGATAGGCCTGTCAGGTAGAGAATACTGTAGACTGTTCTTGGGAATAGAAGAAAGTCACTATTTTCTCTGGTGGACGTAGGCATCCCACGATGGGGTGCTGAACCACGTTAATTCTTCGTGTGCTTCTTGTTTGTTTGCGTTCTCCCGATCCTAACAAGTGGTATCAGAGCTAAGGTTCGGCGATCGATCAGTGATTTGAGAAAAGGGGAGAGAAACATTAAAAGTATGAAGAGAAGAAGAAAAAAAAAAGTGAGTTTTTTTGGTTTTTTAATTTTTTTTATCTCAGATCTACGTTTTAGAAAGATAGTGGAGTTATAAAAAAAAAAAGGTGTGAATACGTAAGAGTTTTTTTTTTTTTGTTTTATCTCTTGATCTTTTTTTTGCAAAAAGTAGACATTATTGCGTTGAAAAAAAAAAGAAGTGATTCAATGGGCGAGCGGGCTGCAGATGGCAGGTTTGGCGATCCAGCCATGGAAGGAGTATTGTCATCGACATGATCTGAGGTACTCAGAGCTTCACCTTGGCATCAAGTATCTGATGAGGTGCCATCGTGTGGAGTTGCAGGTGATGCGAAGGGATCTGTCCTGGCCGAAGGACCCATGGTTGAGTTTTCTGCGGGATCAGATATCAATGACCAGCGGCGGATTTGAGAAGGTAGGTGTGCTGCAAAGGTTTCTCGAAGGTACCTTCTGGAATAGCTGCAGGTGCGCTTGGGAAGTTTGCGAATCCTACCATGATGCATGCGATATCACATGTGGAAGTCAAATGGTGCCAAGTATGGAACTTGCTCGGGTGAACTTAGGAAGGTTTTTAGAGTTTCCATTTGAGGAAACTAGGAGTGCAGGGCATGAGCCTGTGATGCATGGTAAACAGGTGTCATTGCATGTGACAGTGTCAGCCGGTGTTCTCAGAATGAAAGGTGAACCGAAGGAAGATTTGGGACTGCAACAAGGAGGTTACTCAATATGGTTAGCTCGGTATGGCAGCAAATCTGCAAGGGAATCTGGTAGGCCTCGAATGGTGGTGGAGCGATTACACCAGGCAGTATCGCACGTGGATCTTGGTGGTAGTCGAGTAGATGGTATTACACCAGGTGGTATCGCACGTGGGTCTTGGTGGTAGTCGAGTGGATGGTCAGCGACGGCTGGGAGATCGTGTTCAGATTGATGGGACGATGGTAGCTGTTCGTGGATCTGGTCAGATCGAGTGTTGGATCTGACGGTGTGATTGAATCTCCGCACGGTGCTCATAATGGCCAGTTTATGCTGCACCGCGAGGTAAAGGATGACTGACGGGCTGAGACAAGGAGTCGGATCTCTAAATCTGCATTGGAGATGCAGAGGTGAGAGACTTGGGTTCCAGGTGCAATTGGAGTTGCAGAGGGCTGGGATGAGGAGTTGGTTCTCGAGGTCTGCATTGGAGGTGCAGTGGTGAGAGGCTCAGGTTCTAGGTGCAACTAGAGTTGCAGGAAGACTGTGTGTGACGGTGATCTTTTCGGTGATGCTGCAGCAGTGGGAGAGATAAAGTCACTTTACATCGTGCGGCAATGAGCTGTACGGGACACCCGGTCGGGGTGTGGGCTATGCTGGTTTGGGTGTAGCATTTTGGCAGAGACGGATTTACAGAATCAACATCAACGGATTTTCTTCAAGGTGGTTTGCAGAATCCAAGCCAGGTGGAAATTTGTTGGGTTGGTGTCTTGTATTCTGTGGGATCCACACAATTATAAGGGTAGTATTTGTATTAGGGCATGAGTCTATTACATGTATGGGGTTAAACTTATAATTGTGGTGGGATTAGGGTTTCTAGGTTTCCCTATAAATTGTCTCTGTGTGGGAAAACCTAGGTAAGGCTACAAAGGCTGTAGAAGATTCTCCTCTGACAGTGGAGAGCTGGAATGCTATAAGGCTGACAGATGAGATAGGCCTATCAGGTAGAGAATACTGTAGACTGTTCTTGGGAATAGAAGAAAGTCACTATTTTCTCTGGTGGACGTAGGCATCCCACGATGGGGTGCTGAACCACGTTAATTCTTCGTGTGCTTCTTGTTTGTTTGCGTTCTCCCGATCCTAATAATGATGAGTGGCTCTGGAGTCCAGATACCATGAAGCATCAAATGATGCTGGTAGAGTAGCAAGTAGAGCCTCAGATTAGTTATGTGATGGAGCCGGTTGAGTAGGGTATCTTGGGTTGAATATATTGTAGCAGGATGCTACCGAAAGATTCAATCAACCACATATTTGACAACCACTGTTGTTATGCATGGTATTGCCCTATGGCCGGGAATTAGGATAATAATACCCACGCCCTCTATTGTATGTACAGTCACAACTTTTACCTGATCGTGGTGCTTGATTGTAACTAGAACTTTGATTGGAAAAAGAATGAGTACCTTTGGATGCAACATTAGCCTCCACCGAAGGTATATCAGAGAGAGAGGTATGTTGTTCTTTCAGTAGTTCCTGACTGAGAAGGAGCCCAAGGAAATCATCTAGTGGCAAAGGTTTGACTCTGGTTGTGATAGAGGTAGCAAAATGTTTGAAGTCTGCACCAAGACCATGTAGAACACTGAGCACAATGTCTTGGTCAGATACAGGATGTGCAATTGCTGCTAGACTGTTGACTAAACCCTTCACATGTTGAAAGTATTTAGTCATTAATTTTGTTCCCTTTTTGAGTTGAAGAAATTGACATTTCAACTGCATCACACGAGCTTGAGAGGCAGATGCATACACTTTTTCTAGTGTCATCCAAGCAGTAAGAGAAGTAATAACACCAACAATTTGGGCTAATGCACCTTTAGTAAGGGACGAGATTATCCAACTTAGGATAATCTAGTCTTGTTTTCACCAGAGAAGATAGGTTGTGTTGGGAGTATCGACTGCTGTAGGAGGGGAATCTTGGTTAGTGGAAGAAGAACTTGGAGTGGAGACAAGAGACTTCAAAGGGTAGGGATTTGTACCATCGACAAAACCATATAAGTTATGAGCATGCAAGAGTGGTATGAATTGAGATTTTCAAAGCAAGTAGTTGGAGCGATCAAGTGTCATTGGTAATAAAGAAATATTCGTAGGAGATAATTGTACTGATGAAGTAGTGCAAGGGGCAGTAGAATTGGTGGTGTTAGCAGAGGTAGACATTGTTGGATCAAAGACATAGGTTGATGAGCTTTGATACCATGAAAAATATAAAAGAATTTTCAGTTTAAAATATTTTTCACTCTCACCATTTTAGTCATGATGGAGATTTATATGTATAGATAATGTGTTACAATTCAAATTCAAATTAAGGACACGTGTACATTTTTTGAAATATTGTTACATGTGTACTGCTAGATAATAGGAGCTATCTCAACGATTGAGTTCTCTTCTCTAAGTAGGACTCTTCTCTTGAAGGCGATGGAGTTCCATGATTCCTTGGGAGTCTTTTGTGCAACAACTAACTAAGTTTGAATTTTGAAATTCTTTATTATCCCGTTGTGAGTCAGCGCACCAATCTTTTGAATCTAAAAGTTTGGTTTCGGTATCTCCTGTGATTTCGTAACTGTCTTTTGAATTTGAAACTTTGACAGTTACTTTATCATCTGTATTATCACAACTAGGTTTTGAATTTGAATTTGTTAATGTGTTGAGAAATAGTATCACTCTTTTACCTTCTGTTCCAAACTGAAACTGTATCGAATTATTTATACTGAAACCAATTGACACACTTAGCATAAACATTCAGAGGAACCCATGGCTGAGCATTCATTAGGTGAAATTGAGAGAAAGTTTTTTTTTAATATTTTTTTATAAGTAGATGTTTTATTGATCCAAAAAAAAGGAGGACACAATAAGCTAGGCCCTCGCAAGAGACCCAGATAAAACAACACATTAGAACAACAACAACTGAGACTATTAGGTATAGAGCTAAGGCTTAGCAAAAAAAAAGAAAAACAATCACTACCCAATGGACTCATTCTTCCATGAGAGTGGAATCCTTCTAGCATTGCTGAAACAAAAACAGAATCCAAGTTGGGCTGATAATCCAGACTCAACTTATATTGTCATCATAACCCCAACATTAACTAGCTCATCTGTATTGGATAATATTCTAGTGGGCTTAATTAATTACTAGAACCATTGAGTAGTGGGAGTCTATGTCACTGAGCTGATTGGCTCGATCTGGTTCAACGAAAGATAATGAGATAGGCAAACTCTAATCAGTGTGGGACTGATTAGGGTTTGTAACAATATTATATATACTAGGTCATGAGTCCCTAACTATAGTCCTAGTTGTTTTTTCTCTCTCTGTATCCATGAGTATTGAGAAGCAAGTGGAACCTCTATTGGTTGTGAAAAACTATGATCAAAACTTTTAGTTAAATGATGAAAATCAATCTCCTGCACACAGATATGTCTTTACAATTGTGGTTTATATTATATCTACATTATGTTCTAGATCTCTATATGGATTATTAGGGTTTGGAATGAAACCTTATTATTAGAAAAAATCTAACAGTTGGTATCAGAGCTTACTATACAGACCTAGGATCAATAGGAATTGATTGTAAATATCAGTTTTGATTGATTAAATTGAAAGAAAAAAGTTTCTCAGATTTTAGATCAAATCTGTGGGAGATTTCTCACTTGAAGAAATTTTTCTTACCAACGAAAAGTATCAATGTACATACCATTGGAAAGAGTACAGAGATAATGACGGCGATATAAAAATCACCGCCGTCTGGTGAGCCGGCGGTAATCGCGAATGAGATCCACTTGCAGGAAGGGGAAAAAAAAAGAAGGCGTCATTGACCGCGGTCATCGTCGAGTTAGCTCGAAAACAATAACGTGTTAACTCAGTCGGGTTTGAGATTCGGTCTAAGTCAACCCATTGAATGAATCGTTGGGCCGCGTGTGCGGGCCAGGCCAGTCAACCGAATACCATTGACTTAACCCAGATTCGCGACCTGATAACCCAAGTGGTTGACCCAAAAATTTAACCCACTAACCCGAACTTTTGACCTTGTGTTCGTTGTTGAACCGGGTTGGACCGGTGGCTAGACTGTTAAACCAACTCAGTGGTTTAGACCTAGACCAGAATCAAGGTGGTACGATTTGAGCCAAGCCGAACTAAATCTAATCAACCTGAACTAGAACAAATCAGGTCAGACTGATCCAGTACAGACCAAATCGAACCGACCCGGATCAAACTGAACTGATTCCAGAAGGTGATATCACGCGCCTCCTTTAGGAGGCATGTGAGAGTATGTCCGAGCTCAGATTGAGCTCCAATTTTTGTGTTGGAATCTTCTCGTCTATATCTTCATTTTGGGATGTAATTTGATTAATTTTGGGACCAACGTGAAGGTGTTTTTTTTAATGAAAAGTACCATTCAGGATTCAGTTTGTAATTTTTCTATAGGATATTTTGATGATTTGTATCATGTATCTTGATGAGCTATTGTGCATGTTTTTTGTGAATGTTTAACTTTATATTTGGAATATTTCTGTGACATTCATGATGATTAAAATCTCACTCCGCAACAAAGAGCGTTTGATGATATCATGGTGAAATTAGGTGGAGCCTACTAAAGTAGCACACCTAGTTTTATTATGATGTCTTCAAATTCAAGATTTTCTATGTATAAATGCTTCAAAGTAAGGTAATGTTCACCCAAATGTGGCACTACTAAACATTGTTGACATGAGGGTTTCTAAGTATCATGTTGGAATCAGATGTAATCCACCAAAGTGGTAAATTTGATCCTTTAGGATGCTTTCAAATTCAAACAAAATGTATTTATGAATATATCAATAATCCACAAATTTGTAAGAGTAGCTAGACCAGTGGTGTCTACCCAAAAGTGGCACTAGCAAGATTTTAAAGGTATATTAATGCACATGAGTTTGAAGGGTTTTGACTTTAGGGGTTTCATTAATCCAAAGGTAGTAGGATTTTCAAAGGTCATTACTCCTTCGCAGTCACTGCATAGACACATAGGAGACCACGACATATTTGTCCCAAAGGATGATGTGTAGTTTGGTTAACTCTTAAAAAAAAAAATTTTACTTGCACGTGTGTTTTGACATTGCTAGTGTAGAAAGTGTATGTATGAGTCTTCTATTATTTATCTATTATGTGATATTATGCTTAAACTTAACATATACATCTCAAGATGACTATCCTAAAGAGTTTGTAGCTTTTATTCCTTCTCATTCTGGGACAAATTATAAGAGATGATATGAAAAGATTAGAAACTGATCTAGGGATACTTGACCCAAATATATTCTTTTGAGAAGTGTTCTCTGCCTATGAGGTGTGTTCTTTGCCTATGATTCTGTCCATGAGGTCTTGTGCAGTATCATTTAGATGGAATTTAATGTCAATGGATTATCTGAGAGAAATCTAAAGAAAAATTTGATATTTTTAAAATAAAAAGGATGGAAAAATAGTTTAATGAGTTAGCTCACTAAATACTAGTTATAATGGTAGTGTGAGGAAGCATTATAGAGCTATCAGCAATTGTTGTAAAGCTCAAGGATGTGGGAATCAAAATAGATGATACATTAAGCATTTAGGCACTCGTCCTTGCTAGAAAAATGTATTTAGATTTAGGTGGCTTATATTACCCAAAAGAGAGAAATAAAGCTAACAATGTGGCTCAAAGGTGGATTGACCAAAGATTGTTAAATTTGATAGACTTGGTTGGAGAAAGAAAAATGGTTCTGAGACTGAGTAAAATGTGCTAATGATTAGTGACTTGAGTGCAAGTCTCAATCAACGACATATGAATGGTTAAGTTCCTTTTACTCTCAATTGTATGCTTGGTTGTTGTGGTTTTGTACCCCTAAGGTAATTTCCATGCTAATATAAATTGTATTGCAATCCATTTGATTCTAGACGCCATGTGTTGATTACCTACCCCATACCTTTAGCATAGATGTTTAGATCCTATAATTGCACCTGGGGATATTCTATTAGTCCAAAGTAGTCGTTAGTGGTAAAAGGTGAGTAGTTCTATGGACAATAAAGTGTGAGGAATGGTAGATTTTCTAAAGGGATTAAGCAGTCATAGGTTCAAACCAGGTATTTAAAACATAATGTGACCCATAGGGCAGAGTGGGAACAATTACATAAAGCTACACAAGTAGCGAAACCATTAACTAAGAAAGGATTTATGATGGATAAGCCTATAGCCTTTGTTGTGAGAGTTCTGGGACGGGTTATAATGGCAAATCCTTTGACAAAGGCTTGGCCAGTGGGAGTCTTTTATTATGCTTAGTTAGTGGGAGAATTTTGTTTATATTTAATATTGTATATCTATGCTTATTTGTGTTGCTTGTGGTTCAATGAGCATGATCGTCAGTGACCATGGTTGTATTTAGCATCTATTTCAATGCTTTGTTTATTTACTTGAAATATCAAAGACAAACAAGTCATTATTTAATCAAAGACAAATAAGACAATATTTAGCTAAAGACAAACAAAGCAGTATTTAGTCAAAGACAAACCATGCAATATTTAGTCACAACCAAAGATAAAAGACAACTTTTAACCAAAGATAGAAAACAGTATTCAGGCAAAGGTAAAAGGTGGTATTCAACCAAAGAAACAATGACGATAAACAAAAAATGCGATATTAGTCCAAGTTGGAGGCGGTTTGCCTATAAATTGGATAATATCAAAGTTTATTGACCTATAAGGTTTTTAAGGTAACTTGATCTAAGGATTGTAATTTTCGTTTCATGCCTGGTTTTGGCTAGGCCAGAAATGAAAATTTCGTTGGTTTCGGCCAAAATTTCAGCGAAACATGTTGAAAAAAAGAAAAAAAAGAACTCTGTTTCGAATGTGATTTAGGTGGCATAAAAAAAACAACTCATACTAATTGAATAGGTAATCTGATTTTTAGGAACAGTCTCACGATAAGGAGCATCATGCTCATCATGTGCCTTGGGGAGCATCATGCTCATCATGTACTTTTTGGAAAATTATCCATAACATATGGAAACAAACAAGGGTAGATGACTAACAATATTAGGACTCAAGAGAATGGAACTTTCATCCTCCCATGAGTACTCAGTATAACAGCTTTATACTAAACCATCGTCAAAATATTCCAGAAGAAACGCAAAACAAGTTAGTGGTTTTGGAAAAGAAAACTGCTAGTGGTTTGACGGAGAACGTACCACTGAAAGAGATACCGTAGCTTGCAACGATGCAGGTTTGGATGACGGTGTTCTCTTCCCTTGTGATTCCTGCAACTCAAAGGTTAGGGATTACCATTTTCAAGGGGTTTTTCATTTGACACTGATTACCGCAACTTCAACCACACATACACAGTCTCTGTCTCACAGATTTACTCAACCTCGCCCCTTTTAATAATTTCACAATTTTTTTTTTCAAACTCTCCCTGTCTCTCTCTAATAAACTTAAATTCTTCCATCCCTTCTTCCATGATAGCAATTCTTCTCAAATATGCAGTATGCATAGAGCCGGATTTTTCTCAATCTTTACTGTAGATTCTTGCCAATTTCTTCGTAAAACCCTAAACTCTCTCAAAATCTAGAAGTTACGGTAGCTTACATCTCGGTTTCGACCATATTTCGGTCAAAACATTTAATTTCGACCGAAATATGGTCGAAATTGAAATATCAGACCGAATTTTGGGAATTTTGTACCGATGTGGATTTGGTTTCGGGTTGGAGAAAAAACAAAATGTTTTGGCCGAATTCTGAAATTTTGGCCGAATTTCTGACCTATGACTTGATCGAATGTAATTAGATTAAAGATTTGGATTCACAATTTCAAGGTGATTCATGTTGTTAAATAGACATTTGTATGTAACTGATAGAAAGCTATACACCATATATTTAGATGTATTTTTTTGTTGTTGTTCAATATTGATGAGTTTGATAGCTAAATCAAAGTAAGTGACGATTTGTTGTGTCAATGGATTTCATAGCCACACTATTCAATAATGGTTTGGTAATTAATCTAGCCCAAGTGGAAAAAAGTTGGATAATATCTTAATGAGCTTAATTAATTACTGGACCATTGAATAATGGGAATTTCTCACTGAACTAACCACGGTATAAATCAATCTCCTACACACAGGTATGTCTTTACGATTGTGGTTTACTTTATATCTCTATTGTGTTCTAGATCTCTATATAGATTATTAGGATTTGGGATGAAACCCTACTTCAAACCATAGAATAAAAAAAAGTTGGGCTGATCATCCATTTGAAGTGTTCCATTTCAATCCATAATTTCTAAGTTTTTAAGCAATAGTTGTACCGGATTAAGAAGATTTTAAGCAACAGAACCATCCAACATTGGAGGCACCCCCCTCCTCTTTTTTTTCCCCCTTCTTTTAATTACTTGTTAATGGGATAGTGTTTGTCAAAGTAGTTAGCATCTCTGCATATTAAACCATTTTGTTAGACAAGGGAGATGGATCTGCGGATGTATTCAACGATATACATATCAAAGCTGAGAAATTGGAATACAGGAAAAATTGGAACCGATTCATTAGGACGACTAGATTTTAAGGAAAAGAGAGAAAAGAGAGACGTATTCTTTTCCCGTTTGGAAAATAAAGGCAGACAGTTTTCTGCAATTTTTTGGAGTTAGAGATGAAGGCGATCATACCGAGACAGAGAACGATGACATTTTTTAAGCAGATCCTCTGACGCACGCCGCTATGTGTTTCTAGGCTCCTCGACTTATAAGTTACAAGCCGTCTAACCACAAAAAAAGTTCAAGACTTTCTTATAAGGAAAAAAAAGTGCAAGTGATCAACAGGTTGGATTCACTTGTTTTTGTCATGTTCTCTTGGATTCAACTAGGTTTCATGTTCTTATCAAAAGAAATGTCAAGCACTGTGTTTTTGTGGGTTTAGTCCAACATATTGTGGGTGTTTGTGTTTCTTGAATATATGATATTCCACGACACTATAGATTGGTTAATCTTTTTGATGTTGGCGTGCATTGTCCCAGCATGAATTTGTTACCCAATAATGAACCCATGTCTAAGAAACACAACTATTTTTGAGTCTGCCAGCTAAGGGAGGTCCCTTGATCATCTAAACAATAGGAAAATAATGAGGAACATGGATACACAAACAATAGAGAGAGAAAAACAGAGAACTAAACTGCCACCCAAAGCTCCGAATACTGCCGAAAGCAAATGAGAAAAGAAGTGGTGGATGCATCTTGTTGTCCAAGAAGGAGAACACAAGAGCTTGACAGTAAGTACCCTAAGAACTCCAAGAAATAAGGCTGAAAACAGCCCATGCTTGCAAATACAAGCCTCACCAAATACCGAACAGGAAAAGATCCTTTTCAGTTTCCTAGCAATTGCAAACGCAATAAACCTTGACCCTTGACTAGGGGTGCAAGTTTTACCCTGACAACCCGAACCCGCCCAAACCGTCTTGAACCCTGATAGGGTTGAACCTGGCCCAAACTCTGGTAGGGTTGGGTTAGGGCTCAAATTTTGATCAACCCTGTCAGGTTGGGGTGGGTTAGGGTTGACACTTTGGGTTGAGCCCGGCCCGGCCAGGCCCGACCCTATATATATATATATATATATATATATATATATATATATACTTGTGTTTGTTATATCTTTAAGTTATAATTGTTATATGTATGTTTTGTTGTATGTTTCAGGGCTAATCAAGGTCAATCCAATCCTAAATCAGGGTTAGCCCGGCCCAACCCAGCCCTGTTAGGGTCAATTAGGGTAGGTTAGGGTTAGGCCCAACCCTGCCAGGGTCAGGGTTAGGGTTGTATATTTTCTGACCCTGACAGGGTTGGGCTGGGTTAGGATTAAATTTAAATAGCCAGGGTTAGGGTTATGGTTTTGAAAAACCCGGCCCAACCCGGCCCTGTTGCAGCCCTACCCTTGACAGGTCGGACAAGATGTAGACAAAGCACAGGCGAGGGCAGCCACACGAGCACACAAGGATGCAAAGGGAGACAATAAAAACCAAAACCAGAGGAGAGCAAACCACACGGAGGCACATTGGTGAAGCCAAGCAATCAGCCACTCAAAGATAAAAAAGAGCTAGACTGGTATAGCAGAGAAGAGATGAAATGAACTCAAGTGGCAGGCTGGAGTGGTCTTCAACAGGCCCAGCCCACCTAAGCCCAATGTCTACATTATTTCTCTTTTCTTTGAAGATTGAAGAAAGAACCGTTCTTGCTGTTGAAGTCAAGTGTTGAATAGAAGAAAGCAACAGCTGTGAGTCCATCTTTCCGTTTCATTCATTGAGGCTTTAAAGTATGGATCATCTGGGTCTGGTCGCAGGTTTCTTAACGGAGACCTTCATGCAGAAGATGAACAGCGGAGGCCAAAGTCTACCCTATTATTATGTTCAAGATTTTCTTGAAATCCATCATCAATTGCTGCTTCTATTCTTACGTGTCTAATGGAATATTGTCACTGCAAAAAGTTGCAATCTTCAGCTCGGATAGAAATCCTCTCCTGCACACCTGTGGGCTACAAGGGCTGGATTTCAACCATCCCACATACCCATGTATTGGTATGCGGACCAGCTCAAATCCAGCCCTTGGATTAGCTGCAGGACCCTCCTGCCACAGGAAAGGATTTGGTTCCCTTCAGCTCTAGTCTCCGTAAGGTTCTCAGCAACTTGGAAGCAAGGGATGCAAAGGCGCATAGGTAAGTTCTCATCACCTTAAGGGCAGTTTTGTCATTTAGAAAGTCATGTTTAACTGATGTCAACAACTACCATATCAAGCCCAACAGAATGGACATAACTACCACCAGTTTCGAACATTAAGGGAGTTCCATGTTATTTCTCGCAAGTTAACAAACTTTACAAGGGAAATCCGCATAATTTCCCCTATATACATGTATGTATCAACAACAACAATGACAACAACAAAAGCCTTATCCTAACTAAATGGGATCAACCACATGGATTCTTGTCCTCTAACAAAAGATGTACTAGCATTTTCAAAAAATTAACTCTCTTTAAATGTAACAAGAATAAAACTAAAGAATAGCACCATCCATGTGGGATACTTTTTTGGTAGCAATCCAAGTGGGATCTTATTAGCAATATACACTATATCAGTTGCAGACAATCTCTAGACATGTAGATCTCTGCTCAACTGCACCCCCATAAAGGGCATGTTGCCTTTCAAGGCATGTAAAGCCACGATGGACTGCCTCTACCTTAAACTGTGGTTTCTGTATCCTCAACACCCTTAATATTAGAATCTATATCACTAGTAGGACAGCCTCTAAACTGGAGAATGAATACATAATCTTCAGTCATTCTTTTGTTATGTCCATTGTTGCTGCATGATTACAAAATTTATGCTCCTCAGAAACATGGTTTAGTTTTCCCCATCAAATTAAAAGGAAAATTATGCTTCAGCCAACTTCTGTATTTCCACAATCACCATGCTGCCATGATGTGGTAAAAACTTGACTAAGACCATTTACAGATCTTTTAGCTTCCATACAGTTTCAAATGGTACGTTCCACCTCAAGCCATCTTCCTTACATTTCCAAATGTACGAAATTTCTCGACACCATGACTTGCAAAGTTGTAAAAGTTTGAAGAGGAAGAAGATAGGCAGCCAAATTAAACAAAACCACTAGTCTGAGTGAACCTTCTTTTCTATACTTGATTTACTAAGTATGAAAACACCAAGAACAATAAGGGTAGCACCTGCAAACCACTAGAAGAAAACAAAACTACAATTAGAGATGCAACTGTTAATTATGTCTACAACATCAGCTGCAGAGTTTACTACAAAGTCATAACAGATCAATGGCTAAAAAACACAAGCTAATCACCAATTATATTGATGTCCTTAAATGAGTAGGCAATTAAAGGGAATTAACAATACTTGTAACCAATGATCATTTTAATAGATTCTTACTTTCTTTTAGTCTTGAGAATGCAAGCACCGTTGTGGTGGTTTCTAAACATTTAATGGTTCTATAAGAACAGACTCATCCACTATTGGTGGGTGCTCAATATGATTCAAACATGACAAGTGCAATCGGAAGAAAGCTAGCTCTCTTTCTTCTCCCTCTCCCATATCCCCTCTTCTCTTTTCCTCTATCTATAACAAGATCTCTTCCTACCTGCCCTTCTCTTCTATTAACATTTGCTGTTGCTTTTATTTATTTTTTTCTCCTAATCCGTCTGTAGGATGTAAATCCCCATCTAATCTAGATTTCAACAACAGGTTTTGCTTTCCCTTCATGCCTCCTATTTGTTGCTGCTATCAGTTTTCAGTTCTCTCTCCCCCTCTCTTTTTCCAACATTTCTTTCTCCAACGAAGCTATATCTGTCACAGGTTCACCGATCTGATCACACCAATTTTATGGAACCCTGAGTGAGCTGGTCTTATTCAAGAACTTTTTTGCTTTTTTCGTGAGGGCCTACCCACAGGCCATAAATTGGCCGTTTGGCCCAGACTGCATCCTCATTATTTGCTTTGTAAGGGGAAAAAAATTCCATTGCAGTTTTTGGTTGCCCCATGATAAAATTTACTGTGAGCATTTTCAGTTACAAAATGATAAATTTTACTCGAAAAGTGTGAAAGTCAAGCCAAGGGCTGTAATGTTCAAGTAGACTAGTCTCAGATAGTATTGATTTGGGAAAAATTTCACGTACTACCCAAAAAGTATCCACAGCATCAACTACCACCCACAAGTTTCTGACATCATCAACTACCACCCTCAATATTGACACCGTTAATCATAGAAACCCAATCCATTAAGAGAATCCCGTTAGATGATGATGTCAGCTTACATCGACTTTTTGTAGGATAATACTGCCCTTATTGTGAAGGTAAGAGACCATTTTACCTCGCACAACTTTTTACCCTACCACCCAAATCGAGAAGTCGACACAGTAACGGAAAACTTACTAGTAAAAGATGACCTCACCGACAACCAGCACAGCACACCTCGCAATTAGAGATCTTGGGGCCATGGCTGTAGGATTTCTTGGGATCAGCTTCTCGTCATCTCCTCCCTCGTTTTATCAGTAATTGCAATAATGTTCCAGACATAGTTGTCAAGGCGACGTCGCCTCCGACGTCCGCGTCCGGGCAGATTTTGTAAGCCTGGGATCCAGGTCGCCTTATCACCCTGGGTGACCGCCTTGTTTTCAATATGTCTTTTTTTGCTCTCAGGAACAACACTTATCAAGTAGTACTTATTTATGACTAATATCATTTAAGTGAATGTTTTACTTAAGATATTATTCATAAATAAGCAAATACCTTCTCATTTGAATCCAATAAAAATAGTCTAAAATTCAAATTCCAAAAGGATAAAAAATCAATCTCCAGTTCAAGAACAAAAACTGTAATTTTGGGTGCGGGGGTGATTTTCAACTTCCAAATGCTAGGTTTTTTTCCAAATATAAAAATTCTATAAATCTTATTATATTAAAGCATCACTAAAAACCAAGAGCACGCCAAAATAATCTCTTGCTTTGATGCCCAAAAAATAATTTACATTCAGATGACTTTAAACAGCATTTGCGTACTCCGAACAAGATTTGACCAGAGTATAACTCCTTCATTATAACTCGGATTCAAACAATCTCAAATTTGTTAGAAAGCTGATTATGCTACCTTTGCAACGAATTCAAGATTGCTTAAATCTGAACTATATTAAAGGAGTTACGCTCCGGGCAAATTTGTTAGAAGTATGCAAATGTTAGTCATAAATATGTGTTGCCTACTTAACTCATTATGTGTTGCCTTGTTGGTTTTCTCACATTAATTAAGTTATGTCTTAAATGTTGATTATTTATGTAGAATGTTGCATATATATAAACATTAATATAACATTAATATTTTAGAAATAAAAAAAATACACTGGGAACGCCTTGGTCGCCTAGGCGCCCAGGATGGCCTCGAACGCCTTGGATCGCCTTGTTGCCTTGACAACTATGGTTCCAGATAAATCTAAAATAAACCTTAACTATGAGGGAGAAGCGATGACTATGGTGGCGGATGATTAGCTTACCTAGCTCAATGATGGGAAGTTGCAGGATGAGGAGTTAAAAGGAGAATTTGGAAAACGATTCATATTGAAATGGAGATCATTCATCACAATTCTTGGTGATGATAGGAGTTTTGGGAAGAGGAATCCAGAAAACCTCTGGATTCAGATTCAAAAATTATAATGGAATCTGTCCCTCTCATCCCCGCCCTCTGGCTCTTGGCTCTCAAATTAGTGGATTGGTAAAAGCAATTGTAATTTCCGGCGAGAAAATCTTCACCGGTCATCAGGATGGTAAGATTAGTGTTTGGAGGATTTCTTCCAAAAATCTTCTTCTGTAGAACGGAAGTCAAATACGAATTAAAGGAGGGTTTCTCTGAACAATTGTTTTGAGAAAACCCATTCTCATTCAATCAATCAATCTTTCATTTAGAGTCAAAGTCGTGTTGTAGGTGAGCTTTTGGGTTTCTCTAGAAGCCGTCGTAAGTCGTGTTGCAGGTAAGCTTTCCCCTGTGTCTTTTCTTCTTCTCTTCCCTTGTTTTCTCTTTAAACTCCAATGGCCTCTCACTCTTAGCGCACAAAGCAGCTATCTCTACTGAACAAACTCGTGTTCTTCAGACCTGGTCGGAAGATGACTCAGACCCATGTCATTGGGATTAGAGATGTAAACAGATCGGAATCAGTACGGATGGGTTACTATCCGAATTCGAATCTGAAATTTATTCACTCCATCCGAATCTGATCCGGCTCCGGCAGATTTATTTAAAAATCACATCCGAATTTGAATTTGAATTTTAACCGGATATCCGGCTAAAATCCGATTCAAATCCGGATTGAACCAACCCAATCTTTTATGACGCAGCTCTTCAATCAGATCATAGAGCTCTTGCCAAGCACATTCCCTTCCAATTTACAAGCGTGAATATGTACCTATTACATAAACAAACAGTAACAGCCTTATAGAGATGGGAGATTATAAAATGAAAAAAGGGAATAAGATTTCTTTTACCAGAAGGAAATAAAAGAAGGCTCTTGTTTGGAAGGGCGAACAGTGAACCTGTTTTCCATCCCAACAAATCAATCAAACATTTTTTTCATTCTTTTGAACCCACCCAAACCAAAAAAGAGAGAGGAGAAGGGTTAAATGCAACTGTGCAATCATGCAAAGAGCCAAAGATCGCCTAAAGATTCTGATGTTAAAAAGAGTTTTGTAAAAACAAAGAGTGCTGTAAAAACAACGGGAAAAAACAAAGCAGACAAAAATCGAAAGCAAGAAGAATACATAAGACAGAGACAAGGGAAAGGGGTTAAAGAAACGTAGAAGAGAATGAAGAGCTGGAGATTCCAAACTACAGCTGCAAACCTGCAATTGACGATCGGCAGTCGACAATCGACGGTCAGCGTCGGCAATGGAAACCCTAGACTTTTATTTTCTCATTTTTTTTCTCACACCTCAACGCAAGAAAGGAGAAACTCAGCCGCTCAAAAAGACGCATCAAGCAAAAAAAGAGAAGGTTATATACTTATAACCCTAAGGGTATAAGTGTCTAAACACAAGACTAAACTTTACAAAAAACAAAAGACTAAACTGAGCGGATTATATCCGATCCGTTTCAGTTGAATCCGAATTCGAATCTGGCTCCGACCCCAGCTATCCGAATTCGATTATACGCATTCGGACTCTCCTAAACGGATGGGAATTCGAATCGGATCTGGATTTTAGGCTATCCATTTACATCCTTAATTGGGATGGAATCACATATCTGTTTCAACATTACCAAAACTCTTATTTCCCTTTCTACCGTTTCAACATTACCAAAGAAAAACTTACAATTATCTAAAGGAGTATTTCCTGTACAAATCAAACAAAAAGGAATTTCCATAGATTTAATTTCCATAGATTTTTGGGTATGAAATTTGTATAGATTCTTATGAGTATAAAGGGTTGAAAATTGTAGGAAACAACCCAAGAAAGCATTACCCTGCAAATTGATTAAATGTCAAACCTGGCATGTTTTCATTTTCTTCTTCCCATCAAAATTTAATAGAGACATTAACAAACAGTCTCTTCATGTTTTCCTTCTACCCTTCTGGTATGAGGTGTTTTCATTTTCTTCTTCCAGTCAAAGTCGATTGCAAAGAGCATTACCCTGCAAATTGATTGAGTGTCGGACCTAGCATGTTTCTCTATTCAATTGTTCAATGGATCTTCTGCAGGTTTGAGTGGTGGACCTGGCATGTCTCAGTGGACCTTTCGCATTAAGGGTTTTTCTGTTTTCTATTCCTACTCTTTTCTTTTTTGAGAAGACGATTTAGAGTGATAGGAGAGGAGAGGAGAGGAGAAGAGAGCAGAGCAGAGTAGGCGACAATGACGATGAAGATGATATTGTGGATTGAAGTAACAGAGAGAAGGTGGTGGAGCTCGACGACCACTTGCGTTGGAGACGGAGAAGGTGGTGGAGCTCGGAAGTCCGGCTGCCTTCCTTGCAGATAGTCGAAATGGGAATGATTACGGTTATTTTCAATAGAAGGTCAAACTAGTAATTTTAATATGTTTCAATTTAAAATAAAAAGGGTATAAATGTCTTTCACTTTTTTAAGTTTCTACCATCAGCTAAATGAGTGCGGTTGATTATGTCAGAAACTTGTGGGTGGTAGTTGATGTTATGCATAATGTTTGGGTAGGTAGTGAAATTTTTCTTACTGATTTGTGGTCTAATTGATTTTCTATGTATTGCTCCACATTCATTAGCTTGTTGAATCATGAATAGGGAAGAAAGGAAATCAGATGCTGTACAAAAAGCAAAAAAAAGGTGGTTATATTGCATTGTATCAATACAAAATGAGATGCACACTGCAAACAGTATACTATGTTAGTTACTAGGCTAGGAGTTCAGAGTTCATTGAGTAGATTTACATTAAGGTGAAGTAAACCACCGCAGACAACTTTTGGATGGGAAAAGAAATAGGGAAGTATGTTTTGAGAATAAACAAGTGCAGTATATTTTAATTTGTTTATTTCATTAAATAAATAAAGAAAAGTAAGAAAATATTAAAACTATCAAAGAAAAAAAAAAAGCTAAAACATTCCAACTTTTCCACACCAAGCATTACTGGTAGTTTTTCTTTCCATACCAAGAAATTCAAGGAATATTCACCTGGGTAGGATGGATACAATCAATGTAAACATTAATAACACCACCATCACTGATAATTGAAAAGTTTTTTCTTCCATAGTGTAACCTTTTTATTTTTTTTCTGGCAGGAATAATTAAGTGGATGGATTGCTAATACTCTTTCCTATATTACCTGAGGAGATAATGATTCCTCAAAAAGTAGGAATCCTGCTAGACCTGAAGAGAGAAAGTTAGTGGCAAAGTTTGTGACTGTAGCTTGCAGAGATGACAGTGCTTTCAAGCTATTGATGTAGCATCCCCACATTATCACATTGAAGAATATGACCAGGCCATACTTGATAAGCTGAGAAAAAGAAGTTAAAATTCACAATCACATGTCAAGGAAAAAAGGTTAAAAAAAATGTCAGTTTTTACTTGGTGAAACAAGTTCTAAATAAAGAACCAAGATCTATAGTAACATGATGATGATGATGACGATAAAAAAAATTTGACCCCCACTTCACCAAAGACAGAGGTAAAGGTTTCTTTGATGTTCTTTTGGGATTCTCAACCACATGAACAGGATTTGTGCATGGTTGCGGCAAACAAAACAATGAATATTTCAGGTCATGGGGAATGACAACTAAAATAAATAATGGAGAAGTGAAACCCTCATGATCTTTGTTCGAAGAGATGAACTCCTTGTTGTGATTATGCCTGTGGATCTTTAGGACTCTATCTGATACTATAAGTCGGAACAAAAGTAAATTGTTGAGATTCAATTATTTTAATAATCTTAGAAGAAAAAAAGCGGGTGAGCCTTGGTGTGATGGTAAGGTTGTCATATTGCCACCTAGTGGTCACGGGTCTGAAATACGGATACAGCCTCTCTGCATTGCGGGGGTAAGGCTGCATACATCTGTCCCTCCCCAGACCCTACAATAGCAGGAGCCTCATGCACTAGGATGCCCTTTTTTTTTTTTTTTTTTTATGAAGGGAGGAAAGATGTACACCAACTCTATGCATGAAAAACAAATACTCACAAACTCCTACCATAAGGTGAGCTACAAAAGAACCACACTAACTTGGTTGCCCATACTTTAGAAACTCCTCTAAATAAGAATGGACTAGAAGTATAATTTAATTAAATATATAATATACTCCCCAACAAGAGATCAGTTTTGGAGATTTTTGAAAAACTGTCAAATAGAAAAACCACTCTTAGTCATACAGCATATATCATAACAGTCTGTGATTCCAAAATAATGATTATATATAAGAAACCAAAAATAGGAATGCAGTCATGCACAAACACTTCTCTTCTCCCCAATGCAATTCAGCTCTAGCTGGCCATTTTGGAATTGGAACTTTGGGCCCTTTTCACATTCTGATATACATATGATAGCTTATGATGCCAATGGTTAAACCTGCTTCAAAATAGCATTTAGTAGCCTGGCATGTATTCTAGAGGAACAGAGGCATTGGGGTTAATGCATGGCTAGCTTTCATGATGAGGAGCAAAACACTGTTGCAGACGAAGTTTGTGTTTTCCAGCTTGTGGAGTCCACATTGGAATCCTTTGCTGTTTATTTTATGTCATTAAGTAGAGTTTATCAAGTAGTATCAATTTTTGTAAGTGTAGATTGATAGGGATATAATTTGCACTTTTAGGCGGAATTGAACGTTTGGCATACCTCATGTAGAATTAGGGATTTCAATGCATCTAATAGAAAGAACAATAGTTACCTGATGTACCAAAAGAGTAGTAACTCCAAGGGAATACGACTGTTATCCGGTACAGCATCAGTAGGGAGCGACCAATGATCCTAGCAACAACTCTTATGCAATGGAAGGAGATGACCTTCTTCATCACAACCCTAGGGTTCAAAACCCTAGATAGTAATAAAAAACAAGCGGGAGAGTCTCCAAATCGTAGGAGAGAGTCCTATGCGTGGAGAGTGATTCTTTCCCTCCTTCCTACATCCTTTATTTATAGAATTTCAATGTTGTGTTTCCCTAGACTCCCTAAGCTGATAAGTTGGATAGAGGTGCCATTCTATTGGGTGATCCACGTAATTATCCTCAAGAGATAATATCTTTAATTCTTAATTAAAAATATTTACAATTAAAGGCACAATCAAGTGAATATAACTCTGCTATAAAGGTAGTAATTTCTTACAAACAAGTCCCTCCACTCTGCAATATTGCATAAGTGACCAATAGACATGAAATAATTACTGTCACCACCCTGGTCCATCGATTGTCACATGTAAAGAATCGATACCATTGATTGGACAACAACAAAAATTACAAAACACTTCGAAAATAATAATTAATAATTTAGTAATATATGAAAACATTTTATAAACTATTTACAAAACTGCCACCAGATCCAGAATTTCATCCAATCATGTACAAATATTCTCTCTCTAGATATTCATTGTCCAGGAAGTAGATTCCATGGTGAGCACTTCTATCATTCACAAGCAAACACCATGAACCCTATGCAACGATATATTGTCCGAGAGACATCAAATGTTGGTACACCAAAGCCCATAATGCCTAACTACAGTGATAAGGATTTCTTAGTCTGGGGAACTGTCGTAACTTACTAATGAGAGACTGTCCTTAACACAACTAACATTAGTCTATTCAAGACTTTCAGGTGATCGGGTTCAATGTGTACAAAATACAAACACACACACTTATGTCCTAAATCACCATTCCTAAAGATACATAGTGTGAAAACCATATGAAGAAGGTGTCCAGTTCTGTCCCTAGTCGTTAATCAAATTTTAGGTGAAATCCTAAGGACAACTACAACCCATTAATTATCATGCAAAATAACCAATATTAAACAATTTAATAGAGATTTTTTATGGACACACTTTCAACAGTAAGTGTTTTTTGTTATAGGATTAATAAGCTAGGAGTTATTTTTAATCGAAGTTGCATTTTTAGCACATTTAGTTAAGGTACTATATTTTATGGTTTAAAATAAGGTTTAGAAAAGAATTCAAATAACAAGTAGTAAGGAAACCTTTGGTTCACACCAATTAAAATGCTAGTAAAAACAAATAACATGTCTTCTGAAAACGAGTAACACTACGACTCCTATTAGCACTATAACTATATCCATTATAAATTTTCCCTTCGCAATCTGCTATGTCAAGTATTACACAACACTCTTACATTTCTCTTATTGCATAATATCACAGCAGAAAATGTAATGCACCATGGCAAACCCTAGGCAAATCACAGAATTGACAATAAAAATCTAGCCTCAATATACCGGGTTGACAAAGGGTTGTGAATAATGAATTTGAAGCCGAATTTAAAACAGACAAAGTGACGAAGTAGGTATCAGTGGTTCCAACCCAACCTCAAGCTTGCGTATGAAATATGGTCTTAAATAGAGTGGTGTGGCAGAACAAAGGCATGTGTAGCCAAACCCAAGTAGTTGGCAAAAGGTTTTTTTTTAAATTAAATTCCATCCACACGTTACATACAATAAGGTTCATCCCCCTCCATATGTGTACTTGTGAAAGTAATCAAGACTTTTTCCCCAGTCTCAACTTAAAACCCACAAACTGTAAGCTTGTAAATTGCTTTGAGAATTACAATCCATGCTGATCAGTAATGTAACTCTGGCAGTGTCTTATAAGGAGAAGTTCTCTCAAGTCCCACTAGTTGAATAAGGTGAGCGTCTGCTACAGATTGATTATAATCATCATTCCGAGACAGAAAACCTAAATTATATAATTTATACCTCATAGCTCGCCAAAAAAGGGAATTCATCAAATTGAGAAAACATAAATATCAGCAACAAATCTGCAAGGCATTTTACTTTACGCAAACCTATAAATACTCGGTTTTAATAGAAAACCTAAACATACGAGTTCCAGGAACAAAACAATTCAGAAATTGGAGAGAAAGGAAAGTTACCGGAAAACAATTTGATAATTGTTGTGGCAAAGAACCATCCAAACGACTAAGCTACACAGACCCAAATAAATTTTGCCAATCCGAGATGAATCTGGAAACTTTGATCAACAGATCGGTTAAGATATGGCCAAAGTACCTGAGAAAAGATTAGCTTTGCAGCAATGGCAGCTAGGGCAGCGTTAAGCCCCGCTAAAATGGCCCAAGCATAGCCTTTTCGGTGGCTACCCTCCATTGAAGTGAAACCAAGCGCGACCCCGCTTCAATTATGGCTAATACCGCTTAAGCTTTCTAGGAACTAGAGTTTCAGAGGACGAGTTTGAACAAGCGAGAGAAGGGAAGAGAAGATCCAGCAAATGGAGGATCTAAAACCAATATCTTACAAGACTCTTCAACTGAAATGGGAGTTGGAGTCAAAAATCCACCTGAATCTGAAAACCAGCAATTAGTCTTGGCTGAAAGTGACGAGACGTGACGTTAGGCCTCAGGAGGGTAGTTTTGAAATAATGTCCTTCTTTGGGAACCAAATCTTCTCTAGCATGAGGGTCCTGCGACTGATCTCCAGCCCCTGCGACTGATCCAAGGGCTGGAGATCAGTCAGCCCGCCTATCAATACATTGGGAGATAAATCGACTGAAATTCCATCCTTGGCCGGCAGCAAGAGAGGAATTCTATACCTTTCTTTGTGGGTTAATTTTGTCCTATGGTATAACAAAATTTCAACCCTGCACGCACTCCGACACGAATCCAAATCGTCTCCTGTGTAGGTATCCGCAAGAGACGTGACTGCCTTTGACGGATGTACAACACGTGATGAGTCTTTTATCCGACGTCTCTTAAAAAGTCATCACAGGAGATGCGATCGTGAAACGGCAGCAGCTTATTAAATGGAGATCTCGAATCCGCCTAACTTGAAAATCAGCCGGCGAAGTCATTTCCAAACCATAGGAGACTGTTGGTTTTGTTTTAGAGGCGAGAGAGGGCAGAGGAAGAAGAAATTCACCTGCAAAATCCGTCTCCTCCACCGAGTTTTAGTTCTCCCTGAAGAGAGAGAGGGCAGAAGAAGAAGACGAGTTTCAAGTTAACTAGAAAAGAAAAAACAGGGAAACAAAAAAGTAGTAAAGGTCTCCCAATGGTATTTGGATCTTTGGAGATCTCCATTTGATAAATCTAGAAAAGAAAAAACGAGAAAAGACAAGTTTCAAGTCAATTGGTAAATCTCATATGCTTTGGTCGCTATTTGGCCCTCGAATTTTCCTCTTCTCCTACGCTACTGATTCAGCCCCTTCCTTTATGTTCTTCTAATTCTTCTCCTTCTTTTCTTTCTATTATCATAGGAAAACAGGGATTACATGTAAAATCTTTATTAAATTTATTATGGGTAACATTAATATACTTAACTATTTTAACTAGTGGGATCTAATCAAGGAAGAATTGGATGATTATCTCATACCTATTATAAACCAAATCTATTTTATTATGGGATTAGAACAGATTTGGTATGCAGTTATTATAAATATGTGGCAAGGGTCCCTATAGTCTCACGTGAAAATAGAAAGAGACCCATAATCAAAGGAGATGAAACTGTGGGAATTAAGAAGGAAAAGAAGACAGGGTCGAAAATCAATCTCCAACGTAAAGGTATGTCTCCAACGTAAAGGTATGTCCCTTTATTGTTATTATTTGCTTATTGTTCAATGTGTTTTATTATCTATATGGGATGTATTAAATTGAATAGTTTTATTAGGATTTAAAAATCCTACAGTGGTATCAGAGCCTTCCCATATAGAATTATAATCATTGAGTTAAGAATCAGAATAATGCTATGATGTTTAAATACATTAAAGCTTTAAATACATTCTGTTTTGGTTCCCATTTTTATTTTGGATCAAAATGAAGAGTTATGACACAATCGGTCTATTTTTCAATCATTAAAAATTAAAACAAATCACACCATATTGTAGATCTCAACGAGACCGTGACGGCGATACAAAAATCACTACCGTTGGCCACCAGAAGCTCCGCCACGCGCCGGTGAGTAAAGCGAGCGAGATCCACTCGGGGGTATTGTTAGAAAAAAAAAAAGAAAAAAAAAAGGTGTGTTGACCTGATCATCGCAGGGTCAACTCAGAAACCCTAACGGGTTTTGACACTAACCGAGTTGACTCGGGACAGCCATCTGTTGCACGTGTGGACTAACACATGCGGTAGGCCCGACCCCAAGGTTCGGCCAGCATACCAGTTGACCGACCCGAGGACCCGGCCGTCTTGACCTGTTGACTGACCTGAGAACCCGGTCAACTCGACTCGTTGGTCGACCCGATGACCCGCTCCAACAACCCAAAAAAAAGATCCATCGATCTGATTAGGTGAACCGGGTTGAACCAGTGGTTGGACCATTGAACCAGCTCGGTGGTTCATTCCCCAGACATACTAGTGGTTCAGTCTGGAGGTATTTAAAAAAAATGTAAAGGTCTGTTCGGTTTGGTTCGGACTGAACCAAGTCAATCCTAGGTAAACCGACCTAGATCGAACTAACCCGGTTAGAACCGAACCGGCCAGTATTGTAAAGGCCTGTTTGGTTGCAGATTTTAGACCTGGGGAATTAATCAGCGTGTACGAGCTCGTGGAAGGTCCATTTGGACTATGATTTTTTGCAGTATACTCCATTTTGAATGCTCTTCAATCTGATATATAGTTTGGTATATTTCAATACATTGAAAAGTGTGTTGTCATTGAAAAAATATCCAATGGAAACTTAATTTTCAATTTTCTATTGGTTTTTCTTAAATATATTGTGTCAAATTGATTGTTGAGCCAATGTGTATGTTTATATGAATATTTGGACTTGTAAAATTATATTTTAAAACATTCATGGCTAAATTAATATCTAATACGAGCTGCATGTTGAAATTTGTTTATATCATGGTGGAATTTGGTGTGACCACCAAAATGGCAACCTTGTTTCATTATGATATATTCAAATTCAAATGTCTGTGTTTGTAAATGCTTCAGATGAACAATGCTCACCCAAAGGTGACATTATCCAAGTTTCTTAAAATAAGATTTGTAGATGTTATGTGAAGATTTTGTGGGACCACCAAAGTGTCACACTTGGTTCTATCATAATATGTTCAAATCCAATGTTTGTGCGTTTACAAGCTACATAAAAGAGGTACAATGCTCATCCATAGATGACATTGTCAAAATTCTCATTTTATGGTTACAGCAAAGAACGACATTGTCCACCCAAAGGTGGCATTGTCAGGATTAAAATGTTGCATGCACTTGGAAAATAAAGATGTTTGGCTTAGGGATTTCATTCACCCAAAAGTGATGAAATTTTCTAAAGCCATCATTCCTTGGAAGTTTTGTCTAGATGTCTAAGAGGATCAGTGCATGTTTGTCCTAAAGGATGAGCGTGTAGTGTGGTTGACTCTTAGGAAAAGAAATTACTTATTAAAGATGTTCGGCTAAGGGTTTTTTTTTTCATTCACCCAAAGGTGATGAAATTTTCTGAAGCCATCATTCCTTGGCGGTTTGCTTGGATTTTTGAGAGGACCAGTGCATCCTTGTCCCAAAGGATAAGTATGTAGTTCAGTTAACTCTTGAAAATTGTAATATTGTTTGGCGATTTTTGCCTAGATTTTTGAGAAAACCAATGCATCATTGTCCCAAAGGATAAGCATGTAGTTCGGTTGACTTTTGGAAAAAGAAATAATTACTTATTTATTATGTTCTGATAGTTTAATTGCATGTATGAGTCATGGATCTATCACTATATGTATAACATTGTAAATGAACTCATCTAGTAATTACTATCTCAATCAATCCCTAATATTACTCTTGCTTCACTTCCTATTTTGTCTATATCAAATTATAGAAAAATGGTATAAGGCAGTATTGTGATGAAAGATACTGTCAAGATATACATAAAGGAGGTTTAAACAAAATTTGAAGTGACTGATAAAGGATTGAAGAGTCAACTTCTGATTGAAACAAAATTTAATGGAAATGGTAATATTAGAAAACACATTACACATTCATGGAACTAACTATAAAGGAGAAATTGAAAACATGTCTAGGATTGTTTTACCTAAATGTGCTCTAGATCAAGTGAAGCAATGTTCTAATAAGAAACATTGAAAAAGATTATTCAAGGAGAAATCCAAAAAATATTGAAAATTTTTAAAAGAGACGGAGAGATGATTTATTACCTAAGCCTATTTGTACCATTTTTAATGGTAATGGAGTGTGATGAATCACAAGTTGGAGCTATTAACTAATACTGTAAAATTTAAAGAAATGAAATGAAAATGAACATTTGTAGAAAGATTATAAAACTGGACAGACTTAAATGGTAAAGAATAAGGACTATAAAAATTCTAAGTGAGAAAGTGCTAGATATTGGATACTTAAAATACTAGTCATAATTTAAACTCATAGGGCATTTACTTCACTTTAGGTAGTTTAATTACTTCTGGAAGTAGACTATGTATTTTTAACTCTCATCATTGGTATAGACATTTAAGACCTGTATCTAAGAAAAATTTATAGGAGGACTGTAAATAATGATATTCCAAAACCCCTAAGTTTTGATAACATGTATGTATATATTAAAGGAAAAGTAAAATGAAAACTATTCGCAACAAGAGATTGTTGGACTTGCTGGAAAATATTCAATATAGGGGTGAAATTTTTTTTATCAAAGGATTAAAAGTGTTAAATAAGAAAAGTGAGATAAGTGTTCAAGTGAAACATGTCATACTGATCTATACCCTGACACTTTTGCCTAAATATTTACTGGAGCTAAGGCTTATAGCTTAGGAATCTTGCTTGAATAGCAAAAAAAGTGATAAAAAGATATGATCAAGAGTATGAGAGTATTTGATCTTGTAGGGAGCGATGAATACTACAACCTATGAGATGCCAAGTAAGTCAGTCACAGTTTAAGCAATATTCATGCTTGAGATTGTAGAGTGGAAACATGCTTTCATAACCCTTATGAAAGAATGGTTGGTTTAAGGACATTGAATTGTTATTTTCTGAAATGTCCAATATGCTCCAAAGTATTTTGATTTTACTGTCTCAACTCAATAAATAGAATAGTAGAAACCAGTCATGCTAGATCCATTGATGATACTGGTGGATTGTCATAGCCAAGAAATTTAAAGTTTGATGAGACCCCATGGAAATAACTATGAAGCAACCAATTGAGATAACAGAAATGTTATCGAAGAATAATGAAATAATTTTAGAGCCAGAGGAAGTAATGAAAAAATTTATTAGGTTCATAAATCTGTCATTTCATTAAATCATATATTATACTTCATAGTGGAAGGTTTTTGCATTGAACAAGAGGAAAATCCCAATAGTTTTCAACAAGCTATCAACAGTTATATTGCCCTCGAGTGATTGATGTCCATAAAAGATGTGTTGTTGTCTCTAGGTAACAGCAAGGTTTAGGATCTTGTGTATTTGTTAAAGAACAATATACTCGTAGTCTTAATCTGAGTATACAAGGCTGTGTGATTCAGTGGGAGAATTTGATCACTACAAAATAAAACTTATAGCAAAGAGAAATCACACAAGAAGGCATTAAACTAAATTTCTTGGTTTTTGTTATGCTATCTGATTTGGAACTATATCAGATAAACATAAAATCATTTTTGCTCAACGAGATGATTCAACCAGAAGGTTTGAGTTAATAAATAAAGATAGAATGGTCTTCATTCGATTTTGTTGAGAATGCAAAGATCCAAGCATATATCCCAAGATCAGTGGAAGAGTATTTATTTTTCTAGTCTTGTATGATGATGACATACTGTTTGTCAGTAGTAACATGGTGTTACTTGTAGAGACCAAGCATTTTTGTCAGAGAATTTTGTGATGAAAGATATGGGTGAAAGTTCATTCATTCTCGGTATGGAGATCAGACTTGACATAAATCATAGACTACTGGGACTGTCTGAGAGGGCTTCATTGATGGTGTACCCAAGAGATGTAGTGCCCTAGGAATAATATTGAAAGGAGATCTATGTCAGACAATATGTGTCTACGATAGGAAATCTAATTTATGCACAATTTTGTGGATGACATCGCCTTCGTAGTGAGCATGCTCGAACGGTTTCAGTCAGATCCAGAGATTGCTCACTGAACAGAGACAAAGAAGATTCTATGTTATTTGCAAAAGATGAAAGATTACATGCATATGTATGGCAGTGTTGATAACCTAGAGGTGGTTGGATGTTCTAATGTAGATTTCAGTTGATGTATTAATGATAGAAAGTCCACACCAAGGTATATTTGTAATGGTTAGAGGAGCTATTTCATGGAGGAATGCAAAACCAACCTATTCTGACTTCTTCTATTATATAGTTAGAGTTCCTTGTACCGTTCCAGGCCACAAAGCAAGTGATTTAGCTGATCGACTTCATTCCTAGGTTAAATGTTATGAATATTATCTCCAAACCATTGTTACTGTACTGTGACAATAAGTTAGTTGTATTCTTGTTAAAGAACAACAAGAAATGAGGTGCTTCTAAACATATAAAGATTAAGTATCTAGTGGTAAAGGAAAAAGGTCAACAAGAATCACATTTCTGAGGAGCACATTTTGACAGACAATATGATAGCGGATCCTTGGTTAAAGACTTTACCAGTGGGAGTCTTAAAGGATAATATTTTATTATGACTGTCGTCGAGTCTTTTGATATGCTTGTATAGACTTTTTATATTTTATTGATACTTGATTGTATTTACTCTTTTGTCTGTGTACCTTACGAGTACGGTTATTTTATACCATTGTTTTTATTTCATGATTGAGCATATACACTTTTGCTAATCTAGTATATATATATTTGTCTATCTGACATGTCATAATAACTAGACAGTATTTAGCCAAAATTACACCAGGCAGTATTAAGCCAAGACACAAAAAACAGTATTAAGCCAGGACTTAAAAGGCGATATTAAGTCAAGACACAAAAAATAGTATTAAACCAGAACTCAAAAGGCGGTATTAAGCCAAGAGGCAGTATTAAGCCAGGACTCAAAAGTCGGTATTAAGCTAAGACACAACATGCAATATTAAGCCAGGACTCAAAAAGCGGTATTAAGCCAAGACACAAAAGGCAGTATTAAATCAGGACTCAAAAGGTAGTATTAAGCCAAGACCTAAAAATGGTATTAAGCCAAAACTCAAAAGGCAATATTAAGCCAAGATTTAAGGCGGTGAGCCAAGATCAGATGTTATCAAGGAAACTTTTGTCTGTAATAACAAAAAGTTGTATGTCGTATGATTGAGGCGTATCTTCTGTTGTTGTTCAACATTAGTCTACTTGTTGGAAGAATAAAAGTTTGGGATAATCTGTTTTAATTATTGGTTTATATGGTCATACTAGTTAATAATAGTCTTGTAAAATAATGTAACCCAAGTGGGAGATTGTAAAATCTTTATTAGATATTATGGGTAACATTAATATACTTGACTATTTTAACTGGCAAGATCCAATCAAAGAAGGATTGGATGATTATCCCATACCTATTATAACCAAATCTATTCTATTATGGGATTAGAATAGATTTGGTATGCACTTATTATAAATGTGGTAGGGGTCCTTATAGCCTCTCTCTGTCTACGTGAAAACAAGAAAGGGACCCATAACCAAAGGAGAAGAGGCTGTAGAAGATTTCTGTGGGAATCAAGAAGGAAAAGAAGAAAGGGTTGGAAATTAATTTTCAATGTAAAGGTATGTCCCTTTATTGTTATTATTTGCTTATTGCTCAATGTGTTTTATTATTTGTATGGGATGGATTTAATTGAATAGTTTTATTAGGATTTAAAAATCCTATACTACATGGCTACACCCCACCTCTCTCTCTCTCTCTCTCTCTCTCTCTCTCTCTCTCTCTCTCTCTCTTCTCTCTCTTTCTTTTTGTGTCTTATATACACACACAACCAACACACTTGGAAGACACGAAAACAGAGCCTCCGCCTCATTCCTCTTAATTGTCTCATCTTATGCAAAATTCTAAATCCTTCTAACGAATAAATATATAAAGAAGCTTTAATATTGCTAATCAACTCCTAGACACTGAAGCACCGAAAGGCAATGGTTGTGTGATGATGTCAACGATGGTATTGCTGCAGCAAAAGAAGTCGAAGCTCGAACAGTAAAAAATCCAAGAGAGAATGAGCACAATTCGAAAGCTTTGGTGTGATCGATGGAAGAACGCTAGGGAAGGATTCTTCCACAAATTAGAGCGCGAGCATATCCAATTTTGATAACAGAGAAGCTCGGATCTGGTATAGGATTAAAGTTTTATAGTTGACGAAGCAGTTGCAGAGCACGATCTCAGACTTGGAAGTGAGCGAAACCCTAGGTAACACATTATGCCGTTTGATAAGCTGCTACCGTTTCAAGATCGTGTCTCCTGCGATGGTTTTTTAAGAGAAGTTGGATAAAAGACTCACCACGTGTTGTGCATCTGTCAAAGGCAGCCACGTCTCCTGTGGATACCCTCGCAGGAGACGATTTGGATCCCTCTGGCACCTTCCTTTGAAATTGAGATTGTCTCCGATCTGTCTAGTTTGTCCAGCCGAGAACGAACAGACTGGAATCAAAGGACGAGCATATCAATACATTGGGTACGTGGCCCGTCATGTGATTTCAGTCTGATATGGCTTGATGGAATGAAGATGATCTTTTCTGGATAACCCTGCACTACTGCACACTCTTTGACACTTCATTTTGAGTCCAAATCGTCTCCAATCGCCAGTCCAGCGATTGGAGTTAAGTGGGCGGGCCTACCAATACATCTGTAAGTGCGCCTGGTTAATTCCAATCGCTGGATGGACGATTGGATCCTCCAGCAATTGGAGACGATTTTTTTCCCTTCATTTTTTACTCTAATTGGGTCTACAAAGTCACTGCATCTTGCATTTAAGAGTATCCAGATTCATGACTCTAGACTCATGCAATCTCCAAGGGATGTAAAAGCTCACCATCTGTGCTTATGTCCACAATAGCAAAATGTTAATAATGATTTTAAGAAACATTGCTCGTCTGTTAAACAATGATTCCAGCTAAGGGTGCAACATTTGGACCAAAATAAATCAGACAGAACCATTTACACCTGAATCGAGAAACCGTTTAATAATCGATTTGGTTTCAGTTTCAAATATTACACCTTTTACTTAATTGGTTCGGTTCGGGTTTGAACTGTTTAAACCAGTGGATTACACCGGCTAGACACCGATTAAATCGAATAGAATATGACCCGTTAATTCTCTAAAAGCTAACTCATTCCCTATATTATTAATATATTATTTCCAAAGACTAAAGAGTAAATACCCCAACCGCTAACCCAACTGCAATTAATAAATTATTTTTCCAATACCTCATCCCCATTTCCCAAGGGTTTAAACCATTAAACCGAAACAAAAAAATTCTAGAAAACATAACCCCATTAGCCATTACGCATAATGGTATACCAACAGCCAATAGCCAATAGCCAACCGTCTCACTTACTGCTTAGGGGGAAACAATATTCAAAGTTAAACTTTGAAATTGGAAAACACTAGCAGGCTATCATTAGACATTATGGTTGATTTTTTGCCTTTCATCTTGGTCATTTAAGTTGCATTTTTTTAGGTTGAATAGACTAAGAAATTGCAATTACTAATTATTCATCCTTAATGTTGTATGTAGGGGGATCCGCATCCTGTCCTCCCAGTGGTTTTGGGAGGACAGTGGCAACCTGCCTTGGATGGCCACCACGTGGTTCTTGGTGAATCCGGACCCACATCCGAGCCGGGGCCAGGGGCCGACGGGATCTCGGATTCACTGGCCACGGGCAACCATCCAAGATGGCGCGCCCTCCTAGAACCCCCGGGGGGAGCGAGTGAATCCGTATGTAAGGTGTATCTATCAATGTGAACCATGGGTTTTGTGTTGATATTGTTTAGAAGAGTATCAGCTTTGATCGGATACACATTTTTTTTTATTTTTATGAAAAACTGATTAATAACTGATACGTTAAACCGTTTATAAACCACAAGCAAACCGATTAATGAAAAACCGTTTAAAAATCGGTAGACCAAAACCGATTAATAATTGGTTCTGGTTTTAATTTTGACACCGTTTAATTAATCGGTTCGATTCTGATTCTACCTTCTTATACATTGTACCGGACCGGACAGTTAGACCGATTATAAACCATTTAACACCCTTAATTCCAGCTATGGTTTGTAAACAAGATTTGAAACCAAAAGCAATAGATAAAATGATAACTGGGTCGCACTAATAAAATAAGTTGTTTTTTTTTTTTTTTTTTTTTTTTTAAGTAAACAAAGATTTTATTGATCAAGAAAAAAGTTACAAACCAAGGTCTCATTGATACATAGATCCTTCTTAGTAAAACCATGATGATTAGATGATAATAAAAATGATATGCGGCATAATTTGAAATAAGGAGGACAATTGATTTGAGGAGCACTTTTTTACCAAAATGAGACAAAAGATTATTTTTCCATCTCTTAAGTTTTCTGACAACCCTATCAAATATATCATGAAATAAAGATTTTTTTTGATTGGCCAAATTCCACCGGTAACCCCAAATACTTGAAAGGGCCCTCACCGTATTTAATTCTAAAAATCCTTGAAAATCATCTTTTAAACTCACTCTTGAGTATTTGGGCTGAATGTGATATTTGATTTCCTTAAATTAATACTTTGCACTGAATCCTTACAACATTGGTCAATGCAATCCTTAAGGCCATACACTCATTCAAGTTGACATTAAAAGAAAAAAAAGGAATCATCCACAAAGAGATGAAAGAGCTTGTGCACATAGAATACCTTTAATTTTCCTAGTAATCTCAATCGAATGAATAACAGATGAAAGAGCTTGTGCACATAGAATAAACAAAGCTGGTGACAATGTGTCATCTTGTCTAATGCCTCTTGAAGGTGTAATATTACCATGTTCAGTCCTATTCACAATTAAGGTATAAGAGACAGAAGTAATGCAAGTGATCACAAGATCAACCCATGAGGAATGAAATCCAAGTTTTAAAAGCATACCTTTGATAAATTTGCAATCCAATCTGTCGTAGGCCCTTTGCATGTCCAGCTTGAGGGCCATAAATTTAGCTTTCCCTTTCTTCCTTTTTCTGATGTAATGAAAAGCCTCATGAGCAATAATAATATTATTTGAAATTAATTTTTAAGGAATGAGGGGTGGCTGGGAGCTTGAGATAAACTCATCAAGAAAAAGCTTAAGCCGTAGGGCCATAATTTTTGTGATAACTTTGACACAAACTCCATAGAGACTAATGGGTCTAAACTGGTGCACTATTTTTAGATTGAAAACTTTTGGGATTAAACATAGATATGTGCGATTTAGATCTTGTGGTATGAAACCCGTACTAAAGAAATTTTGTATGAACTTAGTCAAATCATCCCAAAATTTTTGAAAACATATGGATAGAAAACCATCAAGGCCTGGGCTTTATGTGAAGCCATGGCAAATAAAGCTCCACGAATTTCCTTCATATCAGGAATCATGCATAAGGATTCTTTAAGCGAGGAGGAGACAACCGGTTGGATAGTATCCAAGGTTTTGGAAAAAGCTTTATGATCAATAGATGATGAAGAAAAAAACTGCTGAAAATGATGTTGAATTCCATAATAATCCTTTTCATCATTATTGGTCCAATAACCCGAAGGAAGCCGAAGTTTAAGAATACGATTGTGGGTTCTCCCTTGGATAGTAGAAGCATGAAAAAAACCTAGTGTTGCCATCCCCACTTTGGAGCCAATCAATTTTTGACTTTTGACACCATATAATCTCTTCTCTCACTAGCTCCTCAAGTTTTTGAATAATATCATGTTCCTTATTTTGGTTAAAATGACTGGGGAAGGCATTGAACAGATGAGAACTCATTTTTTTAGCTTCTCAATATTATTTTTAACAAGACCAAACACCTCTTTATTCCACTTTCGAAAAACCAGTATGCATATTGCATCTCTTCAGATGAATATCCTCTCATCCATGCTAGGCAGTTCTCAGATCACAAAGCAGTGGTGCCATCCCTTAGACTGTTGGAAAAAGCCAAAGTTATCAAATAGGATACTCCACAAAAATCATCTTCATCAACAGCTTTTTCTTCTGTTTCAGCCAGAATTTACGCTAGAGGTGTCGACAGCCAACCACAGATCCGAGCGACCTCTCACATTCCACCAACAATGCCAGCTGGATTTCCACCCACGCTAACCCAAGTACACATTAACTCCTGCATGGAGAACCCCAACAGTCACCTTGCTTCTTTTGCAAACCAAGTGGAAAGCTCTAATTCCCAAAAAAAACAATTATTACGTCCTTACATTACCCATACCACAAAACTGTCTTTCCATCATCCATAACACCGCTCTGTAAGATATTTTTTATGGACTTAATTAATTATAAGGTTAGTTGATTCAGTGGGAGTCTAGTTACGGGTAAATCGGTTTAAGTATGATTGGAGATGGACCAACCTGGTCCACTGTGGGGACCGGTCCGGGGTTGGGGATGGTATTATAAATACCAATGGTTAGAGTCCCCACAGCCACGGTGTTATTTTCTTCTCCTGTTCCCATACGCAGAGAGAAGGTCAAGGGATCCCGACAAGCTGTGGAAGACTTTGATCCAAGCATTCCAAACATTCCAAGCATTCAAATCAAAGAAGGAAAATGGTCGGAAATCAATCTACAGCAAGAGGTATGTCTCTAATCATCTCTTTTCAATACCCATTGTATTCTAGTAATCTGTGTAGTGTGTTTGTTAGGGTTCATGGAAAATCCCATGGGAAAACCCAAAGAGGATCTATCTAAAATGCTTACAGTGGTATCAGAGCCACCTACACAGATCTAGAATCATGGGAAAGCATTGTTAAAACTTTATGTTTGAATGAATTAAAAAAAAGGAGAGATTTTTCTCCAAAAATTCTCTTCGAACCTGTCTAGGGTTTGGACCTTGAAATTTTTTTTTTCGGACCATTAAAAAGCAAAATAAATTATACAGGATTGTAGGAATCGGAGAGACGGAGCCGGCGACATAAAGTTGGTCGCCGGAAACTACCCAACGCGCCCTCACGCGCCGCCTGAAAAGGCGAGTGAGATCCACGATCCAGGAATGGAAAAGTTAAAAAAAAAACTTTGACGGTGCCGAGTCATTGCTGGGTCGACTCGGCGCTAACTCGTGAACCCTAACGGGTTGGCTGGGTTGACTCGGGCCGAGTTACCCAGCCCCGGCTCGCCAGGCCCAGACTAGTCGGGCCAGGGCTGGCCCAGCCCAGGCCCAGTCTGGACAAGGGGGGCAAACCCAGCCAGGAAAAATGAGCAACCCGACCCAGTGACCCGGGATTTTGGCCCGATAACCCGACCCAATGACCAGGGATTTTGTCCCGGTAACCTGGTTCAGCGGTTTGAAACTTCGACCCGAAACACGACCCAGTGGCTCGAAATTATGACCCGATAACCCGACCCATTGACCCGAGAATTTGACCCGGTGACCCGGATTGTGGATTGGTTGGACCGATGGCTGGACCACAGGTTTACGGTTCGATTTAGGTCCAGACCGTTTTGGTTTGGCCTGGACCAAACCATTAAAAAAAAAAAAAAAAGGGTTCTGTTTTGTGGGTTCGGTCCGCCCATAGCCGAACCCGGACAAATTGAACCGAACCGGATGAACCGGTCATAGCCGGTTCAGGATTCAAGAATGTTTAAGCCAACTTTGAACGACGATTGTGAGAGCTAGGAGCGTCGGATTTTGACGCGGTTTTTTGCGTTGATTTCGTATTTTGATGCTCTACAGTTTGGTACATAGTTTGATACAGTTTGGTGATTTGGGAAATTTATTTTTGATTAAAAGGTGCCCCAAATTAATCCGATTTGCAGTTTTCTGCTTATTTATCAGTTATTTTTGTACCAGATGCATGTAGAAGGTTATGTGTGCATGAAATTTTATTTATTGACCCACAATGTGCTGCAAAGTAGGGTTTGGGGATATCATTATGGAATTGGGTGGAACCCACCAATGTGGTACACCTAGTTTCATCATGATGTCTTCAAATTCAAAGTTCATGTATTTGTAAATGCTTGTGTAAGGACGATGTACACCCAAATGTGACATTGTCAAGTTTTAATCAAATTAAGGTTTGTGGGTGTCATGTGAAGATTGGGTGGAATCCGCCAAAGTGGTACACTCTGTTCCATCATGGTAGTCCTAAAATCCCAAATTTATACATTTACATATACAATAAATGATATATTTTAATACACTATTCTTTATGGTGTGAAAAGCAGCTAAGAAAGTCAGTGTTAATCCAAAGGTGGCATTGTCAAAGTTAAAGGTATGTTCATGCACATATTGAAAGGGTTTTGACTTTAGAGAGTCTCATTAACCCAAAGGTGATGGGATTTTCGAGAGTCATTATTCTTTCGCAGTTATTGCACAGAAATTGAGAAGACCACTGCATGTTTATCCCAAAGGAGAATATGTAGTTGGTTAACTCTTGGAAAATGATATTTATTTGCATGAAAGGGTTTTGACTTTAGGGAGTCTCATTAACCCAAAGGTGGTGGGATTTTCGAGAATCATTATTCTTTCGCAGTTATTGCACAGAAACTGAGAAGACCACTGCATATTTATCCCAAAGGAGAATGTGTAGTTGGTTAACTCTTGGAAAAGGATATTTATTTGTATGAAATTTTTATATGGTTAATGCAAGTAAAGGGTATATGTATGAGTCTTCAGTTGTTTGATACTGTATTTAAACTCATACACTGATGTGTTCATCCAAGTATGACTGTCCCAAATAATGTTTTGATATCTATTTTTTTTTCTCTTTCTGGGATAAAGAATAAAATTTATTATGAAAAGATTGGAGACTAGTCTAGGATCGTTTGATCTAGATGTATCTTTCATAGTGGTTTACATAAGTTGTGAGGTATTCTACTATTGAGGTTATGTGTAGCAGTATTAAGATGAGAAATATTGCAAAGAGATTATCTAAGAAAAATCTAAAGGATAAGAATAATATTTTAGAGGGGGTCGGAAGATAGTTTATTAACCTATCTCTCTAGTACCAGTTATGCTGAAAATGGTAATATGAGGAAGTATTTTTGGGAGCTATCAACTATCACTGAAAAACTCAAGGACAATGAGACCAATGTAATTGATATATTAATTTTTTCATTCCTTGTTAGAAAATATATTCAGATCTAGGTGGCTTACATTACCAAAGTGGAGAAATAGCTAGTGATAAGATTGTTGTTGGGTAACTCCAAGGTGGATTACTCAAAGATGGGTAGATTAATCAAAGATAGGTGGTTTGACTAAATATTGTTAAACTGATAAGCATATCTAGAAAAGGATAACGATTCTAGGACTCCCAAGGTATTTGGGGTAGGAGGGTCTTGAAGACTGTTGGCTTGAATATTGTAAAGTTTCTTTTACATTCAAATGTTTTTTCTGCTTTTGATTTTACTTTGTTTTATGTTTATTGTTTGACTTAGCATATTGTTCCCATATTAAAATGTAATGATATTATTTGAAATATCGGAATGTAAATTTTTCTTTTCAATTAAATTGAAAGAAATTATGCCTATGATGTTGTAAGGTAAATGATTGCATGTAATGTTGATTGTATTTGTTATGTGATGTGGTGAATAATTTTTCATGTTTGACTGTGCAATCTTAGGTTTGACTAGTTGTACCAGTCATAGTTGATCTCTAGGGCAATGTAGAGACAGGTTGAAAAGGTTTTCTTGGAATGGTTGAAAAGGTTTTATCTATGGGAGTCTTTAGATTCTCTTAGTCAGTGGGAGTGTTTAGATCTGCTTGGTTAGTGGGAGATCTGGTAATTGATGGTTTATCTGTAATTGATTGTTCTGTCTGTGGATTAATGGGCAGGATTATTGGTGAGCATTTATTGCTTGTATGTATTTTTGATTATTTAAGAATTGTTAAAATTGCAAGGCAGTATTTAGCCAAAGAAGACGGTATTTAGCTAAAGAAGGCGGCATTTAGCCAAAGAAGGCGGTATTCAGCCAAAAAAGGCGGTAAGCCAAAGTATGATATTAGTCCAAACTGGAGGAGGTTTGCCTATATAAGTTGGATAATATCAAAGTGCGTTGACCTATAAGGATTTTAAAGTAACGGGATCGTGATAATTCGATCATTGGACTCAAGTATTCATCTCAAAGTGATTTATGTCATTAAGTAGACCTCTGTATGTGACTGACAGTAGGGAGTACACCGGATGTGTAGGAGTACTTTCCGCTGTTGTTCGACATTGGTAGGTTTGATAACTGAATCAAAGTAAAGGATGGTTTTGGTGTAATTAGATTCTATGGCCACATTGGATCAATGGTGGATTTATAATTAATATAGCCCAAGTGGGAGATTGTAAGATATTTTTTATAGGCTTAATTAATTATAAAGTTAGTTGATTCAGTGGGAGTCTAGTTACGGATAAACCGGTTTAAGTATGATTGGAGATGGACCAACCTGGTCCACTGTGGGACTGGTCCAAGGTTGGGGGTGGTATTATAAATACCAATGGTTAGAGTCCCCACAGCCACGGTGTTATTTTCTTCTTCTGTTCCCATACGCAGAGAGAAGGTCAAGGGATCCCGACAGGCTGTGGAAGACTTTGATCCCAGCATTCCAAACATTCCAAGCATTCAAATCAAAGAAGGAAAACGGTCGGAAATCAATCTACAGCAAGAGGTATGTCTCTAATCATCTCTTTTCAATACCCATTGTATTCTAGTAATCTGTGTAGTGTGTTTGTCAGGGTTCATGGAAAAACCCAAAGAGGATCTATCTAAAATGCTTACACGCCCTCAGCAAATGCCCTTTCATATCCAAAGCACTTGTTCAAAAATCCCGAATTTACTTCGGCTTTAATGAATCTCATGCCTCGGTTCTCGAAGGTGTCCATCAATTATACACCATTACCTGACACCACCACTCCCATATTACCCATAACCGAAACCACTTATCATGACTAACCCATTCTCACTTAACCTACTCCCACAACAGAATACTACCAAACTCACCAAAGTATATTATCAACTGTTAACCAAGAGAGCACTGTTAGCTTTTCTAAGCACTCCCCGACCACACCCCAAATGGAACCCCATCGTCATGCATCCTCTACAACAACCAACTCATGCCAACCCCTTCCCCTTCCCAATCTAAACCGCATCTCCATTCATCATGAAAACAATAGAATGCTAAAAGACCAAGGAGAATTCATGAAGAAACCGATGGATCATGGCAAACCTAATGAGCATTTTTTATCAATTGGTGGTTGGGGAAAATCAGCTCCATGGGTCACAATGAAAATTTTAAGCTGGAATTTTCAAGGTTTGGGGAGTTCCTTGACAATTTATGCTCTTTCTAATCTCTTTAGGATTGATAAGCCAGAAATCATCTTTCTTATGGAAACAAAAAATCAGAAATTTAAAGTGGAGAGACTTCTTCAAAAATTAAAATTTAAACACCTATTTTGTTTGGACCCCCATGGACTGTTGGGAGGTTTGCTTTGTTGTGGAATCATGATACATTTGTCACCATTAATGTTTCTACTGATGATCGGATTATTGGTTGCAAAATTTCTTCCAGCAATTGTGATCCATTTTTTCTTGCCTGTGTTAATGGTAACCCGGATAAATCAAGAAGAACATTTTTTTGGAATAAGCTTAAAAGAATCAGCTCACAGAGAATGGGCACTGATTGGATTTGCCTTGGTGACTTCAACTCCTATCTTGATTAGAGGGAGAAGTCTGGTGGTAATGTTTCTTCATACAAAGATTGTCAAGCTTTCCAAGACATGGTAGATTTTTGTGGGTTCATTGATATGGGATCTTATGGTCCTGCCTTCACCTGGAATAATTAGTGTATAGGGAGTGCTAATATTGGCATAAAACTGGACAAGGCCTTTTCAAATTCAGATCGGAGAACCAAATTCGACAATGCTATGGTTATGGTTGAACCTGCATTTGGGTCGGACCATAACTCTCTTTTGGTGGACATGGATGGTTGTATCTCAAAAGGAAAACGTCCATTTAGATTCGAAGTGATGTGGCTTCGCCATAGTGATTGTCCAAATATTGCTAGTCATGGTTGGAATGCTCCATCAACAGGTTCGGTAGTTAGTAAAATAAGTTGATTGTTATTCAATTGTTACAACGATTGAAACATCAATGACTATTGTTGATGCCAGTAGCATTAGCCTCCATTTTTGCATCAATAAACTAGTTGGTGGGGAGTATGAAATAAATTCTAAGTTGTTTGATGATTACTATTATCTGCTAATTCAGTAAATCATTTGTAGTTCAATGGTATTTGATTATTATTTGATTTTAATAAATGAATATTATGATCATAATTTTTACTATTAACACCATATAAATTAGCAATACAATCACAACTTCTTATATCTGTTGCCGCTTATTTTTTTTACTTTGCTTTATGACCTTCTAGTGTCTGTCACCACTTCAAATCTTGTGGGTTCAGTAGATGGATTACGGTCAGCTCAACCACATGTCTTTTCAGCTCAAAAAAGAGCACAAAGACTAATTACCCCACAGAGAGAGATGGTATGAAACCAGAAGCTCTTAAAGCTTTTCAGCTAATCGGCAAAAGAAAAAGGAAATATGTAGAGAACAAACTAAAAAGGAAAAGAAACTTTGTGTGTGAAGGTGTGTAGTGGGTAAGAGAAAAAGAATGTAAAAGGAACAAAAGACTTGCAAGTAACAAAATACTTTCATTAAACTAAAAGCACCAACCTAGGTATGGTGGTCTGCCTTTACAAACAGGAGAGACGAGGCTCTAATACCAATAAGAGAAACAAAGATCTACTATAAGAAGAAGAAGAACTACAAGAAAGGAGAGAGAACTTACAAGAGAAACTAAAAGAGAAGAGAGTTGGTGGAAGAGAGAAAAGCATGTCCCAAAATGAGAGGGTAGGGGTCTATTTATGGAAAAAGTCATGAGTTCATTATTTTGGTGAATAGTAACTTTGAATAGTGCTTTTTAAATAATGTTTGTCGGTGGCACTATTCACATGACCAGTATATACTGTAATAGTAACTTGAACATTGTTTATTGCTACAGTAACTTGAACAGTATTTAATGCTTGAAATAAGTAGTCTTCAAGGACATCGTATGCTGAGCGTTAGCACGTGGTCGATTGACAAGTTTTCATGTTAACGTACGCAATTGGTCATTTTCCTGAGACTATCCTTTGTTAGCAATCGCATGTGCTGGGTCTATTGTTAGGATCGGACATGAAGGTGTTTGTACTATCTCCCAGATTAAGTAGTACTTTTTCTAATCGACGAGGCTCAGGGATTTCTTCGGCTTCAAGAGAACTCGAAGGGAATGTCAATTGATTGAGTTTGAAGAATTGGTCCAACTGCATGTGTACCTCGCATTGTTATTGAGGAGTAGTTTGATAATTGATATGTGTTACTGCTAGAATCTACACCTGGGTCTTCCGCTGACCGTCAAACCTGTAGACAACAAAACAAGGCAAAGGTGGGGTCGGGCTTGTTGTCTTGTAACTACTCTGATGCTTAAGTTATGACTCTAGCCCACAGATAATCAAGGTTATGCCTGACCTTTCATATATTAAGCGGGGTAGGAGGGTTATGATAAATACCGAACTAAGGCTGAGCTAAAACGGTAGCGGCTAAGCTAATACAGCAAAGGCTGGGTTGACATGTGTCAAAGCAAAGTGGGCCCAAGCTCTTAAAGTATTGTTATGATTTGACCTTGACAGTTGGGGCTATTTATAGCTAATGTTATTGCTGATGTCATCTTGGAATAGATTGTGTGATGTCGCTTTTACCCTTGGACATTGTGGATAATGACGGGTGTATCTTTTTACTATTGGTGAAAGGTTCTCTTTGTCCCTGTTAACTAGTCTTCAATTGCTATCCACATGTCACATTCTTATTTAGGGGATGATATTTATCCCCAATAGTTACCTCGTTGCTCTTTTGGGTCTGTAAGAAGCAAACGAGTAAGTGAAAGAAGAAAAAAAATTTTGGGGTGTGGTGCCCATACCCTTGTACCCTCCTTGGGTTATGTGCCTCTGTTCTATTTGAGGGAAGGAAGCCTTGACTGTTTTTTCTACTTTTCTGGGTTGGTATTCTTGGGTTGGCATGGTATTCTTGGGTCAGCTCAGTCATTTTTTAATCGGTTTAGTATTCTTGAGTCAGCTCGGTATTCTCGAGTAGGCTTGGTCATCTTTGAGTCAGCTCGGTATCCTTGAGTTGGCTCGGTATTCTTAGGTAGGCTCAGTCATTTTTTAGCTGGCTCAATATTCTTGAGTTGGCTCGATATTCTTTGTCTTGAATTTATCTTCGGATCGGCCATGTGCCTCGGCTAGGCCGAGGGACTTGTTTGAGCAGTCTTGGTCAGCCAGTTTTGCTCGGCTTGGATGAGGTGTTTTTTTCTTTGTCTTAAATTTACCCTCGGGTCAGCCATTTGTCTAGGCTTTGTTGAGGGACTTATCCAAGCAGTCTTCGGTGGCCAGTTTGGCTCGACTTTGATGAGGTATTTTTCTCTTCCTTTTAAATTTATCCTCGGGTCGGTCATGTGTCTCAGCTTGCCCAAGGGACTTGTCCGAGCAGTCTTGGTCAGCTAGTTTGGCTCGACCTGGATGAGGTGTTTTTGTCTTGGTCTTTAATTTACCCTCGGGTCGGTCATGTAACTCGGCTCGGCCCAGGGACTTGTTCAAGCAGTTTTGGTCAACCAGTTTGGCTCGGCTTAGATGAGGTGTTTTCATCTTTGTCTTGAATTTACCCTTGGGTCGGCCATGTATGCCAAGGGACTTGTTTGAGCAGTCTTGGTTGACCAGTTTGGCTCTGCTTGAATGAGGTGTTTTTGTCTTTGTCTTAAATTTACCCTCGGGTCTGCCATGTGTCTCGGCTTGGCCAACGGACTTGTCCAAGCAGTCTTGGTCATTCAGTTTGGCTCAGCTTGGATAAGGTGTTTTCGTCCTCATCTTGAATTTACCCTTGGGTAGGCCATGTGTCTTGGCTCTACCGAGGGACTGGTCTAAGCAGTCTTGGTTGGCCAGTTTGGCTCAGCTTGGATGAGGTGTCTTTGTCTTCGTCTTGAATTTACTCTTGGGTCGGCTCAGCTCAACCGAGGGACTTATCCGAGCAGTCTTGGCCTGCCAGTTTGGCTCGGCTTGGATGAGGTGTTTGTCTTAGACTTGAATCTACCTTTGGGTTGACTTTTTGCCTCGGCTCGTCCTAGGGGGAATGTCGAGCTTCAGGCTTGAATCTACCCTTGGGTCGGCATTTGTCTAGGCTCGTCCGAGGGAATGTTGAGCTTTAGTCTTGAATCTACCCTCGAGTTGGCATTTCGCCTCGGCTGTTTCAAGGGCTAATGTTCGAGCAGTTAATGTCTAGCGAGATGCCACGGCTTATTTGAGGTATTGAGCTTTAGTCTTGAATTTACCCTCGAATTGGATTGGTGTTTTTCCTAGGGTTGGCCATGTGTTTCGGCTTGTCTAAGGGACCAGTCTGAGCAGTCATGTTTTGCAGGGTGCCTCGGTCTGGATAAGGTGTTGAGCTTGAAACTTGAGTTGAATCTACCCCCTTGGCCTGCCTCGGCTCATCCTCCTGGAGATGGCCGAGCAGTCATGGTATGGCGAGATGCCTCGGCATATCTTGTCACACCCCAATTTTGGTCAAACCGGAAGTATGAATGAACCTCTAATAAACCATGGCTCAATCCAGGGTCACAAAGAACAGTGTCAACATTCAAACCACACATGTAACCAATAATCAGAATATATAAATAACAGCGGAAGTCTTATTACATGAACTGAGAACTTTTGTGTTAAATAGTAAATAATCCAATTATTTCAAATAATTAAGACATAAATAATAATATCCTTTACAAGCTTATATACCCCAACACTGTAGTAAGTCCCCTAGAGATAGACACAGTAGAGGCACTTGCATAATGAGTCATGTTAGCTCTCCAACGAGTGTACATCAAGTGCCGCCATTTGTTCAAAAGAAGACACAGTGATGTAATCCTCAACAGCAGTAATACCTACATCATCAACTAAAAGAAAATGATATTGTGGGGTGAGCTCACAACTTTGCTCAGTAAGAAACAAAACTATGCAACAAGTAATATGCATAAGATAACATTCAATCGTTTAGCCTGGTAAAGTTCGCAAAGTGCTATGGTAAGGATAGGCAACAACCATACCTCCATACACGAGAGTGAAAGCACACCCAACGGTCAGGCTCCAACCAAAACCGTTGTCACCCCACATCACTCACTATGAGATAGAGATAGAGCTAGAGCCTAACGGCAGGCTACAACCAAACCACCAACACCCCCTAATACTCTACCTCATACTAGTACGTACACCCCTATTGGCGAGGGCTTGCAAACTGGGGATTTGTCACTAACCAATCCTATATGTCATCACAAGTGTATCCATGGCCCTAACCCAGCACTCCTCACTATAGAGGTAGAGCCTAGCGGTAAGGCTATCGCCAACACCACCAGCACTCCCCCTAATACCTTGTCTCGTACCAAGTTGCACTAAGGTAGATGGTGATACAAAGCAGTGTCAGTGTAGTGAATGTTCCAAGGCTCCAACCTCTTTCCACCCAACATACTAACTAAACAAACACATGTCTATCCTCAATCTCATTATAATAGAAATAAATATGCATGAACAGTAAAATCACAGTTATTGGATGACATGTTGAATGCACAGTACACCAAACAACATACAAGGTTCATTGATTATTAACTAGTTAGTTTGGGATTCTGTCCCTCACCTGTTGAGTGATACTAAATGCTTTCTGAGCTTTAGAGACAAGTCCTAATAAACAATAGGATTAAATTTGGTTAAATTCTGATAATTTACTATTCTTTGGATTCACTGTCCGAAGTGGCATAAGTCCCACCGGACATTGACCAGTGGCATTGTCCGGTCTGATAGAAGCCACGTCGGTCATCTCATCGATCAATCTCTAAGACTTCCCAAATATGACTGGTGGCATCACCGGTGGCACTATATGTCCCACCGGTCAACTCACTATGTGACTATGAGTCACACCGGAGAACACACCAGACATTTTACAGGTTATTTTTTCGTCTGTCTTTTCTTCAGAGTCAACCCCTCGACTCGTTCTAGGGTTCATCCTACATCGTTCTAAGGTCGAAGATACATAACTGTTATTTGCTTCCAACACGAATTCCTTGTAACCATTGGATCAACAAGTTTAACTAAGGTTTCGAACCAATCGTTGGCCACTCATGGCGTCAATCCTATTCTTATGCTTTCCCTAACCTTTCTATATTGATAGAAAACTTATCGTTGGTTTCTTGACTATGTTGATTGGAAACTGATGGTGAGTTCCTGGTTCAAGGACGATCCCTTCCTTTTTAGCCTTCTTGTGCTCTACATCGCCTCTCTTAGATTTCTCTCTTAAACTCCTAAGGTTTCAGAAAAGTAATGAAAGAGATCCAATGTGAGGGTGAAGGACTTTATATAGGGAAGAGTTTCCTTTTAGGAGACTCTTTTAAGTATGGAAGGACTCCATGCAAGGGTTTCGAAAAGTGGTCCCACCAAATCCCATTCTCTGATTGGGATTTAGGTTGTCCTGTGGCACTGCCCACGAGACCGGACAAGCTTAACTAATCAGACCAGTCAAAGTTAAAGATGTCAGTTTTTGTACCTTGATGCGTGGCTTCATCATTCAGCTGCCTCGTCTGACCCGGTTATGATGGGAATGTCATGACACGATAACCCATATTAGATCGGGATCATGGAGTATGGGACTTACAACTCCCCCACTTTTAAAAGAGATTTTGTCCTCAAAATTTGAACGTACCTTCTGAGTCGAACAAATGAAGATATTCCTTTAGAAATGTGACTTCTTCTTTCCAGCTGATCTCTTCCATGTCTTGGCGTCTTCAAGTTACTTTGACATAAAAGATATTTCGGTTTCGTAGTCGCTGTACTTTTTGACTTGTGATCTCGGTCGACACAACTTTAAATGTCAGTTCCTCTATCAGATCTGGAGGATCTGCAATCAATATGTGGGATGGATCCCTGATGTACTTCTTTAATAAGGAAACATGGAATACATCATGCATGCTTAACATTGACAGTGGCAATGCGAGCTGGTATGCCACTTGGCCACTTTTCACTAAAATCTCATAAGGTCCCACATACCTAAAGCATAACTTCCTTTTCTTACCGAACCATTTCAAGCCTCTCATAGGTGATTTCTTTAGAAACACTTTGTCACCTATAGTGAACTCAATGTCTCTGCATCTATTATCTGCATAGTTCTTCTGTCGAACTTGAGCTGTCTTTACTCTCTCTTTGATGTTATCCACCACTAAACAAGTTTCTTCAATAAATTCTGGTCCCACAATCCTTCTTTCACCAACCTTGTTCCAAAACAAAGGCGTTCGACATTTTCTACCGTAGAACCCTTCATACGGGGACATCTGAATGGTAGTCTGATAGTTATTGTTGTAAGCAAACTCAATCAGTGGTAACTTTTCATCCGAAGCTCCTTTGAAATCAATTGCACAAGCTTGGAGCATATCCTCTAAAATCTGAATAGCCCTCTCTGACTGACCATCCATTTGAGGATGAAAAGCTCTGCTAAACTTTAACTTCGTTCCCATAGCTGTCTGTAGTCCTTGCCAAAACTTAGACGTAAAGCGAGAATCTCTATCTAATACTATGCTTTTGAATACACCATGAAATTTGACCATATTATCCACATACAGTATTGCCAATTTATTTAAGGTATACTGAGGTCTTATCACGATAAAATGAACTGTCTTTGTAAGGCGATCCAAAATCACCAGACTGCGTCAACTGATATTGGAGCCAACGGTAGTCCAGTGATGAAGTTCATAATGATGTAGTTCCATTTTCACGCTGGCTCTAGCAATGATTGCAGTAACCCTACGGGTCTCTGTCTTTCAACCTTTACTTGCTAATAGTTTAAACGTTGAAACACGTGCTTAGCCACATTTGCTTTCATTCCCCTCTTCTAGTACAATCTCTTTAAATCATGATACATCTTGGTACTTTTGGGATGTATTAAATATGGAGTAGAATGAGCTTCTCTCATTATTCTATCTCTAAAGTCTAATTCTTACTTTCAGGTATACACAATCTACTTCTGTATCTGAGTACCTTCTCTGTATCTAAGGTAAAGTAAGGGTTGGGCTTACCTTCTCCAAGTCATCTTGTAAGGTTCTTAGATACAGGCCTTGTAGAATTGCTGCCTTCACCTCGTCCATCAAATCTGGTAAAATCTTCAGTGCGGCAAACATAAGTGAAAACTTGTGAATTAACCTTTGCTTTATCGGGTTGTCTGGAGACTCCAATATATGTTGCACTACATCTCGATCGGATGTCGATACCGCACAACACAAAGTGACATTTGTATTGGGTCCTCCTTCCGGCTTCAGTATTCTTTTTCTGCTCAAGGCATCTGCCACTACATTGGTTTTTTTGAATGATACTGAATGTCTTAGTCATAATTCTTTAACAACTCTAACCACCTTCTCTGCCTCATGTTCACCTCTTTCTGAGTAAAGAGATAGGTAAGGTTTTTGTGATCCGACTTGATTTGAAATTTCTCTCCATACAAGTAATGTCTCCAAGTCTTGATTGCATAAATTATCATGGCTAAGTCCAAGTCATGTGTAAGGTAATTCTTCTCATGCTCTTTCAACTATCTTGAAGCATAAGCAATCGCCTATTTACCTTGCATTAATATACATCCTAGACCTAGTCTAGAGGCGTCCGTATAAAGAGTGAATGTTTGCCCAGGAGCTGGAATGGTCAAGATAGGAGCCGATATCAACCCTGACTTCAAAGTCTGGAAACACTCTTCACACTTGTCAGTCTAGACGAACTTCTTCCCTTTCTTGGTTAGCTTGATAAGAGGAACTGTGATTCTAGAGTAGTTCTCTATGAATTGTTTATAATAACCAATCAATCCCAAGAAACTCCTTATTTTTGTAATAGTCTTAGGTGCTTCCCACCCTACAATTGTTGTGATTTTGCTGGGTCTACCTTTATCCTTTTTGACAAAACTACGTAACCCAAGAAAGCTACTTCATTCAACCAGAACTCACACTTCTTGAACTTAGCATAGAGCTTCTCCCTTATCAACCGCTGTAAGACTGCTTTGAGGTGTGTTCCATGAGTCTCATCGTCTTTGGAGTAAACTAAAATATCATTTATGAATACTATAATCGAGGTGTCTAATCATAAAACACTCGGTTCATAAGCTCCATAAATGATATGGGGGCATTGGTTAATCCAAACGACAAAACCAAGAACTGTCCACACCTTGTTCTAAATGTAGTTTAAGGGATTGTAAGCACCCCATTTTTGCCACCCTCTGCATAAGTGAACAAATATGGCAGGTTTTCGGCCTTTAACCCAAAGGTTGGTGATTCTCTAATGAACTCCACAGTAGAGTCATAGGCTATTACCTACTTGGATGAATAGGTCGTGAAATTATCTTCGAAAGGAGACCGGAATCATCAAATTCTGACGTCAAACAAGGAAGATATCGTAGTTTGAAAATGCAAGGGCATTTACATAATTATCGTATCATGCATGCATTATCATTCAAACTTCAAGACATCATATCTTGGTCATCTGATATCGGAATCAGATGATTCAAAGGCCAATATTCCTTATTTTCATCCTCTTCAAAGTGGACGTGAAAAATCCCGAGTAGAAGTCACCAGTGGGTCCCATGCAAACTTTCATGCAAAATTATCGTTAGAACTTCAAAGCTTCATATCTTTGTCGTTCTACATCGGATTCAGATGATTCCAAGGCCATTATTCTTCATTTGTGATGTTCTACAAAGTGGACATAAAAAATCCCAGGTAGAAGTCACTAGTGGGTCCCATGCAAGATTACACATGAAAATGATTATTTAATCTTCAGAAATTCATAAGTTGGCCATTTCATTTCCAAATGAGATGATTCAAGCTCCAATATTCCTTATTTTTAATATTTTACAAAGTGAACGTAGAAAATTTAGAATAGATGCTATCGAAAAATTCTGAAGGGTGACAAAAATGGACTATGAAATGTCAATCTTAGTCCAAACCAGCTTAATCCAGCTTAGTCTAACTTAGCTCGGCCCTATGATTTCAGCTACCCTACCTACGACCCTATGATTTCAGCTAGTCTAAATTTGTTGGAATTAATTCTAATTAAAATCTATTGACTTGTTAGGCCTTTCTAGTAATTTACGGGTGATTCATAAAGCTTGAACGAGGATCTACACTCAATCAAAGGTGAGGGAATGAGACCTAAACTAATTGACTAATAATAAACTATTTTTCTTTATTGAGTCCAATACCATGTATGTTTCTATGATTGCATGATTCTAATGTGCATATCACATGTCATCTACTATTCTTGTTATTACTGTTCATGCATATTTAATTCAGTTTATTTATAACATGATGATGATTATGATGCTAGGAATATGCATGTGAATGTATGTGTGTGGTTAGTGTGCTTGGTGCGAGTGGAGCATCGGGGGGAGGACGTGACAATGTGGTTCATCCTAGTCACCAGACTCTAGCTCTATCTCTACTCTAGTCTTGTCCACTAGCATCGTCATATCTCCATTACCTTAGTAGAACTATTACGTCGTAGGGCATCAGGGGAGGTGGTCTCGGATCATGTAGTCTCTGACTCTGTCGGGGGGCCTTAGCTCTATCTCTATGGACATATTGAGGGATGCTAGGGTGAGGCCTTAGATACACTGTTTGACATTAGGATTGGTTAGTTGCGAGCCCAGTTTGCAAGCCCTCGCCAACAGGGGCTTACGTGTTGGTATGGATAGAGCATCAGGGGAAGTGTGATGTGGTGCGGTCCTAAACACTTTAGCTCTATCTCTATTCCATGGTGGGTGCATGTGGGGGTGGAAATGGTTTTTGATCCGTTGGGCGGTTCCACACATTCATGTATAGAGGTACGGCGGCCACCTATCCTTTCTATAACACATTTAAACTTATGAACTAGACCAAAGATATGAATTGAATGCATGCATATGTTTGTTGCATTGTTTTGTTTGCTCACTGAGCCGTGATGTGTGCTCACCCTTTCGACGCCGAATATTTTTAGTTGATGATGCAGGTACCATGGTTGAAGACTATATGAATGCTCCTATGTATGGACATGTGGCGGTGATAGACACTGAAGTTATGGTGGAGTCGCATGATTCGTCATGCGAGTACAACCTTGTATTTTTTATTAGATTTTATTAAATTTATACAGACGATGTAATTGATTAAATATTTTATTTTATGTCTTAGTATCTTTTAGAGATAATAAAATACTTAATTTATGTTATCATCTTTGGACTCTCAGTTCATTTAATATATAAGACTTCTGCTATTGTTTATTTACTCTGATTATGGTTGTGGATGTGTATGGTTTAAGCAAATGGACATAGCCTATTTGAGATCCTGGTTGAACCATTGGTTTATTAGCGGTTCATCACACCATTCTGAATAGTACAGAATTGGGGTGTGACAACTTGGTATCAGAGCTCTCAGGCCCTGTCTATTAAATCAGTATATTTCCACAAAAATTCGTGAACTGAATTAGGACAAAATTTAAAAGCTTTAATAAGAACACACTGTAAACACCTGTGTTGTTTGAGAAAAAAATTAAAAAAGGGAATAATGCATATATAAAAAGGAGAAACAAATTTTATATACATCAAATAAAAAGCACGTTTATACATATCCAAAGCAGAGTACAGTCCACAACCCGGACAGTTACTCTGTAGCACAACAGAAAAAGATAAAAGAAAATATACATCATGGAGCTGGTGGTGATGGAGGAGGAGATGCCTCGCGATCTCTGTCGTAGTCCTCAGCATATACTCTAGTCAACCAGGCTATCTGAGTCTGGATCGTCTGGAGACTAGCTGTTAACTCGGCCATCCGCTGATCAGGCGCATGCTGAGCATCTAGAAGCTTTCCCACTCTCAAGTCCATCACGCGCTGAGCCTCCCTGATCTCACGCAGTAATCCCATCATATCATCAGATGGTGGGTGTGAAGGACCAACCATGTGTGAAGGAGCCCGAGATGGACCAGCTCCAGTAGAATGTGGAGGTGATGGAGGAGGTATAGCGTTTACATCCATATACATGCGATCCTCATCCTCAGCGTCACCCCCGTGAACCCCTTCTCCGATTGCTGCTGCTGATACCGCCTCAGTGTCTGCTACCTCTACCCGAGTACGAGGATGCACCAGAGCGTTCCTCTCATCATCACTGACCTGAGCATCCCGCATACCCGTCCTACAAATGGCCTCCCAGTCCAGAACCGATGAGAAGGTCTTCTCCTGAATCCTCTCATCTACTAAATCAACACCTAGGCGGGTGAGCAGTGTAGTGATCAGATGTCCATAGGGCAGGTTGCCTATCTGATCAGGCAGCATAGCACGGATCATCGTCCTCAGGATAATGTAGGGTAGGCAGACAGGTTGCCTAGTGCAAATGCAGTAGAGGACATACTGAGTCAACTGGGAGATCCTCTCATAGTGTCCACTCTGGGGTATCAGGTTGTGCTAGATGATCTTGCAGTACACCCGAGGCTCTGGACATAGATTGATCGCTTTTATCTCCCAGCGATCGTCTCTAATGAGCTGACTGTCAATCTCAGCACGCATCTCCAAGGAAAGGAACTGGGGCTCCCTGGGAGCACAATACACCAAAGGACCGTCATTTGATATGCCCAAAAGATCAGCTAACTGTTGGCAGTCAAAGGAAACCTCTACCCCTTTGACGTAGCTCGTGATCCTGAGCTCCCTACCCCTCTCTGTGTCATTGCGATCCCCCACTACCTGGAGATTACAATAGAATTGTCTCACCAAATCTGGATGGGTACAAGCGTCATAGGTAATCACAGGGAGCCAGCCCATGTCACCAAATGCCCCCTCCACGTTGAACAAGGCTAGACTAGTCAAGTCCACACAACGACCCCCCTCTACTTTCTTACGCTCATAGCGAGCATACTGAGCTTCGGCCTCGTTGGAGCGGAAACGAATTGGGTCATGTGCCCTAGGCACCTTGGTACGAGCCATGTTATCTGTCAAAACAAAGAAAAACAAATAAGAGATCAGTAATGGTGAAAAACCCAAAATTTTTGGCATTATAACGGCATAAATTGGTCAAAAGCCTCACTTTTCACCCAAACACTTGGGCAAGAGGACTTACATAGGTTCTAAACCTTCCTACAAGGCCCACACAGTTGGAAATTTAATTTTGAAAGATGAATTTGAAGAAATTTCAATAAATTCAAAAAATCTCAAAAATTAGGTCAAAAATGAAAAATTTCAAGTTTCTCGATAACCAACCGATGAAACTCAAATATTTTTGAGGGCTTTCTTCCATTGGGTGACCAATAGAAAAAGCCCCCAATAAAAATTAAATTTTTACGATTAGAAAAAGTTTAATTTGAAGAAAACGATGTAAATAGACAGAAACCTAGTTTAGAAAGCTTTAAAAATGTGAAACAGTAGAGAGCATACCTGAAGAGAATGAGCGGGAGTCACGAACGGGCGATACGATCATTAAACAGGTAGGGGTCAATACTGTAGCAACTCAAGAAACCGAGTTGAGTTGGAAGGAAGGAGAAAGAATGGGAAATGAATCCAAAATCGGGTTTAAAAACCTGATTCTGGATCGTAGGGTCGTAGAATTTGACCAAAACATGCGACCCTACATCAGACCCTACCATCGACCCTAGCCTCTCGGTGACCTGACAGAGAACTAGGGGTCGGACCTAGGGTCGGAAAATTACCGACCCTACCATCGACCCTAGCCTCTTGGCGATTTGACAGAGAACTAGGGGTCGGACATATACCGACCCTACCATCGACCCTAGGCTCTCGGTAAGCTGACAGTGTTTCTCAGGGTCGCATACCCTAGGGTCACATAAGGACCGACCCTACCATCGACCCTACGATGGAAAATACAATAATTGAAAGAATGATCTGAAAATTTTGAAAATTATATTGATTAGTTGGATTTTTGACTTGAGAACAACTTATATTGATTGCCTCACATGTGCTATGATTGTTTACAGACACTACCATCACCAGAACAGAAAATGGCTGGGCGAAGGGTGACCAGACGAGGTCGTAACCCAATTCCACCACCACTTGTGGAATAAGACAGCCAAGTAAACCATGAAGCATAGGAGAATCTAAATACGGCACCGCCAGTGACTAATGGCCAGGCAAATCCTACAAACTTGCTAGCCCCACCTACGGATTTGGCTACAGCCGTAATGAATTTGGCACAACAGCTGCAACAAATACAACAGGTGCAATTCAATATGCAAGCTGCAATAGGGATGGCTTTTTCAGCTGCCCACATGACACCTATGCCACCAGGGCAGGCCAGCACAGTTCCAGGGGAAAGCAACACGGTACCCCACGCACCTCAAACACCAGTCATGCCGGCTCAAGTACAGAATCCTGAGGTAGCTCAAGGAAGTTACCCGTATCAACCACCTATGTATGGGGCCTATGCTCCGTATCAGCTGGACCACTCCCGACTGATCGAGCGTATTCTGAAGATGAAGCCCAAAGAATACAATGGTAAGACAACAGATCCTTTGTGGCCAGTACACTGGATTGATGAAATGGAAAGGAATTTTACGATGATGACAGTGAATGAGGAAGAGAAAGTGATGTGTGCAACCTTCATGCTGAAAGGCGATGCACACCACTGGTGGAAGTCCACACGGACTAATCTATTAACAAAGCACACCCAATTGACCTGGGATATATATAAAGATGCATTCTTTGAGAAGTACTTCCCTAGAAGTTTTAGAGATTCTATGGAGAGAGAGTTCCTGAGTTTATATCAGGGGCAAAGGACATTCAAACCCTTCGGTACTCAAGGCTTCAATGCTGCAGCCAAGACTACTCCAGCAGCTCAACCGCAACAAAAGCAAAACAATGAAGGAGTAAAATGCTTTAATTACAACCAAATAGGACATTATTCAAGAGAGTGTCCTAAACCCAGGAAGCAGCTACAGCAAGGAAAGGTTTACGCTATTACATCCGAGGATGCTGCCACATCGCTTGGTGTGGTCACAGGTATGACTTGAACCTTTCATTTTGTGTTACATTGTGTGATCATATAGACTAAAACTAAAACAAATCACATGTATTGTACCTATTAATGGCATACCTGCTAGAGTACTCTTTGATTCTGGAGCTACTCATTCTTTTATATATGTGTCATTCGGAAAAAAACTGAATCAACCCCTCAGATCGTTAGATTGCAAACTGCTTGTACGATCGCCAATGGGATTAGAAGTGGAATTAGAAAAAGGTTATGGACCATGTCCAGTTCTTATTGATGAGAAGACTCTGGATGCAACCTTGATTCAACTTGAGATGGAAGACTTTGACGTCATCTTGGGAATGGATTGGTTAGCTCAGCATTCTGCAAACCTATTATGTGCAGAAAAGAAACTGACATTTTAAGACAAGGAAGGAGTAGAGTTTAGTTTTGCAGGAACCAAACTTTCCCGTAAACGAAAACTCATCCTCTCTGCATTAAAGGCTAGGAAATGCCTCGAGAAAGGAGGAGTTGGGTATCTAGTATCAGTGGTTGACCTCACCAAGGAAGCACCACGAATGGAGGATATTGATGTGGTGCGTGACTTTTCAGATGTGTTTCCTTAAGAACTACCAAGACAACCACCCGACCGAGCTACAGAGTTTGTTATAGATCTGATACCCAGAGCCGCACCAGTATCTAAAGCACCCTATCGAATGGCTCCTACTGAACTGAAGGAATTGAAGGTGTAGTTACAAGAATTATTGGATAAGGGTTACATCAGACCTAGCATATCACCATGGGAGTGCCGGTATTATTTGTAAAGAAGAAGGACGGTAGTGTTCGACTGTGTATAGACTACCGAGAACTGAATAAGCTAAAAATCAAGAATCGGTACCCATTGCCTCGGATCGATGACTTGTTCGAACAGTTGCAAGGTGCCAAAGTGTTCTCCAAGATTGATCTTCGGTCAGGATACCATCAGTTGAAGATTAAGGACGGTGATATTCCAAAGACGGCATTCAGAACAAGATATGAACATTATGAATTTTTAGTCATGTCTTTTGGATTGACTAACGCACCCACAACCTTTATGGAACTCATGAATCGGGTATTCCATGATATGTTGGATACGTTAGTCATTGTGTTTATTGATAATATATTGGTTTACTCTAAGAACAAGGAAACTCATGTCATGAATCTAAGAGCCGCTCTGCAGCGATTAAGGAAAGAGAAGCTTTACGCCAAATTTACAAAGTGTGAGTTTTGGTTAAAGGAGGTCGTTTTCTTAGGTCATGTTGTATCCGCTGAAGGAATTAAAGTGGATCCTAGCAAGATTGAAGCTATTGTGAAGTGGAAAGCACCGAAGAGCGTTGCAGAAATTAGAAGTTTCCTAGGTCTAGCTGGGTATTATCGACGATTTGTGGAAGACTATTCTCGAATTGCCGTACCTCTCACCAGTTTAACTAAGAAAGGAGAAAAGTTTATTTGGACTGATAAATGTGAGAAAATTTTTCAAACATTGAAGGCTAGATTGATATCTGCCCTAATCTTGACTATTTCTATTCCAGGACAGCCATTTACCTTGTATACAGATGCGTCGGGCTTGGGTTTAGGATGTGTACTTATGCAAGGAGAACAAGTAATTGCGTACGCCTCAAGACAATTGAAGACACATGAGAAGAACAATCCCACTCATGACTTAGAATTAACGGCAGTAGTACATGCTGTCAAGATATGGAGACATTACTTGTACGGAGAGAAATTTCAGATTAAATCAGATCATAAGAGTCTCACTTATCTTTTTAATCAGAAGGAGTTGAACATGAGACAAAGAAGATGGTTGGAATTATTGAAGGATTATGATTGTGATATCCAGTATCATCCAGGAAAGGCTAATGTAGTTGCTGATGCGCTAAGCAGAAAAGCAATGATAAAATCTCAAGGAGAGGTTAACACAACTGCAGCAATGTGTACTACAGGAAAAGTGTTCAATTACGGTAATGAGTAGTTCATGATAGATGCACCGGGTGGATCAACCAACCAAGGGTTTATTCATCGGTTTTCAAATGTGTTCGCTGTCACACCCTAATTCCGCACCATTCAGAACGGTGTGATGAACCGCTAATAAACCAATGGTTCAACCAGGATCTCTAATAGGCTGTGTCCTTGTAGACTAAACCATACACATCCACAACCATAATCAGAATAAATACATAATAGCGGAAGTCTTAATATTAAATGAACTGAGGAATCTAACTGTGATAATCATAAATAAAATATCAAATTATGTTGTATCAACCGAGACATAAGTAAATAAAATATTAATTACATTTATTTAATAGTTCAAATAAAAATCTAATCGAAAACGCATGAGTTGCATTCGCATGAGGAGTCATGTGTCTCCACTATGTCTTCAGCCTCCATTGCATCCACGTGTCCGTACTCAGAAGCATTCATATAATCTTCTACAGTGGTACCTGCATCATCAATTAAAAATATTCGACGTCGAAAGGGTGAGCACACATCACGGCTCAGTGAGAAAACAAAACAATGCAACAAACATATGCATGCATTCAATTCATATTTGTGGTCTGGTATATAAGTTTGCAATGTACTATAGAAAGGTTCGGTGGCCGCCTCACCTCTATACACGAGTGTGTGAAGCCACCCAAAGGTTAACGTTTATTGTCGTCCCATATACACCCACTATGGAATAGAGATAGAGCTAAAGTGCTTAGGACCACACCGCATCACACTTCCCCTGATACTCTACCCATACCAACACGTAAGCCCTTGCTGGCGAGGGCTTGCAAACTGGGCTCGCAACTAACCAACTAATGTCAAACAGTGTACCCAAGGCCTCACCCCAGTATCCCTCAATACGTCCATAGAGATAGAGCTAAGGCCCCCGACAGAGTCGAAGACTATACGGTCCGAGACCACCTCCCCTTATACCCTACGACGTAATAGTTCTGCTAAGGTAATGGCGATACGACGATATCAGTGGACAAGACTTGAGTAGAGATAGAGCTAGAGTCTAGTGACCAGGCTGAACCACAATGTCACGTCCCCCCTGATGCTCCACTCGCATCAAACACACTAACCACACACATACATTCACATGTCTATTCCTAGCATCATCATCACCATCATGTTATAAATAAAATAGAATTAAATATGCATGAACATTAATAGCAGGAATATTGGATGACATGTTGAATGCACATTACAAGCACACACGCATAGGATCAGTCATGGCATTGGACTCAAGAAATAAAAACAGTTTATTATTAGCCAATTAGTTTAGGTCTTGTTCCCTCACATTTGCTTGAGTGTAGATCATATTTCAAGCTTTAAGAATCACTTTTATATCAATAGGAAAACCTAACAAGTCGATAGATTTTAATTAGAAGTCATTCCGATAATTTTAGGCCTGTTGTTAAGTGAGGGTCGCAGGACGGGTCGCAGGTAGGGTAGCAGTTTACTGCGACCCCCAGGGGTAGGGTCGATGCCAGGGTCGGATGTTCCATCGACCCTGGGTGCGACCACCGCATCCCTAGACTTCCCGAATGCTGGGGGTCGATCCTGTGGTTTGGTAGGGTCGATTCCCAATCGACCCCACGTGCGACCCCCCATGGTTTGAGTCGACCTTTTCATCCTACAGCCCATTCTTTCATGTTTGGGTCCTATGGCTTACTTTCACAATCCATTCTATGCTTGTTCTATGGCTTAAAACTCCAGGTTACTTCCTTACTTGCCTACCATGATTCCCTCCATGGATTTCATTGAAATCTTCCCATGGACGGATGATTTGGGTGTCTCCTAGATCATACCCTCTTCATGAACTATTCTAAGGTCTTAAATCATTAATGGAAACATACCCATACCTTAGGTTTGCTGAGATTCAGAGGTTTCTCTGAATTCTTCTCTTTAGTCTTCTTCTCCAACTTTCCTTCTCTTCTCTTTCTCTCACTTTCAATTAGGGTTTCAAAAGGAGTGAAAGAGGCTAAGGGACGTCCTATTTATAGAGGAGAACCTCCCAAAATAAGTCTTATTGAGATTAGGAAAGAATCCTCTTGAAATTTGGAAAGTTTCCTATTTACGGTTTCTGTCGGCAATGAGGGGGTCGAAGATCCCGTCGATCCTCAGGTCTAAATTGTCCGACCCTCGGTCAAAATTTCAGGGGTCTGACTCCCTAATGAGGGGGTCCAACCCTGCCTATCTGGGTATGCGACCCTACCCCTTATTTTACTATTTTTGGGTCAGTTTAATGCCTAATCTCGCTATTTCCTTCACGCACTACCATGATAGGTAGACCTGGTACAAGGTGGTAAGACCGGTTAGTTCGATACGGGTCTTACAACTCTTCCCTGCTTATAAAAATTTCGTCCTCAAAATTATACATACCTTTCGAGTCGAATAGATGAGGGTATTGCTTTCGCATAGCATTCTATTCTTCCCATGTGATTTCTTCTATATCTCTGCTTCTCCAGGTGACCTTAACATAATAAATGTCACGATTGCGTAGTCGTTGCACCTTTCGGCTGGTGATTTCAGTTGGTGCTACTTGAAATGTCAAATCATCAGTCAAATCAGGTAGATCTACTATCAAAACGTGTAGTGAATCTCTGACATACTTCTTCAATAAAGAGATATGAAATACGTCATGCACACTTGACATAAATGGTGGTAGTGCTAACTGGTAAGCCACTTTTCCACGTTTAGCTAGAATCTCATATGGTCCGACATATCTCGGACTTAGTTTACCTTTCCGTCCGAACCATTTCAAACCTCGCATAGGTGACACTTTGAGGAATACCTTATCACCTACGACGAATTCAAGGTCTCGGCGTCTAGTATCTGCATATTGCTTCTGACGATTCTGAGCCGTTCTTACTCTTTCCTTGATAATTTCGACTACTCGACAAGTCTCTTCAACAAATTCCGGTCCAACAATACTACGTTCTCCAACTTCATTCCAAAACAAAGGAGTTCGACACTTCCTACCATACAGTGCTTCATAGGGTGACATCTGTATAGTAGCCTGATAGCTATTGTTATATGCGAACTCAATCAGTGGTAACTTTTCATCCCATGATCCTTTAAAATCAATTACACAGGCTCAGAGCATGTCTTCTAGAATCTGAATGGTGCGCTCCGATTGTCCGTCTGTTTGAGGATGGAATGCAGTACTGAACTTCAATGTTGTACCCATCGCCTTCTGTAATCCTTCCCAAAACTTTGAAGTAAATCGTGGATCTCTATCGGACACAATGCTTTCAGGTACACCGTGTAATCTGACAATATTATCCACATACAACTTAGCTAACCTCTCCAGTGTATACTGAGGTCGTATAGCTATAAATCGAGCCGTTTTAGTCAGGCGCTCTACAATCACCCAAACTGCGTCAACTACTCAGGGAGTCAATGGTAACCCGGTGACGAAGTCCATATTGATGCAGTCCCATTTCCATGCTGATTTCGGTAACGACTGTTACAGTCCTGCAGGTCTTTGTCGTTTAGCATTCACCTTCTGACAGTTTAAGCATTGAGACACGAACTTAGCTACATCTGCTTTCATTCCTCTCCACCAATATAATTTCTTTAGATCATGATACATTTTTGTACTTCTAGGATATATCGAATAGGCAGTAGTACGGGCTTCCTTCATTAGTCGATGTCTAATGTCCAAACTTTCTGTTTCAGGTACACATATTCTTCCTTTGTACTTCAGTACCTTTTCATCATCTAAGGTGAACTCAGGAATAGTCCTACCTTTTTCGATGTCTTCTTGTACCGTTCTTAGATAAGGGTCTGATTTAATTGCTATTTTCACTTCATCAAGTATATCGGGTACAATCTTCAACGTGGCGAACATATTTGAAAACCGATGGATAAACCCTTGGTTGGTTGATTCACCCGGTGCATCTATCACAAACTGCTCATTACCTTTCTGGATATCACAATCATGCCTTTCTGGATATCATCAACTAAAAATATTCGACGTCGAGAGGGTGAGCACACATCATGGCTCAGTGAGCAAACAAAACAATACAACAAACATATGCATGCATTCAATTCATATCTTTGGTCTGGTAAATGAGTTTGCAATGTGCTATAGAAAGGATAGGTGACCAAAGATCACATTTATTGACGCCGCACCTCTATACACGAGTGTGTGAAGCTGCCCAAAGGTAACGTTTATTGCCGACTCACATGCACCCAATTCATGGACAATGTACACACAAAGGTCACGTTTATTGCTGTACCCGTTGCCCATACCAACACGTAAGCCCCTGCTGGCGAGGGCTCGTAAACTGGGCTCGCAACTAACCAATCCTAATGCCAAATAGTGTATCCAAGGCCTCACCCCAGCATCCCTCAATACATCCATAGAGATAGAGCTAGGGTCTGGTGACCAGGATGAACCATAGTGTCACGTCCCCCCTGATGCCCTATGACGTATTAATTCCGCTAAGGTAATGGTGATACGACGATGTTAGTGGACAAGACTTGAGTTAGAGATAGAGCTAGAGTGCTGAGGCCCCACCTATGACACCTCCCCCTGATACTCGCTCGCATCAAGCACACCAACCACACACATACATCCACATGCCTATTCTTATCATCATCATCATCATCATCATTATCATAAACAATAAAAAAATATGCATGAACAGTAATAATAGAAATATTGGATGACATATTGAATGCACATAACAATCATACACATATAAAATCATTCATGGCATTGGACTCAAGAATAAAAACAATTTATTATTAACCAATTAGTTTAGGTCTTGTTCCCTCACCTTTACTTGATCGTAGGTCCTCTTTCAAGCTTTAAGAATCAACTATATATCGATATTATATCACTAGAAGACCTAACCAAGTCGATAGAATTAATTAGAATTAATTTTGATTTTAAAAAGCATGTTGTTAACTGGGGGTCGATGCTAGGGTCAGAGCTTTGATCGACCCTGGGTGCGTCCACCCCTATTCTGGACTTCTCGAACACTAGGGTCGATGATCAGGGTCTGGTAGGGTCGATTGGCCATCGACCCCCCGTTGGTTTTATCAATTTTTCATCCTACAGCCCATTCTTCGTGTTTGGGGTCCTATGACTTACTTCTACAATCCATTCCACACATGTTCTATGGCCTAAAATCATAGTTCATTCACCTAGATGGCTTTCATGACTTCCCCCATGGTTTTTCATGAAAACCTAACCATGGGTGGATGATTTAGGTTTCTCCTAGATCATTCCCTCTTCTCTATCTATTCTATGGTCTGTAGAATTTCATGGAGATAGTATCCATACCTGAGAATTAGGCTTGTTTCTCTGAAGCCTTCTCCTTGATCTTCTTCTCCACTTTCCTTCTCTTCTCTTTTTCTTCTCCTTCTCTTCTCTTTCTCTCAATCCAATTAGGGTTCTAAAAGGAGTGAAAGAGGCTTAGGGACGTCCTATTTATAGAGTAGAAACTCCCAAAATAAGTCCCATTGAGATTAGGAAGGAATCCCATTGAAATTAGGAAAGTTTCCTAATTTTCGGTTAGTGCTGTTTTTACTAATTTTCGGGGATCGATGGGGGGGTCGGAGATCCCGTCGACCCCTGGTTCTTAAAATGTCCGATCCCCGGTATAAAACTGGGGGTCTGACTTTGATACTGGGGGGGTCTGACCCTCCCTTGCTGGGTATGCGACCCTCCCCCTATTTTTAGTATTTTTGGGTCAGTTTAATACCTGGGATCGTAATCTCCTTCACGCACTTGATCCGTTTGGTTCGACCATGATGGGTAGACCTAGTTCAAGGTGGTAAGACCGGGTTAGTTTGATACGGGTCTTACAACTCCCCCCTACTTATAAAAATTTCGTCCCCGAAATTGTTCATACCTTCTGAGTCGAATAAATGAGGGTATTTCTTTCGCATAACATTCTCTTCTTCCCATGTGATTTCTTCCATGTCTCTACTTCTCCAAGTGACCTTAACATAATAGATATCTCGGTTGTGTGGTCGTTGAACCTTTCGGTTGGTGATTTCAGTTGGTGTTACTTCAAATGTCAAATCATCAGTCAAATCAGGCAGATCTACTGTCAGAACGTGCGTTGGATCTTTGACATACTTCTTCAATGAGGAAATATGAAATACATCATGCACACTTGACATAGATGGTGGAAGTGCTAACTGGTAAGCCACTTTCCCATGCTTAGCTAGAATCTCATATGGCCCGACATATCTTGGACTTAGTTTCCCTTTCTGTCCGAACCATTTCAATCCTCGCATAGGCGATACTTTTAAGAATACTTTATCACCCATGACGAACTCAAGGTCTCGGCGTCGGGTATCGGCATATTGCTTCTGACGATTCTGAGCTGTTCTCACTCTTTCTTTGATAATGTCGACCACTCGACAAGTCTCTTCAAAAAATTCCGGTCCAACAATACTATGTTCCCCAACTTCATTCCAAAACAACGGAGTTCGACACTTTCTGCCATACAGTGCTTCATAGGGTGACATCTGTATAGTAGCCTGATAGCTATTATTATAAGCGAACTCAATCAGTGATAACTTTTCATCCCATGATCCTTTGAAGTCAATTACACATGCTCGAAGCATATCTTCTAGAATCTGAATTGTACGCTCCGACTGTCCATCTGTCTGTGGATGGAATGCAGTACTAAACTTCAATGTTGTACCCATACCCTTTTGCAATCCTTTCCAAAACTTTGAAGTAAATCGTGGATCTCTATCGGACACAATACTTTCAGGTACACCATGTAATCGCACAATGTTATCCACATACAACTTAGCTAACCTCTCCAGTGTATACTGGGGTCGTATAGGTATAAAGCGAGCTGTTTTAGTCAGACAGTCTATAATCACCCAAACTACGTCAACTAATCGAGGAGTCAATGGTAATCCTGTAATGAAGTCCATAGTGATGCAGTCCCATTTCCAAGCCGGTTCTGGTAACGGCTGTAACAGTCCTGCCGGTCTTTGCCGTTTAACCTTTAATTTCTGACAATTTAGGCATTGAGACACGAACTTAGCTATATCTGCTTTCATTCCTCTCCACCAATATAATTTCTATAGATCATGATACATCTTCGTACTTCCAGGATGTATCGAATAGATGGTGGTATGGGCTTCTTTCATCAATTGGTGTCTAATGTCCAAGCTTTCTGTTTTAGGTACACATATTCTTCCTTTGTACTTCAGTACCTTTTCTTCGTCCAAGGTGAACTTAGGGTTAGTTCTACCTTTTTCGATGTCTTCTTGTACCGTTCTCAGGTAAGGGTTTGATTTGATAGCTGTATTCACTTCATCAACTATATCTGGTATAATTTTCAATGCGGCGAACATATTTGAAAACCGACGAATAAACCCTTGGTTGGTTGATCCATCTGGTGCATCTATTACAACTGCTCGTTACCGTGCTTGAATACCTTTCTGGTCGTACACATTGCGACAGTTGTGCTAACCTCTCCTTGAGATTTTATCATTGTCTTTCTGCTCAATGCATCGGCTACTACATTAGCTTTCCCTGGATGATACTGGATATCACAATCATAGTATTTCAATAGTTCCAGCCATCTTCTTTGTCTCATATTCAGCTCCTTCTGATTAAATAGATAAGTAAGACTTTTATGGTCTGATTGAATCTGAAACTTCTCCCCGTACAAATAATGTCTCCATATTTTGACAGCATGTACTACTGCCGCTAGTTCCAAATCATGAGTGGGGTAGTTCTTTTCATGTGTTTTCAGTTGTCTTGAGGCATAAGCAATTACTTGTTCTCCTAGCATGAGTACACATCCTAATCCCAGTCCTGACGCATCGGTGTACAAGATAAATGGTTGTCCTGAAATTGGGATGATCAAGATTGGAGCTGATATCAATCTAGCTTTCAAGGTTTGGAAACTCTTCTCGCATTTATCCGTCCAGACAAACTTCTCACCCTTCTTAGTCAAAGTGGTAAGAGTGACGGCAATTCGGGAATAGTCTTCCACAAATCGTCGATAATACCCAGCTAGACCCAGAAAACTTCTAATTTCCGCAACGCTCTTCGGTGCTTTCCACTTTACAATAGCCTCAATCTTGCTGGGATTCACTTTAATTCCTTCAGCGGATACTACATGGCCTAGAAATGCGACTTCCTTTAGCCAAAACTCACACTTTGTAAATTTGGCGTAGAGCTTTTCCCTTCGTAGTCGCTGTAAAGCGGCGTTTAGATTCTTGACATGAGTTTCTTCGTCTTTGGAGTAGACTAATATATCATCAATGAATACAATAACCAACGTATCCAACATGTCGTGGAAAACCCGATTCATAAGTTCCATAAAGTTGTTGGTGCGTTTGTCAATCCAAAAGACATGACAAAAAATTCATAATGTCCATATCTGGTCCTGAATGTTGTCTTGGGGATATCACCATCCTTAATCTTCAGTTGATGGTAACCTGATCGAAGATCAATCTTTGAGAACACTTTAGCACCTTGTAGCTGATCGAACAGGTCATCGATCCGAGGCAATGGATACCGATTCTTGATTGTCAGTTTCTTCAGTTCTCGATAGTCTATACACAAGCGAATGCTACCGTCCTTTTTCTTCACGAATAAAACTGGCGCTCCCCATGGTGATATGCTAGGGCGAATGTAACCCTTGTCCAGCAGTTCCTGTAGTTGTACTTTCAATTCCTTCAATTCAGTAGGAGCCATTCGATAGGGTGCTTTCGATACTGGTGCGGCTCTAGGTATAAGATCTATAACGAACTATGTAGCTCGGTCGGATGGTAATCCTGGTAATTCTTCAGAAAATACGTCTGGATAGTCACGCACGACATCAATATCTTCCATTCGTGGTACTTCCTTGGTAATGTCAATCACAGATACTAAATAACCGACAGCTCCTTTCTCAAGGCACTTCTTAGCCTTTAGCGCCGAGAGTATGAGCTTTCGTTTTCGAGGAAGTTTTGTTCCTGTAAAACTGAACTCGACTCCTTCCTTGTCTTTAAATGTCAGCTTCTTTTCGGCACACAATAGGTTTACAGAATACCGAACTAACCAGTCCATTCCCAAGATGACGTCAAAGTCTGCCATCTCAAGTTGGATCAAGGTCGCATCCAAGGTCTTTTCATCAATAAGAACTGGACATGGTCCATAACCTTTTTCTAACTCCACTTCTAATCCCATAGGTGATCGTACAAGAAGTTTGTAGTCTAAGGATTTAAGGGGTAGATTTAAGTTCTTTCCAAACGTCACAGATATAAAGGAACGAGTAGCTCCTGAATCAAAGAGTACTCTGGCAGGAATGCCATTAATAGGTATGATACCTGTGATTTGTTTTGGTTTAGTCTACATGCTCATACAATGTAATACAACTAACAAAAATATAAGTCATACCTGTAACCACATCAGGAGATGCGGGAGCATCCTCAGATGTAACCGCGTAAACTCGTCCTTGATGTAGCTACTTCTTGGGCTTAGGACATTCCCTTGCTATATGTCCCACTTGGTTGCAGTTAAAACATTTTATCCCTTCAGTGGTGGCTTACATTTGCTGTTGAACTACGGGGATAGTCTTGGTCGCAGCGATAAAGCCTTGGGCACGGAAGGGTTTGAATGTCTTGTTATTCCCTCTGTTATAAGAATTTCCAGCTGGCATTTTGATACCTCTGTTTTGCATTAAAATAACTCTCCTTGTGGCTCGATTCTATAACTCGAGCAATTTGTGCTGCTTCATTATCAATTTTCTTCTCATGTCCCAGAACGTGCTCACGGATGCTTCCCCTAAGTCCCATGATGAACCTTCGGGTCTTTGTGTTTTCCTCTTGCATACTAGTGGGTGCAAAGAAGAACAGCTCTTCATAACGTTGTTGATAAGCATCCACGGTCATCTGTCCCTGATATAAACTCAGGAACTCTCTTTCCATAGAATCTCTGAAACTTCTTGGAAAGTACTTCTCAAAGAACGCCTCCTTATAAATATCCCAAGTCAATTGGGCGTGCTTCATAAGTAAATACGCTCTAGTAGACCTCTACCAATGTTGTGCATCTCCTTTTAGCATAAAGGTGGCACACAACACTTTCTCTTCTTCATTTAATGTCATCATCATAAAATTTCTTTCCATTTCGTCAACCCAGTGTGTCGGCCATAAAGGATCTGCTGGCTTGCCATTAAATTCTCTGGGCTTTAATTTCAGAAAATGCTCCACCAGTCTGGAGTGGTCTAGTGGCTGCGGGATATACGCTCCATACATAGGTGGTTGGTATTGATATCCACCTTGAGCTATTCCAGGATTCGGTACTTGAGCCCCGCATGATAGGAGTCTCGAGGTGCGTGGGAATCGTGTTACTTTCCCCGGTCTTGTGCTTACCCTGTCCGGTGGCATTGGAGGTGTTTGTGCAGCTGGAAGAGTTATGCCTATGGCAGCTTGGATAGTAGCTTGTACCTGTTGCATCTGTTGCGACTGTTGGGCCAAGTTCATTACGACTGTGACCAAGTCTGTAGGTGGAGTTGGCAGATTGGTAGGATTTGCCTGCCCATTTATGACGGACGGTGCCGTGTTCATGTTCCCCTGTGTTTCTGGGTGTGTCTAGTTGTCTCCCCCCACAGGTGGTGGTGGTGGGATAGAGTTACGACTTTGTCTGGTTGCTATGCGTCCCGCCATTAATTATTCTGCTAGTAGGATTGCCTGAAATCATTGAACACGAGAGACAATCATTAAATACTTCATTCTCATATTTTAAATCTACTAACAAATGCAAATTCCAAAATTTTCAGATCATTCTGTCGAAAATGCTATGTTTTCACTGCAGGGTCGATGGGTGTCCGACCCTCAGTATTCGACCCTGGGAAATCACCCATTATTCCCGAGAGCTGGGGGTCGATGGGGGGTCGATGCGGGGGTCGATTGTTTTAATCGAATTTTTCGACCCCTGGACAAAAAATCTGATTTTTAAGTCCGATTCAAAGTCCATTTATCATTCTTTCTTCTCCGCTTCGACTCAGCTCGTCCCTCTAAGTTGCTATAGTTCCCTTTTCCGATCCGTTGGTGGTTTGCACTCCTCATTTTGTCGTCTACACCTCCGCTACAGGTATTTCTTCTACCTTTTCATGTTTTTAGGTTTCTTAACCTAGGTTTTTGCTCGTTTATCTTGTATTTTTCAAATTAAACTTTTTCCAACCATAAAAATTCGATTTTTATTAGGGGCTTATTGGTGACTCGAGGAACGAAAGCCCTCAAAAATATTTAAGTTTCATCGATTGGTTATCGAGAAACTCAAAATTTTCACTTTTTGCCCGAATTTTGTCAAAATTTTGAATTTCTTGAAATTTCTTACAATTCAATCTAATTAGTTGAAATTTCTGACTGTTTGAGTCTCACAAGATAATTTAGGATCTATATAAGTCCTCCTGCCCACATGTATGGGTGAAAAGTGAGGTTTTTGACCCATTTACCTCGTTATTACGTCAAAATCTTGGGTTTTTCCTTTCTACTAACCCATTATTTGTTTTTCTTTCTTATTTACAGATACTATGGCTCGTACCAAGGTACCCAGAGTTCGCGACCATCTTCGCTTCCGTTCGAACAAAGCCGAGAAACATTATGCCCACTACGCTGGCAAGAAGGTAGACGGAGGCCGCAAAGTGGACTTGGCTGAGTTACCCTTGTTCAATGTGGAGAGAGCCTTTGGTGATATGGGATGGCTCCCTGTCATCACTTATGACGCGTGTACCCGTCCTGACTTGGTACGCCAGTTCTACTGTAATCTTCAGGTGGTGGGAGATTACAATGATGTCGAGAGGGGTGATGAGCTTCGAATCACGAGCTACGTCAAGGGGGTTGACGTTTCCTTTGATTATAGGCAGCTGGCCGACTTGTTGGGCATTTTCTATGCTGGCCCCATGGTGTTCTGTGCTCCTAGAGAGCCCCAGTTCTTCTCTCTACAGATGAGGGCTGAGATCGATAGTCAGCTCATCCGACCTGATCGCTAGCAGATGAGAGTGAGTTATCTGCGTTCAGATCCACGGGTATACTGCAAGATCATCTAGCACAATCTGATACCGCAGAGTGGTCATTACGAGAGGATCTCTCAGTTGACCCAGTATCTATTATACTATATATGCACTAGGCAGCCCGTCTGCCTTCCATACATCATTATGCGTACCATGATCAGTGCCACGTTGCCCAGTCACACTGACAACCTTCTTTACGGACGCATGATCACTACCTTGCTTACCCGCCTAGGGGTTTACTTAGTGGATGAGAAGATCCCAGGGAGAAATCCTTTCTCATCGCCTCCGGATTGGGAGGCTATTTACAATATGGGCATGCGGGATGCCTAGGCCGGGTGATGAGGAGAGGAACGCGATGGTGCGCCCTCGCACTCGAGTAGAGATACCGATGCCGAGGCCGCAGCGCAGCCGGAGCGAGGGGTTCATGGGGATGATGACGATCGGCTGTACATGGATGTAGATGCCATACCTCCTCCATCACCTACTCATGCTACTGGAGCTGGTCCGTCTTCTTCAGCTGGTCCTTCGCATGCGGCTGGTCCTTCGTATACTCCATCCGATGACATGAAGAGGATATTACATAAGATACGAGAGGCTCAGTGTATGTCTAACCTGAGGATGGGAGAGATTATAGAGGCTCACGTTATGGCCCGACCCGGTGGTGGCTGATCTCACAGCCTAGTCTCCGGACGAGCCAGACTCGGATAGCCCTGGTTGACCAGGGTCTACGCCGAGGGCTATGATAGAGACCGTGAGGCACCACCTCCCCAAGACCTCCGCATTCTTGATGTATTTTTTTTATTTTTTTTTGTACTTCGCAGTAAATCGTCCCGGATCGTGGACTGCCTTCGCTTTTGATCATATATATATATATATATATATATATATATATATATATATATATATATATATATATATATATATATATATATATATATATATATATATATATATATATATATATATATATATATATATATATATATATATATATATATATATATATATATATATATATATATATATATACGTTTGTTCTTCCTTTTTTGGTTGTATATATCTTTATTTCTCATTTAATAGATGCATTATTCTCTTTCGCTTTAGTCTCAAACAACACAAGTGCTTATAGTGTGTTATTATTATGTCTTTTATATTTTTATCCTATCTCAGTTCACACCCTTTTGTAGAAGATATGGTTTCCACGAGATAAAGCCCCGAGATGCTCGAATACTAAGTTGTCACACCCCACCCCGCACCATTGTAACGGTGTGATGAACCGCTATAAACCAACGGTTCAACCAGATCTCTAATAGGCGGTATCCATTATAAATAAAACCATGCACATCCACAATCATAATCGAATAAATACACAATAGCGTAAGTCTTATAGTAAATGAACTAAGCATTCTAAATGTAATAATCATAATTAAAATATCAAATTCTTGTTGTATCAAATGAGACATAACTAAATAAAATATCAATTACATCTTTTTATAAATCCAAATAAAATCCTAATAGAATACGCATGAGTTGCACTCACATGACGGGTCATGCGTATCCTCTAAGTCTTTAGCCTCCATTGCAGCAACACGTGCGTACACCGGATCATTCATATAATCTTGCAATCGTGGTACCCGCATCATCAACTAAAAATATTCGACGTTGAGAGGGTGAGCACACATCATGGCTCAAGTGAGCAAACAAAAACAATGCAACAAACATATGCATGCATTCAATTCATATCTTTGGTCTGGTAAATGAGTTTGCAATGTGCTATAGAAAGGATAGGTGGCCAAAGATCACGTTTATTGACGCCGCACCTCTATACACGAGTGTGTGAAGCTGCCCAAAGGTAACGTTTATTGCTGACTCACATGCACCCAATTCATGGACAATGTACACACAAAGATCACGTTTATTGCTGTACCCTTTGCCCATACCAACACGTAAGCCCCTGCTGGTGAGGGCTCGCAAACTGGGCTCGCAACTAACCAATCCTAATGCCAAACGGTGTATCCAAGGCTTCACCCCAAAGATCCCCTCAATACGTCCATAGAGATAGAGCTAGGGTCCGGTGACCGGGATGAACCACGCTGTCACGTCCCCCCCGATGCCCTATGACGTATTAGTTCCGCTAAGGTAATGGCGATATGACGATGTTAGTGGACAAGACTTGAGTTAGAGATAGAGCTAGAGTGCTGAGGCCCCGCCTATGACACCTCCCCCTGATACTTGCTCACATCAAGCACACCAACCACACATATACATCCACATGCCTATTCTTATCATCATCATCATCATCATCATTATCATAAACAATAAATAAATATGCATGAACAGTAATAATAGAAATATTGGATGACATGTTGAATGCACATAACAATCATACACGCATAAAATCATTCATGGCATTGGACTCAAGAAAAAAATAGTTTATTATTAACCAATTAGTTTAGGTCTTCTTCCCTCATCTTTATTTGATCGTAGGTCCTTTTTCAAGCTTTAAGAATCAACTATATATCGATATTATATCACTAGAAGACCTAACCAAGTCGATAGAATTTAATTAGAATTAATTTTGATTTTAAAAAGCATGCTGTTAACTGGGGGTTGATGCTAGGGTCAGAGGTTTGATCGACCCTGGGTGCCACCACCCCTATTCTGGACGTCCCGAACACTAGGGTCGATGATCAGGGTCTGGTAGGGTTGATTGGCCATCGACCCCCCGTGCGACCCCCTGTTGGTTTTGTCAATTTTTCATCCTACATCCCATTCTTCTTGTTTGGGGTCCTATGGCTTGCTTCTACAATCCATTCCACACATGTTCTATGGCCTAGAACTATAGTTCATTCACCTAGATGGCTTTCATGACTTCCCCCATGGTTTTCCATGAAAATCTAACCATGGGTGGATGATTTGGGTTTCTCCTAGATCATTCCCTCTTCTCATCTATTCTAAGGTCTGTAGAATTTCATGGAGATAGTATCCATACCTGAGAATTAGGCTTGTTTCTCTAAAGCCTTCTCCTTGATCTTCTTCTCCACTTTCCTTCTCTTCTCTTTCCCTTCTCCTTCTCTTCTCTTTTTCTCAATCCAATTAGGGTTCTAAAAGGAGTGAAAGAGGCTTAGGGATGTCCTATTTATAGAGTAGAAACTCCCAAAATAAGTCTCATTGAGATTAGGAAGGAATCCCATTAAAATTAGGAAAGTTTTATAATTTTTAGTTCGTGTTGTTTTTACTGATTTTCGGGGGTCGATGGGGGGTCCGAGATCCCATCGACCCCTGGTTCTTAAAATGTCCATCCCCCGGTATAAAACTGGGGGTCTGAATTTTATATTGGGGGGGTCCGACCCTCCCTTGCTGGGTATGCGACCATCCCCCTATTTTTAATGTTTTTGGGTCAGTTTAATACCTGGGATTATGATCTCCTTCACGTACTTGATCCGTTTGGTTCGACCATGATGGGTAGACCTGGTTCAAGGTGGTAAGACCGGGTTAGTTTGATATGGGTCTTACAACTATACTCCTTGGGCTTCATCTTCAGAAAACGCTCAACTAGTCTGGAGTGGTCTAGTTGATGAGGAACATAAGCCCCATATATAGGTGGTTGGTATTGATATCCACCTGGAGCTACTTCAGGGTTTTGTACTTGAGCCTGCATGATGGGAGTCCGAGGTGCGTGGGGTACTGTGTTACTTGGCAGATTTGTAGGATTTGTCTGCCCATTAACTACGGACGGTGCCGTGTTTAGATTCTCCTGTGTTTCAGGGTGTATATGGCTGTCTTCCTCCACAGGTGGTGGTGGTGGAATAGAGTTACAGCTTTGTCTGGTCACTCTACGTCCAACCATTATCTGTTTTGGTAGTGGTGATGCCTGAAAGTCATAGAATACGTAAGGCAATCATTATATTTTTCATTCTCATATTTAAATCCACTAATCAATGATATTTTTTAATTTTTCAGATCATTCTGTCAAAAATACTGTATTTTTCATCGCAGGGTCGATGGTGGGGGTCGATGGATGTCCAACCCTAGGTATGCGACCCTGAGAGTCTCTGATACTTACCGAGAGCCGAGGGTCGATGAGGGGGTCGATGGATGTCCGACCCTGGGATCGACCCCTAGTTCTCTGTCAGATTACCGAGAGGCTAGGGTCGATGAGGGGGTCGGAGGGAGGGTCGTATGTTTTGGTCGAATTCTCCGACCCTAGGACTAAAAATCAGTTTTTAATCTCGATTTTGAATCCATTTCTCATTCTTTCTCCTCCTTTCCGACTCAGCTCGTTCCTCTGAGTTGCTACAATGACAACTCTGACCCATTGGTGATTTTTGCTTCTCTTTTCGACGTTTACTCCTCTTTTCAACGTCTACTCCTCTTCTATAGGTATGTTCTCTACGGTTTCATGTTTTTAGGGTTTCTTAACTAGGTTTTTACTCGTTTATATCGTTTCCTTCAAATTAAACTTTTTTCAACCGCAAAAATTCGATTTTTATTGGGGGCTTTTGTTGTTGGTGACTCAATGGACGAAAGCCCTCAAAAATATTTGAGTTTCATCGGTTGGTTATCGAGAAACTTGAAATTTCCCATTTTTGCCCTAATTTGTCGAGATTTTTGAATTTCTTAAAATTTCTTCAAATTCAATCTCTTTAGATAAAATTTACAACTGTATGAGTCTTACAGGATCGTTTAGAATCTATATAAGTCCTCCTGCCCACGTGTATGGGTGAAAAGTGAGGCTTTTGACCAATTTATGTCGTTATAATGTCAAAATTTTTAGGTTTTTCATCTTTACTAAGTCAGTACCTGTTTTTCTTTGTTTTTGTAGATAGTATGGCTCGTGCCAAAGTACCCAGGTTTCATGACCCAGTCTGCTTCCGTTCTAACGAGGCTGAGGCATAGTATGCCCGCTACACTCGTAAGAAGGTAGAGGGAAGTCGTCGGGTGGACTTGGCTAGCCTGACCTTGTTTGATGTGGAGAGGGCTTTTGGTGACATGGGCTGGCTTCCTGTGATTACTTATGATGCCTGTACTCGTCCAGGTTTGGTGAGACAATTTTATTGTAATCTCCAAGTGGTGGGGGATTACATGATACTGAGAGGGGTAGAGAGCTCAGGATCACTAGCTACGTCAAGGGAGTCGAGGTTTCCTTTGATTATCGGCAGCTAGCGGACCTGTTGGGCATTTCATACGACGGCCCCTTGGTGTTCAGGCTCCCCGAGAGCCCAGTTCTTTTCATTGGAGATGAGGGCTGAGATTGACCGTCAGATCATCAGAGAGGATCGCTGGGAGATGAAAGCAATCTACCTACGTCCAGAGCCTCGGGTGTACTGTAAGATCATTCAGCATAACCTGATACCTCAGAGTGGGCACTATGAGAGGATCTCCCAATTGACCTAGTTCTTGCTGTACTGTATCTGCACTAGGCAGCCTGTCTGCCTCCCTTATATCATTATGCGGACGATGACCAGTACCACATTGCCCGGTCATGTTGGCAACCTGCCATATGGACGCATGATCACTACACTGCTTACCTGCCTGGGTGTTGACTTGGTGGATGAGAGGATTCAAGAGAAATCCTTCTCATCGCCTCTAGATTGGGAGGCCATCTGTAAGATGGGCATGCGGGATGCTCGGTCACGACGATGAGAGGAACGCCAAAAAGTGCGTCTGCATACTCGAGTGGAGATGGCTGACGCTGAGGCAGCAGCAGCAGCCACCGGAGCAGGGGTTCATGGGGGTGATGATGGTCGTTTGTACATGGATTTGGATTCCATACCTCCTCCATCACCTACACATACTACGGGAGCTAGTCCTTCTTATGCAGCTGGTCCTTCACATGCAGCTGGTCCTTTACACCCACCTTCTGATGACATGATGGAGATACTGCATGAGATTAGAGAGGCTCAGCGCATGTCTGATCTGAGGATGGGAGAGCTTCTAAATGCTCAACGCATGTCGGTTCTGAGGGTGGGAGAGCTTCTAGATGCTCAGCGCGTGACTGATTAGCGGGTGGCTGATCTCACAGCTAGTCTTCAGACGACCCAGACTCAGATAGCTTGGTTGTCTAGAGTCTATGCTGAGGATTATGACAGAGACCACGAGGCACCGCCTCCCCCATCACCTCCAGCTTCCTGATGTATTTTATTTTTATTTTTCTTTTTTTACTTCAGAGTAACTGTCCGGGTTGTGGACTGTACTCTCCTTTAGACTTGTGTATATATGTTTGTTCTTCCTTCGAGTGTACATAAATTTATTTCTTATTTAATAGTTGCATTATTCTCTTCCAATTTTTGTCTCAAACAACATAGATGCTTATGGTGTGTTATTATTATAATTTTTAAATTTTTATCCTATCTCAGTTCACAAACTTTTGTGGTAGTATACTAGTTTTAAAAGACAGGGTCTGAGAGCTCTGATACCAAGTTGTCACACCCCAATTCCGTACCATTCAGAACGGTGTGATGAATCGCTAATAAACCAACGGTTCAACTAGAATCTCTAATAGGCTCTGTCCTTGTAAACTAAACCATACACATCCACAACTATAATCAGAATAAATACATAATAGCGGAAGTCTTAATATTAAATGAACTGAGGAATCTAACTGTGATAATCATAAATAAAATATCAAATTATGTTATAGCAACCGAGACATAAGTAAATAAAATATCAATTATATTTCTTTAATAGTTCAAATAAAAATCTAATCGAAAACGCATGAGTTGCACTCGCAAGAGGAGTCATGCGTCTCCACTATGTCTTCAGCCTCCATCGCAGCCACGTGCCCGTACACAGAAGCATTCATATAATCTTCCATAGTGGTACCTGCATCATCAACTAAAAATATTCGACGTCGAAAGGGTGAGCACACATCACGGCTCAGTGAGAAAACAAAACAATGCAACAAACATATGCATGCATTCAATTCATATATGTGGTCTGGTATATAAGTTTGCAATGTGCTATAGAAAGGGTCGATGGCCGCCTCAGCTCTATACACGAGTGTGTGAAGCCGCCCAAAGGTTAACGTTTATTGTCGTCCCACATGCACCCACTATGGAATAGAGATAGAGCTAAAGTGCTTAGGACCACACCGCATCACACTTCTCCTGATACTCTACCCATACCAACACGTAAGCCCCTGCTGGCAAGGGCTTGCAAACTGGGCTCGCAACTAACCAATCCTAATGTCAAACAGTGTACCCAAGGCCTCACCCCAACATCCCTCAATACGTCCATAGAGATAGAGCTAAGGCCCCCCAGCAGAGTCGAAGACTACATGGTCTGAGACCACCTCCCCTGATACCCTACGACATAATAGTTCTGCTAAGGTAATGGCGATACAACGATGTCAGTGGACAAGACTTGAGTAGAGATAGAGCTAGAGTCTAGTGATCAGGCTGAACCACAATGTCACGTCCCCCCCTGATGCTCCACTCGCATCAAGCACACTAACCACACACATACATTCACATGTCTATTCCTAGCATCATCATCATCATCATGTTATAAATAAAATAGAATTAAATATACATGAACATTAATAGCATGAATATTAGATGACATGTTGAATGTACATTACAAGCATACACGCATAGGATCAGTCATGGCATTGGACTCAAGAAATAAAAATAGTTTATTATTAGCCAATTAATTTAGGTCTTGTTCCCTCACCTTTGCTTGAGTGTAGATCCTCTTTCAAGCTTTAAGAATCATTTTTATATCGATAGAAAAACCTAACAAGTCAATAGATTTTAATTAGAAGTCATTCCGATAATTTTAGGCCTGCTGTTAAGCGATGGTCACAGGACGGGTCGCAGGTAGGGTAGCAGTTTACTGCGACCCCCAGGGGTAGGGTCGATGCTAGGGTCGGATGTTCCATCGACCCTGGGTGCGACCACCGCATCCCTGGACTTCCCGAATGCTGGGGGTATATCCTGTGGTCTGGTAGGATCGATTCCCAATAGACCCCACGTGGTACCCCCCGTGCTTTGAGTCGACCTTTTCATCCTACAGTCCATTCTTTCATGTTTGGGTCCTATGGCTTACTTCCACAATCCATTCTATGCTTGTTCTATGGCTTAAAACTCCAGGTTACTTCACTTTCCTACCATGATTCCCTCCATGGATTTCATTGAAATCTTCCCATGGATGGATGATTTGGGTTTCTCCTAGATCATACCCTCTTCATGAACTATTCTATGGTCTTAAATCATTAATGGAAATATACCCATACCTTAGGTTTGCTGAGATTCAGAGGTTTCTATGAATTCTTCTCTTTAGTCTTCTTCTCCAACTTTCCTTCTCTTCTCTTTCTCTCACTTTCAATTAGGGTTTCAAAAGGAGTAAAAGAGGCTAAGGGACGTCCTATTTATAGAGGTGAACCTCCCAAAATAAGTCACATTGAGATTAGGAAAGAATCCCCTTGAAATTTGAAAAGTTTCCTATTTACGGTTTCTGTCGGCAATGTGGGGATCGATGAGGGGGTCGGAGATCCCGTCGACCCTCAGGTCTAAATTGTCCGACCCTCGATCAAAATTTCAGGGGTCTGACTCCCTAATGAGGGGGGTCCGACCCTGCCTATCTGGGTATGCAACCCTGCCCCCTATTTTACTATTTTTGTGTCAATTTAATACCTGATCTCGCTATTTCCTTCACGCACTTGGTCCATTTGGCTCGACCATGATAGGTCGACATGGTACAAGGTGGTAAGACCGGTTAGTTCGATACGGGTCTTACATTTGCAACGTTGAAGATTGTACCTGATATAATTGATGAAGTGAAAGTAACTATTAGATCAGATCCTTATCTAAGAACGGTACAATAAGACATTGAAAAAGGTAGGACTATTCCTGAGTTCACCTTAGATGATGAAAAGGTACTGAAGTACAAAGGGAGAGTATGTGTTTCTAAAACAGAAAATGTGGACATTAGACATCGACTAATGAAGGAAGCTCACACCACCGCCTATTCGGTACATCCTGGAAGTACAAAGATGTATCATGATTTGAGGAAATTATATTGGTGGAGAGGAATGAAAGTAAATGTAGCTAAATTCGTGTCTCAATGCCTAAATTGTCAGAGGGTGAAGGCTGAACGACAAAGACCTGCAGGACTGTTGCTGCCGCTGCCAGAACCAGCATGGAAATGGGACTGCATCACTATGGACATTGTCACCGGATTACCATTGACTCCTCGAGTAGTTGACGCGGTCTAGGTGATTGTAAATCGTGTAACTAAGACAGCTCGCTTTATAGCAATACGACCACAATATACCCTGGAGAGGTTAGCCAAGCTATATGTGGATAACATTGTCAGATTACATGGTGTACCTAAAAGCATTATGTCCTATAGAGACCCACGCTTTACTTCAAAATTTTGGGAAGGATTGCAAAAGGCTATGGGTACAACGTTGAAGTTCAGTACTGCATTCCATCCTCAGACAGACGGACAGTCGGAGCGTACCATTCAGATTTTAGAAGACATGCTCCGAGCCTCTGTAAATGATTTTAAAGGATCATGGGATGAGAAACTACCATTAATCGAGTTCGCCTATAACAACAGTTATCAGGATACTATACAGATGTCACCTTATGAAGCACTGTATGGGAGGAAGTGTCGAACTCCTTTGTTCTGGAATGAAGTTGGTGAACGCAGCATCGTTGGACCAAAATTTGTTGAAGAGACCTGTCGAGTAGTCGACATTATCAAGGAAAGAGTTAGAACGGCTCAGAATCGTCAGAAACAGTACGCAAATACTCAACGCCTAGACCTTGAATTTGTCATAGGTGATAAGGTACTCTTGAAAGTATCACCTATGCGGGGTTTAAAACGATTTGGACAGAAAGGGAAGCTAAGTTCGAGATATGTCAGGCCATATGAGATTCTAGCCAAACGTGGAAAAGTGGCTTATCAGTTAGCACTACCACCATCTATGTCAAGTGTGCATGATGTATTTCATATCTCCTTATTAAAGAAGTACGTCAAAGATCCAACGTAAGTTTTGATAGCAGATCCACCAGATTTAACTGATGATTTGACATTCGAAGTAGCACCAACTGAAATCACTAGTCGAAAGGTTCAACGTCTATGCAACAGTGACATATACTATGTTAAAGTCACATGGAGAAGCCGAGATATAGAAGAGATCACATGGGAAGAAGAGAATGCAATGCGAAAGCAATATCCTCACATTTTTTACTCGAAAGGTATGTACAAATTTCGAGGATGAAATTTGTAATAAGAAGGGGGGAGTTGTAAGACCCATATCAAACTAACCGGTCTTACCACCTTGTACCAGGTCTACCTATCATGGTCGAGTCAAGTGGACCAAGTGCGTGAAGGACATCACAAGACCAGATATGAGTTTGACCCAAAAACAGTAAATATGAGGGTAGGGACGCATGCCTAAACAGGTAGGGTCGACCCCACCTCAATAGAAGTCCAACCTATGATTTTATAGTCGTAGGGTCGATGGATCCTGCGACCCTACGATTTCAGACAGAAACCGTAAAATAGGAAACTTTCCTAATTCCAAGGGTTCTTTCCTAAACTCAATGAGACTTGTTTTGGAGGGTTTTTCTCTATAAATAGGACGTCCCTTAGCCTCTTTCACTCCTTTTAGAACCCTAATTGAAAGTGAGAAAAGAGAAAGAGAAGGAAAAGAAGAAGAGAAGGAAAATTAAAGAAAAGGCTAAGGAAGAGGAGGAAGTTCAGAGAAACCTCTGAATCTCTGCCAACTTCAAGTATGAATCTAAGTCCCTTCATAAATTAAGAGCCTAGAATGGAACATGAAGAAGTTAGGATTAGGAGAAACCCAAATCATCTATCCATGGATGAGTTTCAAAGGAATCCATGGAAGTAATCATCATAGGCAATGGAAAGTGTATAAAAATCATAGTTATGAGTCATAGAACAATCTTAGAATGGACCTACAAGACCACAGGATCGATCACATGCCCTCGGGAAGTCCCAGGGGGGTGTGGTCGCACATAGAGTCGATCGGTAATCGACCCCACGTCCGACCCTACCCCTAGGGTCGATTGGTAATCTACCCTAGGTGTTGCCTACCTGCGACCCTATGATTTCAGCTAGTCTAAATTTGTTAGAATTAATTTTAATTAAAATCTATCGACTTGTTAGGCCTTTCTAGTATTTTACGGGTGATTCATAAAGCTTGAACGAGGATCTACACTCAATCAAAGGTGATGGAATGAGACCTAAACTAATTGGCTAATAATAAACTATTTTCATTTATTGAGTCCAATACCATGTATGATTCTATGATTGTATGATTGTAATGTGCATATCACATGTCATCTACTATTCTTGTTATTACTGTTCATGTATATTTAATTCAGTTTATTTATAACATGATGATGATTATGATGATAGGAATATGCATGTGAATGTATGTGTGTGGTTAATGTGCTTGGTGCGAGTGGAGCATCAGGGGGAGGACGTGACAATGTGGTTCATCCTGGTCACCAGACTCTAGCTCTATCTCTACTCAAGTCTTGTCCACTAGCATCATCGTATCGCCATTAATTACCTTAGCAGAACTATTACGTCGTAGGGCATCAGGGGAGGTGGTCTCGGACAGTGTAGTCTCTGACTCTGCCAGGGGGCCTTAGCTCTATCTCTATGGACGTATTGAGGGATGTTGGGTGTGAGGACAAAGATGGAAATCTTTTGAAGTCGCCACCTAGATTTAGGTCTAGGACCTTAGAAATGTGAAATCTCACCCCAAGGTAAGACTTCGATTGACTCATGACCCTTAGATTGGAATTCTGGTCCATCAGAGATTGGGTAAGTGTCAGGTTACGGTTATGAGAAGGGGTTAGGCACCCAAACCGCCCGATCGAAATCGGTCTCCTATACCTTTCCTATGCTAGACTCTATTTGCTAAGCCAAACCAAACCAAGGGGTTTGATATCATTGAACCGAATCTGTATCCATCAGATTGCCTACGTATTACAGATTTATTTCGAAAATCAGGTTCACCATCGTAGTTCAGGTGTGATTAAAGTTTATGGCTGTGATTTATGCTTGTGCATGATTAAGTTCTTTGTTCAAGTTGAAATTTATGCTTGAAAGGTTGAGAAATCCTATGGGTTAGGATCTGAATAGTCCATGTGGACTGATAGATAGTCCTAGTGGATCTAAGAATAACCCTATTTGGGTTGGAATGTGGATAATATCCTAGTGGATCTATGGATAGTCCAAGTGGACTAAGGTTTGGATAACCCTATTTGGATTAAAATATGGGGGATATCCTAGTGGATCTATGGATAGTCCGAGTGGACTAAAGTATGGGTAAATATCCTAGTGGATCTATGGATAGTCCGAGTGGACTAACCTGTGGATCCGAATTTGGGATTCTCCCAAATGGCCTACGTATCCTAGGGTTTGCCCTAGGAATCAGAATCCACGTAGTTCGGGATGGATAACCTGTTCTAGGTTAATGATTGAGAACCTATTCTAGGTTTAGGGTTTAGAACCTATTCTAGGTTTAGGGTTTAGAACCTATTCTAGGTTTAGGGTTTAGAACCTATTCTAGGTTTAGGGTTTGCCAAGGGGCAAATCGTCCTAAATTATCCTTTTCATTATGAATTCTAATTTTGGAAGGTTTGGCAAAGAATTCTCTTTCTTTATTAAGGTTTTATTATTCCCATTATGCCCTTCCCAAGAATGTGGGTGCCTAAATGCACGTCCCCACGCCTAGATTGTCTTCTATAAGTGTGCAGATATGACAGTTTGACTAGGGTGTTGCATAAAATAAATTATTGCCAAAAAAATAGAATATTCTATCTAAATATGGCATATAAAACATTTATGACAAGAAATTCACATACAGTAAGATTGTTTAAAAATCTTTCAAATATGGCATGTATTGCAAATAAGGCAAGAGCCTATATGGCATGATCTAGTAGGCTATCTTCTAAGCATGGCAAGACCCTAATTGTCATTATCTTTCCATATTTAGGGTTTTCTACCTTAATTGCTATTTTCTTTTCATTTTTAGGATTTTCTACCCTAATTGCTACTTTCTTTCCATTTTGGGGTTTTCTACCCTAATTGTAATTTTATTTCCATTTTTTAGGATTTTCTACCCTAATTCCTATTTTCTTTCCATTTTTTAGGATTTTCTACCCTAATTGTTATTTTCTTTCCATTTTAGGGTTTTCTACCCTAATTATTTTCTTTCCATTTTTAGGGTTTTCTACCCTAATTATTTTCTTTTCATTTTTAGGGTTTTCTACCCTAATTGTTATTTTCTTTCCATTTTTTAGGGTTTTCTACCCTAATTGTTATTTTCTTTCCATTTTAGGGTTTTCTACCCTAATTATTATTTTCTTTCCATTTTTTAGGGTTTTCTACCCTAATTGTTACTTTCTTTCCATTTTAGGGTTTTCTACCCTAATTATGGCAATAAGCATCTAACTATGGCAATGAGCATACAAATATTGATGATGAAAAAATTCAACGGTATAAATCACTATTGATGGTAATCTAACCGCTCAAAATTATTTCAACCACTCCCAAAGATAATCTAACGGTCCAGATCACTTATCATGATAATCTAATCATTCCAAGCATATGATCGGATCAATTTTAATTCCATCAAAATTTCATATGATCGGATCAATTTTCATCATAATGCCATAATCGGATCAATTTTTTTTTTCCATAATCGAATCAATCTTCGTCATAATGCTATAATCGGATCAATTTTCATCATAATGCCATAATCGGATCAATTTTCATCATAATGCCATAATCGAATCAATTTTCATCATAATGCCATAATTGAATCAATCATAATTCCATACGATCGGATCAATTACAATTTCATCACAATATTCCACAGTCGGCTCAAATTCAATTTCATCAAGAATCATATGATCGGATCAATCAAAATTCCATATGATCTGATCAATTCAATTACAAATTCATATGATCGGATCAAATTCATCAAGATTCATATGATCGATAAGATCAACTCAATTTCATCAAAATTCCCACAATCAATGGGATCAATTCAATTTTATTACGATGGGATCACTTCAATTTTCATCACATATTCACCTAATTGATGGAATCAATCACAATCAAAATAAAATTATCATCCCATGGTACATACTTAATCTCATTACCAAAATAGGATCATCACCCAACCAATCAAATTTATTCAAAAATATATTGAATCATATGAATTAATCTTAATCAAATTCAAACTCATTCGAATCAAATTTTGATTACATGAAATTCAAACATTCGGGTCAATAGATATGAAAATCAAACACATTCACATCAGATTTCACATTAAATTAAAACATAGGGATCAGAGGATTGATGGGAAATCAAAGGGCTGTAATTGGATAAATGATGTAGGGATGGATCAAGGGTTGGATTTGGTTAATGAGGAAGTAAGTGGTTGCGCATGTGACGGTCTCAAGGTGGATGTAGGTGCCTGAGAGAAGTGAATGGCGGATTGGTGATGGGATGAATAGGTTTTTAAGAGTTTGTGAGGTGGTATTAAGGCAGCAGGTGTGGACAGATGTGGTTCATGTAGGAGATGGAGGTTGGGTTCAAGGTGGATCGGTGATCGTGCAAGAGGAGTAAAAGAAGATGGGGGCAGCGGCTTACCTGAATCGCAGAGCCACCTCCAATGGTTGCCTTCTCCTTCTTCTTCTTCTCGCTGTTGCCTCTCTTTCTGATTTCTCCCTCCTCTTCTCAACGCCTTCTCTCTCTCTCTCTCTCTCTTTCTCTCTCTCTCCCTTCTTTCGGTTTTCCCCCCTTCTTCTCCATTTTTTTTTTCTGTTTTTTTCTTAAATTTCCACCTCCTCCTTCTTCTCGGTCCTCTCCCCTTCTTTTTCTAATTTTTCTTCTCCTCTCCACGTCATGCTTCTTCCTTTTCTTCCTCTCTCTCTTCTCGGTTTCTTTCCTCTTTTCTGTTTTTTTTTTATTCTTTTCTTCCTCCATCTCTCTCTCTCTCTCTCTCTCTCTCTCTCTCTCTCTCTTTCTCTCTCTCCCTTCTTTCGGTTTTCCCCCCTTCTTCTCCATTTTTTTTCTGTTTTTTTTTCTTCTTCTTTCCTTCCTCATTCTTCTCGGTCCCTCTCCCCTTCTTTTCTAATTTTTCTTCTCCTCTCCACCTCATGCTTCTTTCCTTTTCTTCCCTCTCTCTCTTCCTCGGTTTCTTTCCTCTTTTCTTTTTTTTTCATTCTTTTCTCCCTCCACTCTCTCTCTCCTTCTCCTTTTATCTCTCGGTCTTCCTCAATCTTTCTCCAGATTTTTTTTCCTTTTCTCTCCACCGCCCCTCTTCTCTTTCTCCTTTCGATTTCTCTCTTTCCTCTCTCCAATCTTCTCGATCTCCTCTTTGATTGATTTCTTTATTTTTTTCCTTTTCTTTCCAATCACCCTCCTTTCTTTCCCCTTTCGGTCTCTCTCTTCCCTCTATCAAATCTTCTCAATCTTTCCTTTTTTTCGTTGAACCGAATATATATATATATATATATATATATATATATATATATATATATATATATATATATATATATATATATATATATATATATGATATCATAAAATTCTTGTACATGGGTTAAACGGACTTGGTCCAGCCGGCTCGACTTGAATTGATTGGGCTGGACTGACTTGAACCGAATTGGGTTGGCCCGGGTTGGGTCCAAACTAGTTTGGGTTGAGTCGAGTTGATTGGATTGATTGGAATTAACCCGGGTTTTCTCTCCTAGTCATTTCATGGGTCATTTCTCGTCATCCAAAGATGGAATTTTCCGATGGCCTCTATTCCAAATTTTTTACGTTCATTTTGTAGAACATTAAAAATGAGGAATATAGGAACTTGAATCACCTCATTTGGAAGTAAAATGGTCAACTTATGAATTTTTGAAGTTTAAGCGGACCAATTATCGATAATTTGGCTGACCATTTGGCATGAGATCCTTCGGAGGCTTTTATTGGAAATATTTTACGTCCACTTTGTAGAGCACTAAAAATGGAACATAATGAGACCAGAATCACTTGAATTCGATGTAGAACGGAAAAGATATGCGACTTTGAAGTTTCGACGATAATTTTGCATGCAAGCTTGCATGGGACCCACCGGTGACTTCTAGCCGGGATTTTTTACGTCCACTTTGTAGAACATCATGAATGAAGAATAATGGTCTTGGAATCATCCGAATCCGATGTAGAACGGAAAGATATGAAGCTTTGAAGTTCTAACGATCATTTTGCATGCAAGTTTGCATGAGACCCACCGGTGACTTCTACCCGGGATTTTTTACGTCCACTTTGTAGAACATCATGAATGAAGAATAATGAGACCGAATCACTCGAATCCGACGTAGAACGGAAAAGATATGAAGCTTTGAAGTTCTAACGATAATTTTACATGCAAGCTTGCATGGGACCCACTGGTGACTTCTACCTGGATTTTTTACGTCCACTTTGTAGAACATCATGAATGAAGAATAATGGTCTTGGAATCATCCGAATCCGATATCGATGATCAAGATATGGTGATTTGAAATTCAAACAATCCGACTTAGGATAATTTGCATAAAGGCCCCGGGATTATTATTTATAATAATTTCGTAAACCTCCCCTATATGTATCATCCGACTAAAATGATCATATCTTCCTCATTTGATACCGAATTGAGCAATTCCGGTCTCGTTTCAAGATAATTCCATGACCTATGCATCTATGCAGATAATAGCCCATGACCCTACTGTGGGGATCAGTGGAGAATTACAAATCTTTGGGTTAAAGGTCAGAAACCTGCCATATTGGTTCACTTATGCCGAGGGTGGCAAAAATGGGGTGCTTACATTGGGGTGAGGCCTTGGATACACTGTTTGACATTAGGATTGGTTAGTTGCAAGCCCAGTTTGCAAGCCCTCGCCAACAGGGGCTTACGTGTTGGTATGGGTAGAGCATCAGGGGAAGTGTGATGCGGTGCGGTCCTAAGCACTTTAGCTCTATCTCTATTCCATGGTGGGTGCATGTGGGGGCGGCAATGGTGTTTGATCCGTTGGGCGGTTCCACACATTCGTGTATAGAGGTACGGCGGCCACCTATCCTTTCTATAGCACATTGCAAACTTATGAACCAAACCAAAGATATGAATTGAATGCATGCATATGTTTGTTGTATTGTTTTGTTTTCTCACTGAGCCGTGATGTATGCTCACCCTTTCGACGTCGAATGCTTTTAGTTGATGATGCAGGTACCATGGTTGAAGACTATATGAATGCTCCTATGTATGGACATGCGGCGGCGATAGACGCTGAAGTTATGGTGGAGTCGCATGATTCGTCATGCGAGTGCAACTCTTGTGTTTTTTATTAGATTTTATTAAATTTATACAGAGGATGTAATTGATTAAATATTTTATTTTATATCTTAGTATCTTTTGGAGATAATTGAATTCTTAATTTATGTTATTATCTTCAGACTCTCAGTTCATTTAATATATAAGACTTCCGCTATTATTTATTTACTCTGATTATGGTTGTAGATGTGTATGGTTTAAGCAAATGGACACAGCCTATTTGAGATCCTGGTTGAATCGTTGGTTTATTAGCGGTTGATCACACCATTCTGAATAATGCGGAATTGGGGTGTGACAGCCAAGTATCCTAGCAGTGTGACAGCATTCAGGGGCGTAGTCGCGAACTGAGCTCACTGCTAGGGTACGACCATAGGTGCACTTTATATGACATGTAGGATTGGATAGAAATAATAATCCCTATGTTTGTAACCTTGGCTAGTAGGAGGTTAGGTACTGGTGTGAGATTGGAGATGGGGAGGTGACTTAACAGTGCTCGTCAGAGCGTCTCCGATTAGGGCTGTCATGTACCATCGTCACGATGGGAGTTGCGTGGCTTTGGCGGGGTCTGTTGGGTAGGACCGTTGAGTGCTCATTCACTCTCACGCATAGAAAGTTGGAAAGAGATTTGGGAGTATAGTTGACTTCTTCCATAGTGTATTGTGAATACTACCAAACCCATTACATATATCTGACTCATGCATTATTGCTTGCTTGCATGTACTGTTTCTCACTGAGCTCAAGTTGGAGAGCTCACCCCATGATCGTGTTTTTTTTTAATTAATGTTGTAGGAAGAACCGTAACTAACTTTGTCAACGCGCCAGTAGTTTCTAACCTCGCCTGCTTCGAGAGTCATGTAGTTGAGGAAGAAGGACATGGAAAACTGTGCGAGTGTGACGACTGCATCTTCAGTTAAGAGGATGGGTCACCAGAACTCTAGTTTATCAGTTTTTCTTAATTTAGTTTGCACATAGTTGTTTTCAGATTTTTATTATATTGGAGTGTATTTAACAAAGTTAATATGGTTATGTTTTGATACAATGATTGAAAACTTGGATACTACTATTTGACTTACCATTAGACTCTCAATTTCATTAAATATATAATTTTTGCTATTTAGTTTATACTCTGATTTGTGGTTTGTGTTATTGGGATATGGTGGTTGGTTGTGATGAGGACAGTTTTTGATGGTCTTGAGATTGTACGTAACCGGTTCACTGACGGTTCAGGCACACCTTTGGTTAACCCAAAATTGGGTGTGACAACGACTCTTATCAAATTTATTTGGAGGTTTACCAGACATAGTGAATTTGATTATCGAATTTTGTTAGTCAAGACAGCTTCCGGTTCCTTGCTAAGAAAATATGCTAAAACATTGTTAGTACTTGTGATATATTGAATTTCAAAAGGAATTTGGCTCACAAAATTAAACCACTTTATTCTTCAAGGGTTTTCTTCCCTTTTTTTGGATTTAAGAAAATCTTTAACGGCCTGGTTATCCTTTCAGATTAGAAATTTTTTAGAAGCTAAGTAAATTTTAAACTGTTTTAGTCCATTTATGATAGCCAAATTTTTTTTATAGATAAGATAATTAATTTTGACAGGTTTAAACTTGATAGAATTGTTTTCACAAAGTTATTCATTTTTAGGATTTTTTTAATGGTTTACATTTGAGAACTGCTCCCCAGTGTTCATTAGAGGCGTCAGTTTCGAAAATCATGTAGTCTCTTGTTTTAGGAAAGTATAAATTTTAAATTTTCTCTTTGATGGATTGAATAACGACAGTTTTGTTGGAAGTCCATACAAATGGTAGATCTTTTTTTGAGCAACTTTTGCAAGGGTTTCTCTATTTTAGAGAGATCTTTAATAAAATGTTGATTGTAATTAAGAATTCCTAAAAAACTTTGTAGTTGTTTTTTTTTTTTTATCTACAATTGTATTAGGAAATTCTTTTAATTTCACATGAATATGATATTGTAATTGGATACCATCCGGATTAGGGGTTAATCCTAAAAATTCAATAGTAGTTTTTTCTACTTTGATTTTCTTTAGAGAATGAATTATTACATGTTTTTTAAATAAATCAATCATGATTTCAATATATTTTTTTTTTTTTGTGTTCTTCAATGGTTTTAGAGAAAACTAAAATATCATCAATTTAGACAACATAAAAATCTAGATAGAAAAAATTCTATATATATCCATCTTTGAAAAATTTATGGGGCATTACACAAGCCAAAGGACATAATAGTGCATTGGTAGTGTTTGTAATATGGTGTGCTAAAGGTGTCAATGGTTTTGATTTTTCTATTAGTTTTACTTACCAAAACCCTGATTTACAATCAAGTTTACTGTAAATGCTGGCATCTCTTATGTTATTATCAGAACATCCTTTTGGAAAATATAATAGCCATAAAAAATAAGATGTTTGTTTAAGTTCTTATAGTTGATTACCATTCTAACCATTCCTCTTTTTATCTCAGCATGATTATGTACTAAAAAAGCTGCGCAAGAATGAGGGCTTGGTGTGGGTTCAATAAGCTTTTTATTGTCAAATTCTTGGTTGGGTCAATGAGTTATAATTAACAGTATCTAGGAGATCTCGCCCATAATTGTTGAGGATTTTCACTAAAATTTTCTTTTAATTTATAAAATATCCAATGTGTTTCATCTAGAGTAATTATTTGATGAGGTATAAGAGTAAAACCCATTTCACATATGTGATTTGATAAAATAAGAATTTTTACCTTTTTATCTATAGTTAGGATTACATTATGTTTATGTAAAACTCCACTGGAAGGTATGCTCGGGTAAAATTGTTTCATAAGATTAGATCTCCATGCATAAAGGAAAAACAGAGGATTTTAGGAATAAAAAAAATTTCATTTCCTAGAATAACATCTATATTTTTAGTTTTATATTGTAAATATGTGGCATGCCCATCAACTCCACTTATTGGGATTGGTCTTTTCATCTTTATCCATTGCTTAATGGGTAAAACATGTCATCTTCCACAGCATGTTTTGGCACCTGTATCAAGCAACACGTCCAAAATATATGATTTATAATTTTGGAAGTGAAATATTGCTTTGATATATAAATATTTTTTGTTACTTTTTTCTAACAGAAAAAATATATTCGTCTCTGCATATGAAAGTTTGATGATAAATAGCAAAGGTTTTATCTTCAATATCACCAACGGTTTTTTTGTTGTTAGAGGAGTGAGAACCACTTCCTAACCTTATAGGTATTTGAATAGTTTTTGTTGTAATCGATTCTAGCTCTTCTATTCTTAAAGGTGTAGAGCTTTTCTGATTTTCCAAAAAGTTATGCCTCGGTAAAATTTTCTCTATTGCTCAAAAAATTGATGCTAGAAGTAAATATTTTTTTTCCTGACTTTACTATTTCAAGAGTGGGAAATTTTCTTTCTTTTTTAGTAATAATGTCCTTAAGTAACCATTGTTCTCATAGACTTAGATCATGCCAATTAATTAAGCGGGGTTGAGTTTCTGTTTCAAAAGGTTTTGGTTAAAAAATATCAACTATAGCTTGTCAATTGGCTTAATGGAAGTTTTAGCGATGTTAGTCAACTCATGAATAGCTATCCATGAAATTGCTAAGTTTTCGTTGTTTGATTTCATTCATAGTCCTTTGGTTTTAATATGTAGGACAAGGGTGTCTTCTATGTTGGGGTCTGTAACAAAGATAAAATAATTAGGTTTTACTCTAAACCATATGTTATCTACCATAAGATTGGAATCAATTCTGCCAATCAAGGCTGATGTAGGATTCTCTATAAATCGTTTATCAAAGAAAAATGTGATAATAGGGATGTCAATACCTTGTCGGAATAAGGCAGAGATTTCTATTTGTGTGACCCTGATATGAATATATCGAATTTGAGGGTGTTTTTTTTTTTTACATAGTCTCATAATTTTATCTTTGTTAAAGAGTTTAATTTTTATTTTTGAATTTTCAACGAGTCAAGCAGTGATGTTTTCACTAGCTTGCTCAAAATATCTAATTGACCAGAAAGACAATCTAGACAATCTATAAATTTCTTCTTTCTGAAATTTTTTTATGTTTTTCTTAAATGAAAAAGTCAAAAACTATATCTTCCTAGATATAATTGGATAGACGAACCTGATATGTTTCTTTCAGGTGGGGTTTATTCAAAATGTTCACCAAGATTGATTGTATCTTGACTATTAGATGAAGTGGGAGCATCTTTGAATTCCAAAATTCTCATCTGAATCTGAAAATTTATCAAAATCAGTTTTGCTTACTAACTCGTAAAGAATTTCTGAAGAGTCATTAGTATCTGTTCCGAAAATAATTTCAAGATTTTTTTTATCTCTAATTGTTTTACCATTTTTCGAGCACCTTTATTTTTCTGAGGACACTTATTAGTGTAATGTTCTTCTTCATTACATGCATAACAACGGTAGGTTTTAGCCTTATTATTTGGGTTGTAGTTTCTAACATATTTTTTATGCTTAGAAAATCTATTTTGTGGATTAAATCTCTTCCACCTATATCTTCGTCGAAATGGTTTCTTGGGTTTAGACATGTTATAAGATTTGTGTTTTTTTTTTATAGTATGACTTTTTACAACCAAATTTAATTATTTTTAATTAGGGATTTGTAGAAATCTGAGTTAAGTTTCTTTTTAATCTGTTTGGTTGCCCCTTGTATCCAACCAATGACTAATTAGTTGTCTGTAAACATAATTAATATGATTTTCTAAAGTATCTATACTACCGGTTTCGAGACAGAATTTAGGATAATTATCCTTGTAAATTGTATCCCATAGTGGGGGTAAATTTGCAAATAATTGAGACAACGGTCCAATCAATAGATAATAAATGGTAATATTGTTGAAATGATTTAGTAAATTCTTTAAAACTATTCATATTACATAACTTTAATTTGGTTAAAATATTTTTTATATCTTTTAAAGTTTGTTCTTCGGATCTTAATCTGCAAAACTCATTTTTAATGAGTTTTACGATGTCTGCTAACAAGGCATCAAGGGATTTCATTGATGTTTGCAGAATCTCTTTGCAGCTTGTCCTTCTAGAGAACTTTTCCATTATTTGAGAAAGTGAAGAACTGAACCTTGGAGGGTTCCACTAATGCCATTCTAAGAATTTTTTTTCTTAGACCATGTGGACTCAAAACTTGTGATGACGATGGTTAAGGATTGTGCATAATTATCAATGGTTGATTCATAATTTTTTAAAGGGATATGTATTAAATCTAAATACGTTCCACTAGAGGCAACATTCCCTTTATTTAACTCATCTTTAGTTACGAAAAGTGTTGGAATCATATGTGGTTTTATGATGTTCCTCGAAAGTGGTCCTAGGGATGTAATCTTCCTCGGTAGTTTGAGATCGAAAATCCTCATATGTTTTTGTAACACCCCAGCTTAGTTAGGATGTTAGGCAACTTATTTCTTACATCGTGTTGACAGGTGGAGGAAGCTCATAAGGGAGATAAGGGTATTTTGGTAAATTCCACTATGTCATTAAAAGGTAAATAGTTTCCATGTTATGTTAGTTAATGTTATCCTTATGTCTATATATCATGAAATTATGGTTAGGATGGTTGTGTTGCTATGAGGATATGTGTGGTGACTTTTAAATACTTTGTTTATACGTTTATTTGAAATGGGTATGTTGTATTCAAGTATTTTTACTTGATAACTCTTTATGTATTGTCATCTCCTAGACTAGTGATTTATTTTAGAACCATAGTGTAATAATGCCTAATGGTCTTGAGTCCAAGTCTCAAGGGAGACAAGAATATAGATTTTTCATTTTATAAATTATGTAAGAGTAGGGCCCACAAGAGATGGCCGCCCACTATTGGTTGAGAATACTTTAAGCTTTATTTTAAATTAGGATGGCATGATGTAATATCAAGTTTTAGCTAAGGGTATTCTTGGCCTCTAAATTAAAAGGGTACCAAGCTTGCTAAAATATAAATTCATGCATTTGCTTGAAAGGGAATCTTGGAGGGATATATGTGACTTTTCATTTTTTTAGAAAACTCTATGGGTATGGGTTAAACAACCATGCAATGGATGAGGTGTAGGGGTTTTATGGACAATTCACAAAATGGGCATATTTTGAAATGAAGAAAATAGATGAAAATATAAAACAACATTTTGTTTTCATTTGAAACTTTTCACCTAGCCTTGTTGAAAATGATTTTGGTAGAGGAGAAGTGTTCTTGAGCTCTTGTGTTGAACTACCAACTCTTGAGGCCTTTGTTTTGGTAGATTGTTGAGTTCTTGAAAGGGATTTCTGAAACCTAAGAGCTGTGTGTGAAAATCCCAACAATGTACATCGAGTTGGGAGGTAGAATCAAGGAGTAATCCTGAAAATTTGGGGATTTATTGTCAATTCGATTTTGGCAAATGCAAGTGTTGGATGGTGGAAATTTGAAGCCCTTCAAGTGACATTGAGGTAAGCACTACTGCACTTTGAGTATTAGGTTTTTCATGTTAGCATGTAAGAGTGATAACAAGATTATAAATCTTGAGAGTAAGCTTAATGGAGAAGAAGATGATGAACAGTAAAATCTGTTTTCTTTTGCCTTTAATAATGTTGGGTTTTGGTGGATAAGTTAATGGCTGAAAAAGGGGAGATGGTTCTACTCTTTATTCGAGCTATGTAGGCATGATCTGTTAGCTTTGTTAGAACACTTATAGATCTCTAAAAGCCACTGTGATGAGTTTGAAAATCAGTCTTGAAGGTTGAGTGTATTGTTGAATTTTGTTTTGAAATTATATCAGGATGCTTTGCAATGGATTCATGACTTTGTAAGGATGTTTATGGATGTGTTTAAATGATAAAAAGGCATCCACAGAGGACACTGAGCAAGGAAACAAAGCCCCAAAAGCCCTGGTGCCTGAAATGGCCAAACCAGAAGCTCAGGACATGTGCGGTCGACTGGGACCATCTCATTGACCGTACGGTCCGAAATGGTCGACTGCACGAGCTAATGACAGCAGTTTGAATGATTTTTTATGGGATTTCTTCCCTAAATCCCTAGGGGGATGTGTGGGGATAGTTTTGACATGTTAGTTGGGGGGGGGTGTGGTTTGATTGTGTTCAGAGTAAAAACCTCACTCAAGGCCTTCCCCATAATGATGTTCATACTATAAGCACAGGAGCTGAATTTCTTTAGTAGTTTCAAGAAGGAAATTAGCACATTTTTATTTTGCAGCAAGGTAAGTTACAGGAAAGGTGAATTTAGTAGATGTTTATGGCATGTTCTTGGGGGTCTATTGATTAGGTTTCGGTTAATGGAACCTTATCTAATGCATTCCCCATTGAATGGTTATTTTAGGTAAGCATAAGTGCTGATTTAAAAGCTACTTCAAGTGAGATTTCTAAAAGGGCACCTGGGTAGCAAGGTAGGCATTACTTTGTTGTTTTAAAATAGTTAATCTTTGTGCCTCTAGTAAATCAGTATTGATGTAAATTGGTTAATAACTAGTTCTTCCCCAAATGTATCAAGGGGCTTAGTGTTGCTGTATTTTTTTCAGTCTTCCATCAAGTGGAGTTTGGGGACCTAAAGTGAGGGAAATTATTTCCTTATAGCAAGTTATATATTATGAATTATGAGTGCTTGAAAGAATGTGGAGAAATTGAATGGAAATACGATTTGCTTAAGTTATGATTAGCGTGATGGTGGTTATGTTTATTGACTTATAGTATAATTAATGGGAATGGTTTGTAGTATCAATTTACAGTTATGAGACAATATAGCTGGCCAAATTTATGCAAGAATGAAATGCTGATTAAGGTGACTATGTTAAAGAATTAAAGTGTTGATAAGAGGAAATATCAAGTGAACTTGTTAGTACTAAGTATATGCATTCTCCTGTGGATGAAATGTTTTTGTTGTGATGTAGATAAGTTACTGTTTTCCTATTTAGTATTGGTTAATGTGGAAAAGTGATATGAATTGAAATTAAATTCCAAAGTTTGGATATGAATGCAAGTTGTTTTTGTCTGCAATGTATATATATGCATAGGAACCTTTACTCAAACTAGACTATACAAGTAGATGGAGAAAATGTTACGAACATTTGTTATGTTATATAAGTATTGTATAGTCACTTTATGATTAAAATGGATATGTTATAAGATTAATGGACAGTATGGTAAGGTCATGGACAGCAATGCAATGAAAACAGTAATTAACTTAAGTAAGCAGGAAATGTAAGGTGTTGATAAGTTTAAGCGAAGAACAGTAGGGGTACCCCAAGGCAAGACCCGTAGCTTAAACCGGTGAGCCGATGTACCACCCAATTAAGAAAGCTATGCAAGGATAAAAGTCTTAATAAGCTAAGTAATGTAAGAAGGGAGTGCACCTAGACAAGACTCATAGGTTTGACCGGTAAGCCTAGTGTGTTAGAAAATTATATGTTTAGGGTTTCAATGAAACTCATTCCAATCTCATACAGTTGCCCTAGAACACAATAGAGAAATCATAAACTATGAATCATAAAGACATACCTGTCTGTGAAGAGATTAATTCCATACGCTCCACGACGCTCCAAGCTTTGATCGAAATCCCTCGGCTACAGTCTTCCACAGCCTCCATAGGATATCCTGACGTCTCTTGCTAATGGGTGCAGAGAACTGATTAACCGTGGCTGTGGGGACTCTAACCCTGTATTTATAGAATACAGATGTAACCCTAAAACCCTTCCCACAATAGAATTAGGGTTACCAAACCTATCTCATACCGTGTGACGAACCAAACCAAACCGGTTATACCGTGTCAATCGATTCCCACCGAATCTAGTTTAGGTAATTAATTAAGCCCACATAAATCTAACAATCTCCCACTTGGGCTATATTAATTACAAAACTATCGTTAACCAGTGTGGCCACGGAATTCAACACACTAAATCGTCACTAACTTTGAAACATCCATCAAGCTTTCTAATGCGAGCAACATCGAATAATACACCTTAACGTATGGTGTATAAACTTCTGTCAGCCACAACAGAGGTCTACTCAATACATGAATCGCCTGAGATAATGCATGAAATTAAACTCCCATGCGAGTCCAAACTTGATTAAAAAACCTTAATCAAAGTGCCCCAAAACCTTTATGGGCAACTTAACATGGTATTTAAATATTCCGAAATTATAATACCATACTTTGGCTAGACACCGCCTTTATTCTTTGATATTATCCTTTCATGGCAAACCGCCTCTAGCTTGGATTAATACCAGACTTTGACTTACCGTCATTATTTGTATGGTTGAATACTGCCTTATATATCTGGCTGAATACTGTCTTGAAACTTTGGCTAAATACTGCCTTGAAACTTTGGCTAAATACTGCCTCATATCTGTGACATGTCAAACACATAACTATGTATGCAAAATAGCAATAATGCAAATGCTAATGTAAACAAAATCATAGTTACAAAAACTATATCATCAAACCATGAGCAATACAATCAAGCATAGTAAGCAATGTGAAAACACAAGTATAAACATAAAGAGTCTCTCACTGATTAAGCATATCTAGAGACTCCCACTGATTCTCAGATCTTTGGCCACTTAAGCCTCTAATAAAATTATTTGTTTTCATTCATTCTTATATTGGACATACCGTCCCTTAAAGACTCCCACTCGACAAAACCTTCGTCTGAGAATCTACAACGATATAAAATCTTTTGACATCTTTCTTACTTCAAGAGATTTGATCTCCATTATACTTTGAAATACTAGATTTTATATTATTCTTTGAGAAGAACACAGCTGAACCACTGTCAGAATACATCTCAATAGATTTAGAAGTGGAGTCTACAATCTCCAAATTAGAGAATAAATTTTCACACAAGATATCTTGCTTGTTATCTTTACTTAGAGTTACAAAACCCTATCACCATGACAATGAACCTTGAAGTTGATTTCTTATCATCAATACAATCATTATAAATTACATCAAAATAGCCTAGAGTGTCACTACTTTTATAAATGAACATATGATCTTTGGTCATCTGATATACCGCATGACCTTCCTTTTTTCCCATTGTCCAAGAAGCTATACCATCCAACCGAAAAACATCCTATGACACTCAATGAAAAGGCTATATGAAAAGATTACAACCTTAAACATATATCAAACTCTTTACTGCATTGTAGATGCTAATACTCAGTATCATTCTTTGCTTGCAATTCTGTCAATTTATCTCCCTTACTGATCTTAGTATCCGCAACTTACTAGTTATACATGCATACTGAACCATTCAAAAACACGAACAATATTTATACTTTGAGATAAATCCAGAATTTTATTTTTCCTGTCACGAGCAAACTCAATTCCAGGTACAAAGGTACTTGCTCATACAGTTTTACATGTCGAAGTTATCAGACAGAAAAACTTCAAATACCATTATCCGGATACCCGTTTAATCCACAGATTGACTTTATAAGTCTACAAAATATATCTTCTTTATTCTTACTACAAAACTTTATGATTAAAATATATAAACATTTTCTTCAAGATTTTCTTTGATCAAAACGATCTTTACATCTACCTGTTGTAACTCCAAAATAAAATGAGCAACTAAGACCTTAAAATTAAAAAAAAAATTCATCTACACCCCATCAAAGATTGTTAATATCATCTACACCCATAAGAATGCAGAAACATCACCTAGGTCCCAAAACTTTGGCTGTGGTAATCAAAGAAGTCCACTCCGCGGTTGATTCCTGTTAGATTCGACGCGCCTGAAATAAAATTTTCATGGACAATACGCCCTTAGAGGTAAAGGTAAAATACCATTTTACCTCTCTTTTTTTCATCTTCTTCTCTTTGGAACCCTAAAACTCATTCCAAAAGATTCTTGAGAATTCGATCAAAAGCGTTTTGTCGTCGGATCGGAGGTTTCGAGGAGGGAAACGAGGATGAGGACCTCGAATCTTCAATCCGAGAGTGAAAGAAGGCCAAATTTTATGTAGAGAGGGTCATAGCCATGAGTTACCCGATGCAAGCTTGATCACTTCAAAACTCTTCGCACATCGATTCGCGCTCATGCCCAAAAAACCAGAGAAAAAGCAATGGAGTGGAAGTCGTTCATATTTGACAGTAATCCAACATTCTTGACCGGTTCTACTTTGAACTTTCAGACAATGGCGGAGTGGTCCAGAAGCAAGAGATTGCCCGCCACTGTCCACGGTGACTCTTTCAAAACATCGAGCAGATCGAGAGCATGTTGAAAGCGGAATTGTTTAACATAACATCACGTTGCTGGAAAAATTTTCACGTTGTCGGAGAAGAGGGCAGTTTGGAATAAATATTTTAGGTTTTTTAAAATTAAAAGGATAAAATATAAAGATAAAGGGTACAATTGTATATAAATTTTTTTAGTGATTTCCGTCAGTTAAGTGGACCTTGGTGATGTTTCTGCAATCTTGTGGGTGTAGATGATGTTAACAATCCTTGATGGGGTGTAGATGAAATTTTTTCTAAAATTAAAGTTCAATATTTTCTCTTCCCTTTGTGTGATTCCACTTTGCTATAAGTCTTACTTTATAGCAAACAATTCTCCCACTGAAATTACACATTTTCTTTGTATACTCATTTTTAGCCTATGAGTACACCGCTCATTGATAAAAGCATAATTTCAAGTCTCGTTATTGTTCATAGACAACGACACATCCTTTATGTCATTAAACATTCAAGAGCAATTTCATTACTAATAACTTGCTCAAAAAACATTAAGATCTTTATTTTTGTCTATCACCAAAAACATATATTTTGAAGTACAACATGTGATTGGATGAAATCACAGATCTACATGGTCCAGTATATCTCTTCTTTGCCTCATCTGGCTCTGCTACTATGGCTGAAGCATCGATCTTAATAAATATTTCTATAATCATTTCATTATACTCTAGTAACATTTCTGTTATATCAACTGGTTACTTCACACCCATTTTGAGGTGGTCTCATCAAACTTTAAGTTTCTTGGGTCTATTTTGACATCCCATAATATAACAACTCAATGTCCTAAAATAATCACTCTCCTACGAGTGTTATGAAACCATGTCAGTTTTATAGTTTCATAACAAGAAAATAACTTAAACTGAAATTGAAACTGAAAACTGACTAACTAGCACTCTATTAATAATATAGGCTGCAATATCAATTCTTTCCTTACAGGATCAAATACATTCTTAGGTTTTTACAAACACTTGCTTAAATTTATCAGGGAATAAACCAGTATCACATGATCTCCCAAAACTCTCTCATTCAGATCCAATAGTTTTAGTTCTTTTAATAAAAGTTTTTCCACCTTAATTTTCATTATTTGATAAAACAACCATAGACTAAACTGTGACAAGAAGTCCGAGATGAAATTTCGATGTCCATCAATTTCAATAAATCCTTGTTGTGAATAACCTTCACTTACTTTAATCTTGTCATCTTCTCTTTTAAATAATTCTCACATATATACATGTAATAAACCTTGGAAGGAGAATTTTAGAATATTATTCTTTCTATTCTTTCTTTGGACAACAGTCATAAACCCTTATGATCAGGGTGGAAGATTACAATATACAGTTTAACTTCTAAAGATAGAATAAATTAAAGATTAATGCTTAAGTATCCAATATACTGCACCTTCCCGCTCGGAAGTTTCATAATCCTTATTCCTTTATTCACTTAAGTTGTCCAAACATATATAAATCTTTCTTTACATGTCCCTTCCGAGTCACTCTACAAGAATTTTATTCTACTTAGATCCATTTTATCTTGTAGTTTTTTAATGTCTAATTCTTTTGTCATAAGGTTTCGACTATTCCATGAAAAAATATTTTCTTTCTATGGGTTTTCTTACCCCCCTTTTACAACTTGCCTTTGTCCGGTATATATTATGCACTATGACATTGGCATTCATATTTTCTCTTTTCTTTGAATTTTTATCCTTAGTTCTTTCACTTTAGGGTTCATTATATTTTTGAGTACTATAGGTCACCAGGATCTGACTATACAATTCTTGTGAGGAAGTAAAAAGTCTAAAATGTCACTTACATAGGTTTTAATGAACCTACAAATATTCACTTATCCTTGAGCTTATCATTTATACTTAACAACTCTACCTTTTATTTCCTCACATTTCGAATACCATCTCTTATCATCAAAAAAAACTGACACGATGGACTTGAGTAATAAAACATCTCTCTCGCCCCTTCTTAAAAAATCAAATCTTTCTTTGGATTTCTCAGAAAATATCATTTTTCAATGTTTCTCATCTGAACATTGCTTTACTTGATCTTAAAAACTGAACACCCTAAGGATCAGAATATAATTTTTCTGTTGAGTATATCTAGATTAAACAATCCTAGACGAGTTTACAGTTTCCATGCCAATTCATAAACGCGGCCAAAGAGCATCTTAAGGTATTTAATTCATCACATGTCCACAACAATGTAAATAATGTAAGTCTATGATTAATACCAAATAAAATTATAGCAAGAATATATATACATAACATGTGCAAAGCTAATTAATACCTTTGAAAAGTCAACCAAACTACACACACATCCTTTGGGACAATATGTGCACCTGGTCCTCTCAATATATCGTACAATAACTACGAAGAGATAATGACTTTCAAAAATCTCACCACCTTTGGGTGGATGAAGACTCCTAAAGCCACAATCCTTCAACCATGCATGAGTTATTTATTTTCTTTGACAACGCCACCTTTGGGTGGACGATTGTCATTCTTTCGTTGTATCCATAAAAGTGAGAGTTTATGTTAGTGTCACTTTTGTGTGAACACTATATTTCCTTACAGTAGTTTGTAAATGCATAAATACTAGATTTGAGCATATTATGCTAGAACTAAGGTTGCCACTTTGGTGGTCACACCATAATCCTCACACAATAGCTATAAATCATAATTTAAATAAACTTGGACAATGTCATCTTTGGGTGAACATTATCAAAACCAAGCATTTACAAATACATATTCTAGAATTTGAACACATCATAATAAAACAAGGTTGCCACTTTGGTGGTCACACCAAGTTCCACCATGATATGAACAAATCCTAAATCGCAACTTATATGGGATATTTATTTAACCATGAATGCTTTAAAATATAATTTTACAAAGTCTAAACATTCATATGAACATGCACATTAGCTCAATCAATCAATTTTGTACAATAACTTTAAGAAAAATCAGCAAAAACATTACAAATCGAGTTCCCATAGGGCATTTTTCTATAATAACATATTCTTCAATGCATCAAAATGTACCAAAATTTATACCAGATTGAAGATCATTAAAAATGGAGTCCAACGAAACAAACCAGAGGTCAATCCGACATTCCTAGCTCCCACAAATCCAGTTTAAAGTCGGATTGTGAACGCAGTTAAAAAACTACAAGCCAAATAGGCCTTAGATTGGAGAAGATGAACCGCGGCCGAACCAAAAGAACCGATCCGGCAAACAAAATCGAACCCGGTTCAACCAAGTGGGTTATCGGGTCAAAATCCGGGTTTTTCGGGGCGGGTATTGGTCGGGGTTTCGGGGTCTGGTCACGGGTTCGGGGCCCCACGGGCGGACCGGTTCTGGTCCAGCCGGGTTTGCCAGTCGGGGGCTTGGCCCGGCCGGGTGGCCAGCCCCGGCGGTCCACCGGGTCGGGCTGGCTGGCCCGGCCCGGGCCGGGCCACCCGGCCGAGCCGGCTTGACGGCGCCCGGGCCGGGTTGACTCGGCGCAACCCGCAACCCGATTAGGGAGCGATCCGGGCCGAGTCGACCCGCGATGACTCGGCCGTCGAAACTTTTTAGTTTTTTCTCCCACCGGAGGCATCTCACTCGCGGATTCCGCCGGCGATTGCCGAGCGTCCCGGTGTCCGATGCGGCGATTTTTATATCGCCCCGCTCCTCTTCGAGACCTTTCCAACGGTATATTGCTTGACTTATTTTATCGGGGTGGAAAAATTTTTTCTAGAGAAAAACGCGTCCCGTTGGTGAGTTTTTATCCAAAATTAAGGGTATTTTTTTTTTTTTTTTACTCTTTCTTTTTCGTTTTTTTATATTTTTTTCCCCTTTTTTTTTTTTTTTTTTTGGGTTGGTTCCAGAACAATTTTTTTTTTTATTTTTTATTTTTTTTTTTTTAATATAATCTTTTTCATATATTTTATTATTATAAAAAAATGGAGAAATAAAATATTAATCTTAAAAAAGAAAATTTTTTTTTTTAATGTATTTTCCCCATCTTTTTTCCCACCCCCCCCCCTTTTTTTTAATCCCCCCCTTCCGCCTTCTTCACCCCCTTTTGTTTTATGGGTTCGGAGGGCGGGTTTTTGGGGGGGGGGTGGGATTTAAATTTTTTTTTTTGGGATTCAAACCCTTTCTTTTTATTTAAATTAAATATGAACTTTTTAACCCCCAAAAAAATAATTTGGGTTCCAAACCAACCCACATAGTGTACTACCCAACAAGATAACATATGCTAGTAAGTTAAGTGTGAGACATAAGAATGGAATGGGGTGTCCAGGCAAGACCCGTAGTTAAACCGGTGAGCCGATGCACTACCCAGTATGAAAGACATATAAGAAGGCGGGTGTCTAGAAAAGATCCATAGTTAAACCGGTGAGCCCAACATCTTGTCATATGTAAATGGTAAGTAAGCATGTGAGTAAGGATTGTAAGGCAGGTGTTTAGGCAAGATCCGTAGTCAAACTGGTGAACCTGACACTTTGATATATGTGAATGATAAGTTAGCAAAAGAGTAAGAAAGCATTGTATCTGGGCAAGACCCGTAGTTAAACCAGTGAGCTGATACTTTGCTATGTGTAAGCATGTAAGAACATGAAAGAGAAGGTTAAGTAGTTGGGCAAGACACGTAAAATAAACCAGTGAGCCTAACACTTAACCGGATATGATAAGTACACTATGTATTGGGCAAGATACGTAGTTTAAACCTTTGAGCCTAATACATAGCTTGTCAGTAAGAAAAGCTATGACATGATGAATGACATAAGTAAGAAAGAGGAATGGCAAAAGAAAGACCAGTTTTAAGTAAGGAAATAATGTAAGGACCTTATGTAACTTAATGAAAGTTTATATTGTGGAGTAGCTAAGTTAAGAAATGTTACATTTGTATGTTTTATGCTTCTTAAATGAATTCTTATGTTATTATGCATGCTTGGATGTATTCTTGCCAGGGTGATTTCCACTCACTGAGCTTTGGCTCACTCCAGTTGTGATTATGTTTTACAGATGATGATAGTGAAAGCAAAGATGAGACAGACTGCAAGTGAAAGTCCAAGTGAGAGAATAATACCCATTGGCATCTTTGACATCTTTGTTTATATTTTGGTTTTGATCATATTTTGATGCAATGTAAATATTGTGGGCAGCAGGTTTTTGTGATTTTATGCCCACACCTTTTGATAAAGAACAGTGTAAATCCTTTATCTTTGTTAAACCGTTTTTCTACCCGCCAGCTATGAATCTTATTTTGTTTTAGTTCCTCTGCTGTTATATGAATGATTGACTAATAGAAAATTCAAAATTACCCAATTACCTTCCCTAATAACTTTATATTCAAATAACAATTTTGCTATCACCTCTCTATTTCGTAATGTTTAACCTCTCATATCTTCTTCTCTTAACCAATTCCAAAAGTGCTCTGTTTATTTTTTTCTTTTTTAATTTTAAATATATTAAAAAATTTTTTTTAATAAAAAAAAAAAAAAAAAAAAAAATTTTTTTTTATATAAAAAAAAAATTATTTTTTTTTTTTTTATAAAAAAATTTTAAATTTAAATATTTTATTTTTAATTTTTAATTTTATAAAATTTATAAAAAAAAAAAAAAAAAATAATGAATAAAAAATAAAAAAAAAGCAACTTCCATTCGCGATTTTCCTAGCAACAAAGGCGGCGACTGGTCGATTTCCTAGCACAAGGGTTGTGAAGCTTTGGGACGACTTATGGTTGGGGTTGGGGTTAAGGTTTGAGTGTTTGTTAACTGAGAGATAATCTTTGGATAACACAGCATTATCGTCTTTGGACAGGCCACCTTTCTTACCCTCCACATTTCCCATTGTATCATGATCTTGAGCAATGAAACACTTCCCCGGAAACCTAGACTGTAAAGGAAACTGAAAATGCATCAGTGAAGATTGCTAAGTTGCAAGCCCAAATCTTCCCAAAGAAGGTTGGATCAAATCCTAGCTTTGTTGGAGTTTCACTTTGTTTTTCCGTTTCTTCTCTACGGTTGGGTCGATCTGAGTAGGTAAGGTATGTAAAAGTATTTGTAAATTAATGGTTTGAGAGAGGGTAAAATGGTAATTTAACTAGTGTTTAAGGGTAATTTTGTCATTATAAAATTTTAAACGTTGCTACATCATCACTTAACAGACCTGATACAAATTTAGCAAATGAGGGTGGTTGCGTGAAATTAATTGCGAAGTTGGGGGTTTGTGACTTAAAAGCAAAGTACTGGGGGGTAGGTGAAAATTTTCTCTTTTTTTTATTGACAAAATCTTAATTTGATATATCAAGGCATAACTTGAGATCCAATAAAGTACCTAGATATTCCTTGTTTAGACTGTTAGACTTTTTCCATTCATAGGGTTTCATTCTAAACCCTAACCAATCCATACAGAGATCTAGAATACAATGAAGATATACAATGTAAACCATAATTGTAAAGACATACTTGTGCATAGAAGATTAGTTTCTGTCGTTAATCTTTAAGCTTTGATCATCTTTTTATCTTATGACAAACCAGACCAAACCGGTCAGCCAGGTGAAACAGACTCCCACTATTCAATGCGCCCAATAATTAATCAAGCCCATACAAATATATAACAACATAGGCATCCAATGAACAAGATGTCTTCTTGGATTTTTCAGAAGATTAACTCTGGTGAGAGGAGAGCTTCATCGGATGATTAGATGACCTCAGGCCACAGCAATAGAAAGGAAGACAGCTTCAATCAGAATAAACGTACATAGCTCATTAGTGCTTCAGCCTTTGATAACTGAACAGAAATTGCTGGATATGGAAGAAAGATGACAAAAGAAAAACACCTTACAATTAAGACACTGTTGGACTTCAGATCCATTGATCATTAACTCCGTTTTGCTGATTAGATCCTTAATGATCCTTAATTTTTTTTTCGGATAATATATCTTTCTTTAACTAGATAGCTAACCACCAACCCGCTTTTAGGATATTGGCTTTGTCATCTTCACAAGGACATTGCAGTTTAGTAGCTTTGCTTGATTTGCTTCTAGAAGTTCATTAAAGATACATCGTACATAACAAAGTGTATTGGTTGTTTCTGTTGCTTATTGGTCTTGAGATTTTACCTACCTTCTTCTTGTTAATATAAGGGTAGTTATTGTAAGGGAATGGATCCATTAAATTTAAGTCCATTCCTCTTCTTTTTTTATAATAAAAAAAATGTAAGTAATGGGCCTGATTAGTAGACCCATTATCTTAAGATTTATTTTTATATGTTTGTAATGGCTTAATTATAAAAACCCATTATCGATTGTGTCTTAAGTAGACTAGGAATTGGTCTTGTTGACTAGGTCTTTCTATGGATTCACATCGTCTCCTCCTAGTGGTTCTGGGAGGACACGGCAACCTCATTCCGATGGCTGACACATGGCTCTCGGGTGAATCCGAGACCCACGTTTGAGCTGACACCCCCTGTCGGCTTGGCTTGTCGGCTGGGTGTCGGCTTGAACGTGAGTCTCAGATTCACCGAGAGCCATGTGTCGTCCATCCAGATGAGGTTGCCGCTGTCCTCCCAGAATCGCTGGGAGGAGAGGATGCGGATCCGTCTTTCTATCTAGTTGAATTATAACTAAGAGAGAGTCCTAAGTCCTGTTTTTGCTCTCTTTTGCTTTTTATATATATATATATATATACATATAGCAATAGGAGAAGATATTATAAACTCTCTCTCTCTCTCTCTCTCTCTCTCTCTCTCACACGGTTCTATGCTTGGGTAGCCTTCCCTTTTTATTTTGGTACAATACTGAAAGTCATAATTGTGCTTTCTTATTGTCAAATTCATGCTCTTTTTTGTTGGGGTGTGTGTGTGTGTGTGTGTGTAATGGGGGTGTGGGGGTTTCCATTGAGCAGTTGTTTCTCCCCATTACTCAATTTTGACACACAATCATCATCAATATTTTAAGTTTCTGTGCTGCAGAAAGACAATTATTTGTGCAAATCTTGATTGCAATTACTATTAGTTTATTTGGGCAGGGGATTTTTTGTTATTCTAATTGCAATTAAGTACGTCTTTGTTTCATGTTGAAGAAATTAGTAACCAAGAAACTTTTAATTGGAATTAAGAAATTGAGGGAGGATCTCTCATTTCTTGTCAACGAAGGTCTGTATTGAAAACATGAGTAAGTTAATAACTCCTGCCACATTCAGAGATTGGATAAATTATTCTTTACAAGTGGTCAGTCAGTAAACCTAATTTTCCGCAACTGGGATGCTCCTGCAGAGATCCATCAGAACTTTCAAATTTCAATTGTTGATAACCCTGGAAGAAATGGCTTGGTTTTTGTAGTTTCATATACTTTCACAAACTTAGAAAGGATTCTGCATTTCTGCCATCTTATAGTAAACATATTTCACTGTGGTTTTGCTTCTGACTTGGGGTAGTTATGGCATTCTAATTTTACTTCTCATTGTTCCAATGACTTTCAGCTGAAGAAATGCTTAAATACTGCTTGATGTGAGCTTGCGAGATACAAGATCCAGAAAATTTATCCAAGCTAATTTCCTCAATCTGATTTCATAATAATGCAACTTGAGGGGCCCAAGGGCCATATCTTCTTTAGAATTTGTATACCTTCTCAATGCATCCAACTCAGAACCCATGTAATTATTTTTTCAATATAATAGCCTCTCCACATTGTGGAGGTAAGGCTGTGTACATTTTGTCCTTCTCAGACCCTACAGTAGCGGGAGCATCATGCACTGGGATGCCCTTCATATTAACTATAGGGACCTGCAATATCAATCCATTGCAACAAAAGGAGTTAATTGTATTAGAGGACTATAAAATTTATGAAAAGAATAAAAACAAAGCTTAAAATCTTCATTAACCACTTTAAATATATATAAGTTTAAGTTGGCCCAATGGATTTAAAGAGGAAAGGAAAAAAAAACATGTTGACGAGGATGTTTAGCAAAACTCCTTAAGGTAAATCAGAAATGAAGAACAATTGAAGGTTACTAAAGAGTAATTTCAATAGTAGATAAGTTGGAAGGAAAATCATTTGAGACAGTTTAGGCTCTCTTTGGTTTGTATTATATAATGTATTATGAGTTATTTATGACAAATCAATTATGATAATAGATTCTGAGAAATAAATAATGACCGTTTGGTACCACTAAACATAATACATTATATAATGAGAAATATGTTATAATGATAAACAATTAATAACCTATTTGTAGATTATGCATTATATCTATTTATTTTAATTATAAATAGACGTTATAAATCATGTCAAACAATCACAAATTTCATAATGTATTACATAATACATTATATAATACAAACCAAAGAGAGCCTTAGGTATGTGCAGTGAAGGTCATTGTATGAACTGTAGTGAAGAGCAATAAGGTGCCGAAAAGGGGTTGTTAAAAGGCAGAGGTCAGCTATACATAACCAGGGAAGTGAAAAAAAAAGAAAAAAAAGAAGACACAAATGACTTTAGGTAGATCATAAACATAGCTTTAAACAGACTTTAATGCCAATGTAGGATCCACATAGACAAAGATTAAGAGAAGAGCTCTGAGCTTTTCTGCTTCAGAAGAAAAATCCATTTTAATGGGTATGTAAAATCATTTAGGAAGGATGGGTCACTGCAATTTCTTTTTTAAGAATGCAGTACTCAAAGTCAAGTGACCTGGAATGTACACTTGGAATCATCTCTATAATTTGATACCAGGGAGTGGGAACAAATCATGGAAGGCAAAAGCTCATCTTGAAAGTGAGCAGGCTGTACTTTCGCCATGGATTCAGTAAAAAAAGCCAGAACAAACCTGACACTCTCAATTCTTGGACCAAAGCAGTTGATGTGTATCATCTATTTATCTACTCTTTGTTGCATTAAATGCAATTATCCATTTCTAAGTATATAATGGAAGCATTTTGTTGAAAGCATAGTTTGGGACTGCATGCTTGAATGGTCTTTAGGGACCAGCCAGGCCTCCATTTATAACAAAATAATGGAAGTAAAATGACTATTAAGACCGAAATTGCCCTTGTGGCTTACATAATTCAACACTCCCCCATGACTTGCCACATATATATCACACATGCCCAATTTCACTAAATTAGGATGAAAAATTTTCACATCCAAGCCCTTAGTGAAAACATCAGCTAACTGATCTTTTGAATTCACGAAGTGTATACAAATAAGTCCACTCTTGAGTTTTTCCTTGATGAAATGTTTGCCATGCTTTATACGATCAGGTTGCACTAGATTATGGGCAATGCTAATTGTAGCTTTGTTATCATAGTACAACCATAGTTCAAATTCTTGGCGAGATCTTGTCGAGATCTCAATTTTCTTGGTATTATCGAATAGGTTAAGACGAGATGTGGTAGGAGACCTGGTCTCTACCTGTGTCGACATTTTCAACCAAATCTTGACCTTTTCGACCTGTCTCGACCAAATCTCAACCTGTCTACTTGACTAATTAAGATTTATTGGGGGTTTTTTTTTTTTTTTACAACAATGACAATTAACTAATTAAGTGCTATTATGTTTATTCTTCTCCTAAAATATAGTTTTATTGTCTCATTTGACATTTTTTTATCTTTTACTATTGTAACATTATATGGAATAGCCAATATTACCCTAGGTTTACAAGTTACAATAGGGTTCCGACTGACACTACCAAACATGGGTATAAACTCAAACAACCACCATGTGTGATTATTAATAATTTTATGTATGCTATAATAGAGTTCCCCCTAGAGTATTAGCCCTTAAAATGACTATTTTAACCCTAAAACATAATTTTTTAGCCTTCGCAGGGCTTTTACACTGTCTCGCCGTCGAGATCTCGATTTTCTCAAGGGTCGAGACAACCCTCGAGACTCGAGATCTTGAACCTTGTGTACAACATCATTGGAAAACGAACAGGAACACCAAGGCCTTTCAGTAAATTTATGAGCCAAAGTAATTCACAAATCCCTTAAGCCATACCACACAATTCTACTTCAGCACTTGACCTTGTCGCAACATTCTGCTTCTTGCTATGCCATGGGACAAGATTACCACTGACAAAAGTACCATAATCGAATATAGGCTTTCTATCAGGAGATCCACCCCAATCAGTAGTTGTGATGCCTCAACCCACAGATGGTCATGAGGAGAGTCCCATTTCTAGGAGTTGACTTCAAGTAACGAAAAATACAAAGAACAACCTCCATATGAGTGGAGTAGAGATCATGCATAATCTGACTTACCAAACTTACAACAAAGGCAATGTCTGGCTGTGAGAGGTAAATCAACTTTCCCACAAACCATTGGTAACAACCTTTATCAGCTGGCTCATCATCTTTATTCTTGAGTCAAGTATTAGCTTCCAAAGGTGTGTCACATCGATGAGAGCCCAATAAACCAGTCTTAGATAAAAGATGGAAAACATATTTCCTTTGAGAGAGAAAGATGCCGTTTGAAAACCAAACAATCTCAATTCCCAGAAAATACCTTAGTTTTCCTAGATCCTTTATTTCAAATTCATGACCAAGGAAGCACTTCAAGCAAGAGATCTTATCACCATCATTTCTAGCGACTACTATATCATCAACATAGACTATGAGAATAACGAATTTGTCACCAGATTGCAAAATAAACAAGGTAATAAAGTATGATCGGCATACTCTACTTATACCCTGCTGAAATCATAGCCTTATGAAACATGCTAAACCGTGCTCAAGGAGATTTCTTCAGCCCATAAATAGAATGCTTCAATTTGCAGACGTTGACATGAGGAAAAACCTAGAGGAATGCCCATATACACTTCTTCATCGAATTCCCTATGCATGAAGGCATTATTGACGTCAAGTTGTTGGATATCCCATCCTAGATTAACAGCACATGATAATAGATCTCAAACAATATTTAGTTTGGCAACTGGAGCACAATTCTCCTAACAATCAATCGCACATGCCTAGGTAAAGCTTTTAGCAACAAGCTTGCTTTGTATCCGTCTACCGTACCATCAATTTTCTGTTTAACTACGAAGACCCAGTTGCAGCCTACCAGTCTCTCTTTCCTAGAGGAAGAACAACAAGATCTCATGTATTATTCTTTTTCAAAGATTTCATTTCTTCCATTATAGCTGCTTTCCACCTTGGGTTTGCACAAGCCTCCTGCGGCTCCTGTAGAACTCAAATCGGATAAGTGAAAAAGGGCTATGTAGGTAAAGGGATCCGCTCCACTTGGGACATACTCTCTCACTCTTCATACTCCCCTTCCCCACCCATCTTAGTGGGTGATTGGTAATCTTGCTGTCTTTACTTCTTTCTTCCTTTTTTTTGCTTTAAAGCTTCATAATTGGGAATTGGGTACATTTTCTTTTTGTAGCTACATGCCGGTTTGTTTGTTGTCCTTCCGAAGCTCGATAAACTTCCTATATAATGTCAAAGTCAAGAAAGGGACAAGACTTGGGGAGTAGGCCCGTTTCTTTCATAATTGGGAATTGGGTACATTTTCTTTTTGTAGCTACATGCCGGTTTGTTTGTTGTCCTTCCGAAGCTCGATAAACTTCCTATATAATGTCAAAGTCAAGAAAGGGACAGGACTTGGGGAGTAGGCCCGTTTCTCTTTCTGGTAAGCTGCATTGCCTTGGTGGTGAAATGGTAGTCACGCGAGACTCAAAATATTGTGCTAAAGAGTGGATGTTTGAGTTCTCTTTAAGGAATAATATTGAGAGTGCTAAGATTTCGGATTGAATCGATAATTTGATATAGCAAGAATCTATTGATACTAAGGATGTAAATGGATAATCGAAAATCTGAATTCGATTCAAATCCGCATCCATTTAAATGAGAATTTGGATAGATAAGATCAGAGGCAGAGCTTGATTCGGATCACGGGATATAATCCGCTCCGATCCGTTTATGTATATATAGTTATTTTATTAAAATAATTAATCATCATTCTGTTCGTTGAATTAGGGGAATGGAATGGGACGTGGGGTAAAACCGAGAGGGATGGGAGTGGGGGACAGGCTGTACAATGGACAGCTTTTAAATATAATTTTATTTTATTTCAATTTTATACCATAATTATCGTTTGTGCTTACCGAGTTACTGTGTATGGATTTTGGAGGAAAATTCCTTGAAGACGTCGGAATTACACCACGGAGAGTTCAACTTGGTTACATCTCTACAACTTATCGGATTCATTTTAGGGTTTTTTTTTTCCCTTCAACCCTCAGGGATTTCTCAAATGCATGGAGGAATAGTAGAAGGAAGCATCGTTTTAGGGTTTCCCCCTAAACGCCCAACGATTTCTCAAATGCATGGAGGAGTAGCAGAAGGGAAGCATCATTTTGCGCCCAACAGAAAATGAATGTAAGAGCAGCAACGATTTCTCAAATGCATGGGGGAGCAGAAGGGAAGCAGAGGGTACTTGTCGAGGGGCAAAAATGAAGGCAATGGTGTTAGTTCCTGAAAGCAGTGTTGTGGTTTCTTCTTTTATTCCTAAGTTTCTTTATGAAATAAGTAAAAATATTAAAACTCTTCTTCTTCTATTCCTCAGTTTCCTTATGAAATAAGTAACAATAAAACTCGATTCCCTTTTCCCTTCTTCATTTACTTATTGCTTGTTTCACTGCTGAAATGGGTTTAATGTTCTCTTTTCAGATGATGTTCTGCATTTCAACAAAGAACTCGAAGCCCTTCAGTTAACTCAGTTGGGAAACTGTATTACAGTTTACGTATTTGAATCGATTTTTAAACGGAAATCGTTAAAACTCGAATTCGAATTTTTTTTTTAATCCATCGGATCAGATTTGGATAGAGGATTTGGTAAATGGATTCAAATTTAGATAGTGGTGCATCTTATTTGAATTTGATTTGTTTACATCTCTAGTTGATACGAAGTATTCCAACGGTCCCCACGATCCGAGTCCGACGTCTATTTACCAATGCTCCTTAATTAGGATCTGCGACACAGGAGCGTCGGACTTCGATTGTACTTTAGGGGTGGTAGGCTTAGTAGGGTCTCCCCCCCCCGGGCTGGGGGGGGGGGGTGGTCCGGGGGGCAGCCCGTGGGGGGGGGGGGGGGGGGGGGGGGGGGGGGGGGGGGGGGGGCGTGGCGCTGTAGGGTTCGAACTTACAATTTCACTGTTATGAACAATACGTTTCAACCAATTAACTATAAGCTCCTATGGATCTCTACATGCAATTCATTCACTTTGGTAGAGCGGATAGAAATAAGAGGGTGGCCGTAGATCGGCTCGACCTAAAATATGGCGATGACAACAACATGTCATAGGAGATAATAGGTGGAGCCAATGACCCTTTAAGACTAACGTATCAACAAGTACCGCCCCAAGTGGCAACCAAATTGGGGCATAAATGCGAGATGCCAGCGGAATGATCAGTCGAACAGAGGCTAGGATTGCTTCCTTCCCACCATCTGATCCTCTATCTACTATTTATACCTCTGCCTTCCCAAGAGGTTCTGCTTGACTAAAAAGCTTTCCTCATTGCGCTAACGTGTAGTAATCAAACTACTGCACGTTAGGCTCTCATTTCATAACGTGGTTGAAGGAAATGAAGACACGAAAACACGATAGGTACTAAAGAGGGAATCATAAGAGACAACATGAGATATGGGGTGTTGAATACAAGTCCTAATACATTTACTAACAGCAATAAGGTAACTCAGGAGAAGAGGACATCTTAGTGGATGGAGTAGGAGGTTCTTGGTCGAAAGATGTGACAAGATGATCGAAGGTATTGTAGTGGTAGTGGCCTCAACTGCTTATTTTTTGTCTGGGTCCACCAATAGACTTGGAGATTTGAATCTTCAAGTTTCTTCTAGAACTGATCAACAAAGCATTGAGAATCTTCTTCTTGAACTAGAACCATTAACTCCCCTTGTACTCCTTGTACTTACATAATATGTTCCCGAACTGGTGTCTACGACTCTCCCTAAACCAAAACTGGTGTGTGCAGCTCCTTTTGAATTAGAACTAGAACTGGTATATGTTGCTCCCCTTGGACTGGAATTGGTATATTGTTAGGTAGAGATGAAACATCAAGAACATCAAGAATGGACACATCTTCACTATTCACAGGCTCCCCCTAAAGAGGTGGCGATAAGTAGTAAGGAAGGGACTCATGAAAGATAATGTCCATGGTCACCGAAGTATGTCATGTGGGAAAATGGTAGCACTTGTGTCCTTTTTATGTAGCTGAATAACTTAAAAAGATACATTGGAGGCCACGCGGGTCCAGTTTTCCCAAGAGACCTATGATCACGAGCATAATAGACATAGCCAAAGATCTTGGAAGGAACAACGAATGAGGAAAAACCCATTAGAACATAGACCGTTCCACACAGGAAGCTAAAGTGCAAGTGGGCATACGGTTGATAAGATAGGGCTGCAATGAGAATGACATCACTCTAATATTGAGATGGAACACTGTTGGCAAACATAAGAGCCTAAGCCACTTCCAGGAGATGTCAATTCTCTCCGTTCATCCACCCTATTCTGCACTATCAACACAACTAGTCTAATGGAGTATCCTAGAGTCACCAGATAGGTTTGGAACTGACCGTCAAGATATTCATGGCCATTGTCGTTGCGTAATTCTTAAGGGTGGCATTGAGATCATAGATACGGGAGACATTTTTATCTTGCCCACATGTCTCTTGCAAGTCAGACTAGATAGCCTTAGCAATGTTGTGAAACATAACAGTTGGCAAAATAGAGGGATCTATACTATTTGATAACCACGTTTAAACAGTGAAATTATCATGCAACTTAATATTATAAGTTTTCAAAGCATCAGGTTCTTTAGCATCCCAGTTAGGAGGATCATCATATAACAATGTAAATTTATCTTTTGAAAGAATATATGCTTTAATAGCCTGAGCCCAGATAAGGTAATTGGAAACTTCAATTTAATAGAGATGATCTAAACCTCAGTAGGTTTAGGATCAGTCATCTTGTATAATGGTTAAAGAATTTTAGCAAACAACCACTATATATATAAAAAAACTCGGTTCAGCCAACTGAGTGGCCAAAGGAATGAAGGCTTGAAGGGGGGTGGCGGATGTAGTAGGACAGTAAAAAAATATTTATTATTATTTATTTATTTTTTTTTCAATTATTGGTTCAGCCAACCGAGTGGCCAAAGGAATGAAGGCTCAAGGGTTGTTAATGATGGTGGTGGTAGTAGTAGGGCAGCAACAAGTAGGTGATCAAGAAAGTAGTAATCTTCAAACTAAAGGAATCACAGTAGCATTAAACAAAGACTTGATCACCTAGTAGTAGCAGTAAAAAAAATTTCACTCATATAAAGAGCTGAAAAATGAAGGGCTTATCAAACCAGTTTTATTGATGAATGAAGACCAAAGATCTAATGCTCTGATACCATGTAACAATCTCACAAAAAAGGTAAACCAGAACTAGCAAACCAAAGAAGTCGAGAAAGAGAGAAGGAAGAAGAGGAAGAAGAAGAAGGAGAGTAGAGCATGATTTCAGCAGTATGCTGGAATTGATATCAGCTCTCTCCTCCCCACAAGTCTATTTATAAGAATAAATGTTCAGCTATTACAAGGACTCTAAGAATAGAAAAGCCAAATAAGGAGAGAAAATAAAACTGACTAAGGAAACTAAATAAACCAATAAGGAAACAACTTAGAAACCAAAAAGAGAAACAAACAACTAAGCCAACAGCTGGATATCGCTGGCGGTAATAGTACCGCCAGTGATATCGGTATCAGTATCATAACACACAATACAACTATAAATAGAAACTTCAAAGGAAAAGCAAAGGTGAAAGAAGAAGGCACAAAGAAGTTTTCCAGACAGTCCAGTAACATTTTATGAGCTCTATGGCTTGTAATCTTCTTGTCAATTTTATATGTACCGTAATTTCCTTTACCATTTTCATTTCTTCAATTATAAAAGAAGGTTTGATCTGAGGGCAAAGACAAATGCTAATAAAAAGGTTCTCAAAAATGATTTTTAAAAAGGCTAGTTAATATTTTTTTGACCTTTAGGAGTAGTTATGTCCTTGTTAGGTATTGTACTCTGGTCTATAACTCATTTTCTTTTTCATTTTCTTTTTCATTTTTTTTTCAATTTATAAAAAATAATTGCTAGGTAGAAGGGAACCATTGTCACAACTCACTGCTTCTTCTAGGTCTTCTCAATAGTAAAAATATTGATACCAAAAGCTGATAGACAGACATCAAATTCACTCAAAATCCAATATGAATCATTTGAGACTGATTTATAACCAATTATGGTATCAAGCTTATGGGGTACAGTAAGAACCATAGAGCAACAGAGTGGTCGAGTAAAAACATGATTTGAGTACCTAAAAGTAAACTTGAAATATCAAAGCTATTTAAGAAATTACTAGATGAACAATCAAGAGAACAAAGACCTCAATAAATTTGTCTGTCTTTATTGGAGATAGCAATGATGCAGCATAAACTATAATGGGTATTAACGACAATACAGTTTACACTATGGGATCAGCATTTAGCCCTCTGTATCTTTTCAATTAAAATGCTAAGTTATACAAGAAACATCCAAAGGGAAAAAGCCACCAGTATACAACAAAACAAAGAAGAATCCACATTTCCATCAGAAAACCTCTCTTGTAAAGGAATACCATTCCCATGACACATTCTTAGACAGACTACTCCCTGTTTGGACAATTCATCAGCTATATCATTATCAGTCCTAGGATTATGGATTCCACTGAAAAGAGCAGTCCAATATAGAAGCAAGATGACTGATCAACCTGATAAGCTAATCAGATTGAAAAGAGCAGCACTGCTCTACCTGTGTCGAATTGCTGTTATGAAAACTGGTTTGAGCTTGTTAGGAGCGGTTTTGCTGGAGTTATTGTGGAAGGAGATTACGAAAATAAACATTTTCTTGGATGTGTAATCACTTGCCGAGCCTTGGAGTTCTGGGCTGTACTGTTTTCTAAAGCTAAAGGTCAAAATTTGACAACTTTAGTGTGTCCTGAATTAGCCCTGGAAAATTGCAGTGTTTGAATCATTTACTAGGAATATTTCTGGTGAGACTCTTCATTTAATGCTTGTTGGAGCCTATTCACAGAGAGTAACCGAAGAACCTCATTAGATAGAGGGAACCACACCACATATTTGCTTCAACTTAGGAGCCTTTTTTCCCCAATTAAAAACAGGATTTTATTCAATAAGGTAAGAAAGAATAGAGAAAGAACTGAACACAGCTCCAAAGCATATAGACAATGCCACGTGAAACAAGTGAGGAAAAAAAAAAAAAAAAAACAGAGGACACCAGAGTCAATCCGTTACTTGGAAAATGTCATGTGCAATCTCCTTGGCAGATCTTAACTTCCGTCGGAATAAGATGTTAAAAAAAAAAAAAAATGCAAAAACAAGCATGGTAAACAAGATGCAAGACCAGACTCCCACATTCCAGCATGTTTTTTCACACATCTGATGATAGTGGAAGAGTGCCTAGTTCCTTTTCGAAGTGCAATTGTAAGATCAAGATCAGAAGGAGTAAGTTCCTTACCAGAAGAAGGCTCAGTAGACTCAGTTTCTGGATCCAGGGCTAGCGAAGGGACATGTGCAAGAGTGGTAGTGGCCTTTCCTTGCTTGTCTTTGGCACGGCTGTAAACTTGCAGAGGTGGCTTGGTGGTTGGATGCTTGGATGGTGTAGTTGTATTGAGCACTTGTTCATGGACTATTTCTGGTACATCAGGTATATCTGGTATAAGTACATTAGGGATATCAGGTGCATCTTCAACTGTCTGTCTCCCCCTGAAGAGGATCCTGATAATAGGAGAGATGCTCTTGAAAAATGACATCTCTACTAACAAGGACCTGACGAGAGGGAGGATGATAACACTTGTATCCTTTCTATGTTGCAGAATATCCTAAAAATATACACTTTAATCCACGTGGATCAAGCTTGCCAGGAGAACGATGGTTACGAGCATAACAAAGGCAACCAAAGACTCTAGGAGGAAGAACAAAATCAGAATTTCCACGTAAGATGTCCAAGGGAGCCTTGTTGTCTAAAACTCGAGAAGGAAGGCGGTTGATCAGGGATGTTGCAGTGAGGACAGCATCACTCCAGTATTGAGCGGGAACATATCTCTCAAACATTAGTGCTCTAGCTGTTTCGAGTAAGTGGCGGTTCTTTCTTTCAGCGACTCCATTCTGAGCAGGAGTGTAGACACAACTTGTCTGATGAATTATCCCGTTATCAGCCAAGTATTGCTGAAAAAATCCTTCAAGATATTCCTTACCATTGTCACTACAGAGCATCATCTTCAACTGAGTTTGAAACTGCGTCTTGATCATATTGTGGAAATGGCGGAAGCATGCAAAAACCTCATTTTTTTGACGCATCAAATAGACCCATGTAGTACGAGTGTGACAATCAGTAAAGGTTACAAACCACCTATGACCAGAAATAGAGGTTGTCTGTATTAGACCCCAAACATCAGAATGGACTAAATCAAAGATACAAGGACTTCTTGAAGCAGAAGGTAAATAAGAAATACGAGCCTGTTTGGCCAAAACACAAGCCTCACATAATAACTCGTCTTTATTACATTGTTTAAATAATTTTGGAAAAAAATAAGATAGAATAGCAAAAGAGGGATGCCCAAGACGGCGAGGCCACTGCTGAAGGTACTAACTGCGGAATGGGAGGAAGGTGCTGAACGACCATTGTCAAGCAAGTACAGGCCACCATGCATACTACCATGTCCAATCGTCTTCCCGTTCTCCAGATCCTGAATCACACAATAGGTAGGAAAAATGTTACTTTACAATTTAGAGACTTTGTAAGACTACTAATGGATAGTAAATTTGTGGATAAATTAGGAACATATAGAACAGAATTCAAATCAAGGGAGGAAGAACAGTGGATGGATCCAATACCAGATATAGGAAAGAGGGATCAATCAGCGACCTTCACAGTATTATGTCCAGAAGAAGGAGAGTATAAATAAAAGGACTCAGACGAACCAGTCATGTGGTCAGTGGCTCCAGTATCTATAACCCAAGGGCTAGAGATAGAGAAAGCACAATGACCATCATGGGAAATACCTGACTGAACAAAAAAAGAACCTAGGTTGGTAGATGCAGATGTGGATGATTGATTTGTAGTCGCAGGAGGTAGTCGAAGGAGATGTCGGAGAGTCTGAAGTTCTTGTGTAGAGAGTTGTGGTAGAGGACCAATAGGAGGACTTGCTTCAGTTTGATGTGCCTGAGGTGCGTGGGAGGACTTTGCCTTGTGCATACCTTTTTCCCGATGTTTTGCTTCAAAATCTGCCGGTTTGCCATGAAGTTTCCAGCATGTGTCTTTGGTGTGCCAAAGCTTGCTACAATACTCACATTTGATAGCATCACGGGAAACAGGAGGATTCTTGTATGTCTGAGTATTTGTCTGAAAAGCAGACCTATCCAGAACAGAAGGGGACAACATTGTTATTCGTCGTTGGTCCTCTAACTGAACCATGGAATAAGCCTGTTCGAGGGTGGGGAAAGGGTCCCTGCTGAGAATCTGTAAGCGAATAGGATCAAGCTCCACATTTAGTCCTGCCAGAAAAGTATAAACCCTGTATTTCTCTTCCCTTTGTGAAATAGGGTAGCATCTTCTTCACATTTAGCTTGAATAGAATCATAAAAATCAATTGTTTGCCAATAGCTCCTTAACTTAGTATAACATTGGGATACAGTCAATTCTTTTTGGATAGTTTCATGAACACTATTTTAAATGGCATAAATTAAAGCAGCATTTCCAACTTGGGAATAGGTGTCCTTAGCAGACTTCCAAATTTGTGCAGCAGTATCCAATAAAAAATAGCCCTCGGTTATAATGGGTTGCATGGAAATGAAGAGATATTGCATTACCAATGAATTTTCAGCATGCCATTTCTCCAAAACAATGTCCTTGGTCAGAGGTTTTTCCTTGGTGCCGGTAAGATATCCCGATAATCCCCGAGCTGTAATTGAGAGTTGGGTGGCCCGAGACCACATTAGGTAATTACCACCATCAAGTTTAGTGGTATTAGTGGGAATAGTGAGATTGTCCATTTTAAAACTCTCTATCCCAGAAGAGGTTACTTCAGATGTCATCCTTGAGTTGTGTATTCAGGAACAAACACCCAAAAACAATATTAACAGCCTCCCTGTTTGGTAATAGCACAATATATGGAGATCAAAGTAGAAATATCACTTGTCAGATATCCTAACTTGTCCCATGTGCAACATAATATATGGAAATCAATTCTAGTTTGCACCCACTTTTTTGTTTATTGGGGTAAACTCAGAAACTCATAGATATCCGATCAGACTGAACCATATTATTAATATCTAGACTGATAAAAAAAATTGATTTCCAATAAAGAGAATAAAAAAAATGATCCGTAATGAGGGATAAAAAGAAGGGCAGTACTTATATCATTGTATGATTCCCTCTTTGGTTGCTGCCCCTAGTGGGGAGAGAAAAAAAAACAAAAGAAAAAGAAAAGAAAAGAAAGAAAGTCGGTGGTCAGCGGTGGTAGGTTGGCGGCGGTGGTGGTGAGGCGGCGGAGGGATCTGGCGGTAGAGCTAACTTGGCTTTGATACCATGTTGAATGATGGAATGACTTGTCTATAATAGACAGAGGTCCTCTTATTTATAATGTGAGAATGAATACAAAGAAAGAAAGAGGTAGTACAGGTAGTACAATACAGATAGTACAATGAAGGTAGTACAGGTAGTACAATTGTACAATACAAGTAGTACAATGAATCTAGACAAAAAATGAAATACGTAATATTCTCAACAGTTTCAATTTGCATACCTTCCCTCTACTTCTAGCATCTATGAAGCCAGGTGGATAATCCATGTAAACTTCCTCAGTGAGTTCCTCCATGGAGGAAGGCATTCTTCATGTCTAGCTGTTGCAAATCCCAGTTATGATGTATGGCACATGACAAAAGAACCCTGATAGTAGTCGTCTTGGCCACTGAAGCAAATGTTTCTTAGTAATCAATCCCATACGTCTGGGTAAATCTACGTGCAACCAGTCTAGCCTTATACCGATCTATAGTCCCATATGGTTTTTTCTTCATTGTGAAAATCCACTTGCACCCTACTGGCCTTGTACTTGCTGGAAATGGAACAAAGTCCCATGTATCATTCTTCTTTATGGCTCTCATTTCCTCCATCATTGCAGCTTTCCACATTTCATCTATAATTGCATCCTGCCATTTTTGAGGAACAGACACAGAGGAAAGAGAGGATACAAATACATAAAAGGAAGGGGAAAGGGAGTTATATGAAACAGAGTTAGAAATAAGACGAAGTGTATAGGCCCTAGTCCCTTTTCGAAGAGCAATGGGCAGTTCAAGATCAGAGGGAGGAAGTTCCTTACCTTGAGAAGACTCAGTCTCTGGATCCTGGGCTGGTGAAGGGACACGTAAAGTCGCATTGATGGTAGTGGTCTTTCCTTACAGAGGTTTGGCATGGTTATAGACTTGCAGAGGTTTTGGATTGGTTATGGGTATAGGAATAGCTGGTGATTCACAAGGCTCAGGTGGTACATCTGTTTCTGAAACATTTTGGTCCGAGTCAGGAATAGATTGAACTTGGACGTTCTCTGCTTCTTCTGGTACACAAAGATTCTCCCCTTGAAGATGTGGCTGGTAATAAGCAAGGTATTCATGGAAAATAACATCTCTGATAACAACAGTCCGTTGGGTGGGAGGATGGTAACACTTGTACCCTTTTTGTGTGGTGGAATAACCCAGAAATATACACCGTAACCCCCTTGGAACAAGCTTGTATAGCATACACAACAAAAAACCTTCGGTGAAAGGACAAAGTCGGAATGACCAAGCAATATGTCCAAAGGAGCTCCGTTGTCCAAAATCCGGGATGAAAGGCGATTGATAAGAGAAGTAGCAATGAGGACTGCATCACTCCAGAATTGTGATGGAACATGATTCTCAAACATTAGAGCTCCGGCAATCTTGAGGAGACGACAGTTCTTTCTCTCTGAAACCCCATTTTGAGCAAGGGTATCAACACAGCTGGTCTGATGGATAATCCCATTATCAGCCAAGTATTATTGAAAATTACTTTCAATATGTTACTTACCATTATCATTGCGAAGCACCTTTAGTTGGGTTTGGAACTGCGTTTTGATCATGTTGTGAAAGTGACAAAAGCACTGAAAGACTACATTTTTATGATGCATCAGGCAAACCCATGTGGCGCGAGTTTGACAATCAGTAAAAGTTACAAACCACCAATGTCCAAAAATAGAGGTCTAACGAGACCCCAAACATCAGAATGGACAAGATCAAATATCCCACTACTTCTAGTAGGAGAAGGTAAATAAGAAGTGCGAGCCTATTTGGCCAAAACACAAGCTTCACATAATAGCTTGTCTTTATTACAATTTTTTATTAAAGTAGGGAAATGATGAGATAACACATTTGTAAAAGGATGCCCAAGACGGCGATGCCATTGTTGGAGGGTACTCACGGCTGAATGGGATGAAGGTGGGGTATGGGTATAGTTTAATAGAGGTGCTGAAGGACAGACATCAAGCAAGTAGTGACCACCAAGCAAAGTACCATGTCCAATCCTCTCCCGCTCCCCAAATCCTGAATCACACATGAGGTAGGAAAAAATGTTACTTTACAATTAAGAGACTTAGTGAGATCATAGTTGTCAAGGCGTCGCCTAGGCGACGCCTTAGGCGTCCAGGTGTGATTCCAAGGCCTGGGCGCCTTATGAGTGTTACCTGGGCGGTCACCCAGGCTCTCTGGGCGTCGCCTAGGCGCCGCCTTAGACTCCTTGGGCGCCCAGAATGCGTGGGCGGTCGCCTTGGGTCTTATATGTGTTTTTTTTTTTCCTTTGATCTCTGAATTTGCTTCACAGGATTTATTAAGCTAGACAGAAACAACATTTATCAGACAGTAAATGTTTCTTTAATTTTATAATTCATTTACTTAAGATATTATTCATAAATAAGCAAATACCCCTTATTTGAATCCAATAAAAATAGTTTAAAATTCAAATTCCAGAAGGATAAAAAGTCAACCCTCCAGTTCAAGAACAAAAATCGTATTTTCGGGTGCGGGGGTGATTTTCAACTTCAAAATGCTAGGTTTTTTTCCAAATATAAAAATTCCATAAATCTTATTATAGTAAAGCATCACTAAAAACCAAGAGCGCACCAAAATAATCTCTTGCTTTGATGCCCCAAAATAATTTACATTCAGACGACTTTTAACAGTATTCGCATACTTGAACAAGGTTTGACGGAGTGTAACTCCTTCGTTATAAATCGGATTCAAGCAATCTAGGATTTGTTGGAAAGCTGATTATACTAGCTTTGCAATGAATTTGAGATTGCTTGAATCCGAAGTATATTAAAGGAGTTACGCTCTGGTAAAATTTGTTAGAAATAAGCAAATGTTAGTCATAAATACGTGTTGCCTACTTAACTCAATTATTTGTTTCTTTGTTGGTTTTCTTATATTAATTAAGCTATGTCTTAAATGTTTATTTATGTAGAATGCTGCATATATATATATATATATATATATATATGAATAAATTTCAGCTACCCCCCATAATAGTTTCAAAACATCACCTACCACCCATACGTTTTAAAAAACATCAACTACCACCCAAACATTTACCACCGTTAATCAAATAGGTCCATTCCGTTAAACCAATTCCGTTAGTTGCTGATGTCATCAAAAAAGAATGTGAAATGGACTATAATACCCTAATAGATAAGTCAAAAGACTTTTTTACCCTCACTCACATAACTAACCCTCTTAGCAAAAAAAAAAAAAAAAAAAAAAAAAAAAAATGAAAACTAAACCTAAACCTAAGCCCGACTTCAACGGAAGAAATCAGAGGAAAGAAAATTCGTTCGATAGTCTCCACTCTCCACCGACGACGACGCAGTGGTGTTCTTCCCCATCACCTACGAGCTGGAGACGTGTTTGAAGGTATGCTCTACTCTCAATCTCTCGGCTTCTCTCCATCGGTGGTTTTCCCAAGGCCTGAGCCTCCCTCTGTCTTCGTTTCTCTGTCTCTGGTTCTATCTCTCCGCCTCCGTTCTCTCCCTTTCTTCTCTGGGGTTTCTCCACCGGGGACCGAGCTGTAAACGGATCTGTGAGTCCACCAAGGTTAGTGTTTCGCCTCCCCAGTAGCTGGGTTTTGTTTTAATTTCATTTTCGTTGGGTTCCTTAGAACTTCATACTTTTACAACGTATGGTGATCTGTTTTAAGAAATTTGATTGTGATCTGTTTTTGCGATGTTTCTTGGAATGGGTTTTAGAGAAAGAGGGAAGAGGGAAAAAACCCCCAGTCTCTTTTTCTGTTCAAAAATTGATTTATTTTATTGACTATTTTATTTGCAGGATCGTGTGTTATTGCGCGAGTTGCATTTCGGTTCATCCGCGCGAGTTTCCAAGAGAAGGAAGAGACCTTTTTTCTTCTTCATCCGTTCGGGTTGTCGGTCGTAGAACTCGTCCCGAGATCTACTATGGAACCGGGGTTATTTTAGTAATTTTATTAGTTTTTAAAAATTTTCAATTAAAAACATAAAGGCTAAAACGGTCTATCACTAATTTTCGTCACCTCCGTCAGTTACTTGGGTGTAGTTGATGTTTTTTGAAAAATATGGGTGGTAGGTGATGTTTCGAAACTATTATGGGGGGTAGCTGAAATTTATTCATATATATATATATATATAAACATTAATATAGCATTAATATTTTAAAAATAAAAAAAATACACTGGGAACGCCTTGGTCGCCTAGGCGCCCAGGATGGCCTCAAACGCCTTGGATCACCTTGTCGCCTTGACAACTATGAGTGAGATTGCTAATAGAAAGTAAATTTGAAGAAAAACTAGGAACATAAAGAACATAATGCAAATTGAGAGAGGACGAACAATGAATGGAGCCCGTTCCAGATATAGGAGAAAGGGTCCCATCAGCTACCTTGACTGTATCGGTCCCAAAAGAGGGAGAGTACATATAAAAAAAAACTAGCAGAACCAGTCATGTGGTCAGTGGCTCCAGTGTCCATAACCCAGGGGCTAGAGACAGATAAAGTACAATGACCATCACGAGGAATACTTGATTTAGCGAAATATGAATATGGATTGGCAAATGCTGATGGTAAGGTGGTGGTAGCTGCAGTAGATGCTTGTAGGAGATTTCGGAGAGTCTGAACTTCTTTGATAGAGAGTTGTTGAAGAGGGCCAGTAGGAGGATAAGTCTCTGTTTGGTGAGCCTGAGGTACTTGGATGTTCTTAAGGTTCAGCATCCCTCTTTCAAGGTGCTTGGCTTCAAAATCTGCAGGTTTCCTACGTAGTTTCCAACAGGTGTCTAGTATGCTTGTCTTTGCCACAGTGTTCATAGCAGACAGGTTCTCAAGAAGAGGAAGATTTGGGAAATTGTTGAGTAGTCTGAAGTGCGGATCTCTTAGCGGGTAATGCTGGCATCATGGCTGTATGTTGCACATCTTCAGAATGAACCAGAGAATAGGCCTGTTCTAATGATGGCAGTGGCTCACGGCTGAGGATCTGAGCCCTGATTTGGTCAAACTCAACATTTAATCCAGCTAAAAAATTGTACACCCTGAGTTTGTCCTTAGCGAGCTTCATGGCAGCCACATTAGTAGCACAGGCAACTATAAATCTATCATAATAGTCCAACTCTTGCCATAGGTTTCTGAGCTCAGAGTAATATTGGGAAACAACGATATCTCTTTGTTTGGTAGCATTCAATTTTACATGCAGATCGTAAATCAAAGAGTAATTACCAAATTGTGAATAGGTTTCTTTTGCTGCAGTCCAAATGTGTACAGCATCAGGTAATAAAACATACCCCCTACCAATATTGGGTTCCATAAATCCAATCAAGTAAGCCATCACAATAGAATTTTCAGATAACCACTTCTGATACAATTGGTCGTCTGGGGCAGGGGCCTGTTTCCGGCCGGTAATATAGCCAAGTAATCTTCTGGCAGAGATAGCCATGTGAGTCGTTTTGGACCACATCAAGTAGTTGGTCCCATCCAACTTGAGTGGACTAGGAACAATGGCAGTGAATTCAATTTTGGGGTTTTCGGTATGAGGAAACACCTCCTCGTTAGACTTGACATGGTAATAGAAGTCTAAAAAATTGATTTCCCAAAAAAATACCTGGACCCAGAGGTACCGCAAGGAAAAAATTGATCAACTATGAATGAATCAGCACAACATCAGCAGGTTTCGATCTTCATATCCTCAGAGAAGAATCGATAATGGCCACCTGTGTGTTCCTTACGAATCAATCAAATAGATAGGAATGATTGGCTAAAACAATCCAAAGAAAAATAACCAGCATCTAGTAGTTGTCGAACACATGGAGTAGTTCTTCACAACGATCGTAGCAGGAAAAAAAAATATATGCCAACAAGTTCTTACAACATGGAGAACATCATGACCAAGAGAAACCAGACGCTCTTGGCAGTGGTTGGCTAGGCCACTGAGAAACTCTGGTGGTAGCGGAAGCGAAAGGAGGTGAGAAAAGGAGTGAAGGCGGTGGTGGTGGGTGGTAACTTCAAATCAAAAAAGAGGAAGCAAAGAGAGAGAGAGAGAGAGAGAGAGAGGGCGGTACCTAGGGTTAGGGTCCCTAGGGTTTAGGCTCTTATACCATGTTGATAATGGTTTGACTTGTCTATGAAAGACAGAGGTCCAAAGTATTTATAGAGTGAATGAATCAAAATAAAGAAAGAGAGTAGGTGAGGTAGGTGAGGATATATTGAACCTAGACATCACTGTGCAGTAGATGGGTGGTGCGGCTGATACTTGTGCAGCTAATACCACCAGCCAAACCTTTACATTAACTTTGAGTTCCAACACTCTAGTCTCCCTTCCTTTAATTTCAGACTTTTTTATGGTTCTCTTTGGTCGTGCCACTCGTTAAAGAGGATTTTCTCCTACCTATACTGCATTAATGATTCAATGCAAAAAGGGACTGTCTGAATGACGCCTCTATAGGTAGGTGTCTTTAGAACATGACACCTTCTTTTAATTACCCTTCATCTTATTCCAAAACTTTTAAAGCCAAGGGTAAAATGGGTTTTTCACAAACATTTTGAAAGTGACTTACCATTGTCATTATCAAGATTTGTCATTATCTCACACATTTTTCAAATATGGATGTGAAATGACAAGAATTAACCTTAGTACAAAACAAATGTATTACACTAAGAGGGCAAAAAGTAAGGTTCCAAATTATGACATCTTAGGAGGTGTCAGTAAGAAAATCCCTTACAAAAATAGCTAAATATTCTCTATAATTACAAAAAATTCCTCATAATTTTAATTTTTTGTATGGATAATAATCCACAATCTATTACAAAGAGTGAACCTCATACTTACTAAAGAATAGGAAATACCAACTTGCCAGTTTAGCAAATCAAAATAAATAATTTGGCTAATAGAAAACAGAAATCCAAAACCCGAATCTCACAGTAACCCCATAAAGAAAGGAATACTATCCCCACAATTAGACACATAAAGATCTCGATGGATTTTCCTTTGTATAGCCCGATGGATTTTCCTTTGTCAAGCCCATCTCTTTTAGCCAGGTAGTTGATATGGCATTACTTAAGTGCAGTTTAGTGTGTTATTTTGTAGTTCTCCTTTGTCTTCATTGTTTCATCCTTCTGAAAATGGAAATTTCCAAAAGTGCAAAGGTAAAGTGGCTATTGGGAGATGCTTAGGGAATACCCTTTATTTATTTATTATTTTGTTAAGAGGCAAACAAGGAAGAATGTCATCAATAAAATGCAAAAGGTATTGTATTTGTACAAGACAGGCTTAGTAAGAAAACTAAAATATAAACAATTATACATTGAAATTAGGAAGTAAACTTCTCACTCGAGTTCCAAGTTAATAGAAATGAATAAACAATAGAAATACAAAATACTATAAATAAAAACCATGTAGGAAAAAAGGGACAGATATAGAAGCAAAGCAATTTCCATGGCAGGAAAATATGATAAAAATAACATATGAAGTCTCAAACATCAGAATTTATTAAATACATGTATGATAAAAACACATCCATGAATAATTTAAGCACCACATAGGAATGAATCGCATTCACATGGAGCAAGTTATCTGCATAAACAGCATAAGTAATAATAAAGTTCATGCATGGTGAGATGGTAGCAGTATTGGCAGTTACTCTACCAGCCTCTTTACCTTTGAGTCTTCCCTTTGAAACTGCACAATGCTGTCTTTCTTGGTCATCCATCTGTTCCAGCAACAAGGATGGTACTTGTATGGTGATTGGACCTTACGCTTATGTCAGGTAATTTTTTGAGGGGAAAAAAAGAAAAGGAAATACAATAATCATTGAATATTTATTGAACCATGATAATATGTGTAGATCTCAGGTTCGTGATCGATTCAAACTTGAGTTTTAAGGAATTTCAGGGTACTGAATAAATAACCCAGCAAAGCAAACTGGAATTAATTTGCTAGGCAGTGAAAATCATGTACAGGCAATGCATATTTGTTGACAGCCTTTTTGGGGCATAGTCAAGGCATATGTTGACAAGTCGATCGGGAGTGACTAAGAATGTCCTAGTACCAGGTCAAGGCATCAGCTGTTTTTTACATGCAATTTTAACTTGAAATAACAACATCATATCATGCTCCCTGCTGTAAATCAACTTTGATCTCTTTTATGTAGGCTTTTGTTAGTCAATTTTCTTTTCTGTAGTACACATACGGTTGTGGAGCATACAAAGAGCTCTTAAGGAATCAAACTATCAGAATTAGGGCATTACCACACAGCTAAATTCAACTACAAGCTAGATGACGTTATAGAGAGCAGTTTTGTATGGATTCTTCATTCTTTAATAGTTCTATAGACATCAATTGCAAATTTGCAATATATGAACATAAGTTATCAATACAGTTAATAACATAAATTCTTGTTATTCAGATGAGCCAAGGCAGCAATAGCCAACGGTTCTCCTTGGCAGGCCAAGACAATCACTCCTAGAAAGCTGCCTTGATAACACATATATCTTTCTTTCAAGTAATTCTTTTCCATACATTTCTACACATCAATGGAATCACTTTTCTTACTGACCTAGAGATAGCCTAGAGTTTTATTCTAATGCTGAACTATAAGAGAAAGTGATGGAGAATAGGGTAAGATTGATAAAGGCTTGCAGAAATTGAAGAGAACAAAGAAAATATGAAATATGACTGTTCTGGAAATGTGAACAGTAACTGAGTATAGTAAAATAGAAGAAAAGTGATAGAAACAGAGAAGGAAGAATAATAGAGGTAAAAGAAGAAGTTGAGAATAATAGGGGGAGAGGAGAAAGAAAAAGAGAGAGAGAAGCCATCACTCAGCCAGACTTAGAACACGCAGAATTCTTTTCATTCATTCTCCTATGGCTAAACGGAGGAGTACATATAATCCAAATAAAACTCTCAAAATCTGGTTCCCACTATGAGTTGAACTTGCCTAATCATAGTATAACTGTAACCAGTACTTATCTGACAACTAATAGACTACGACGAAAAGGATTTCAGACCCATTTGCCCTATGTAACCACTTATATAAGATTGTGTCAAAATTCTAAGCTAATAGAGTCAGTGATGCAAAGCTAGGGTTAGGCAATCAATTTCAGACCCTTAGCTTTTGCATAGGATCTTTTACAACCAGTCTACTAATAATCTAGTCAAAACCAGAAATAGAACAGCAATAGAAAACTTAGATCTGAGGATAATCCAACAGTTGGTTGATCAGGAAACTTGGAGGGCTTGTAGTCTAGGACGTACTGGTAATGATACCTGAATTTGAGGTTGATCTGACCAAGGACTGAAGAATTATGAATTTCTTCAAACTGCTATCACCTGAAATCGAGCCTGGGTTTACAGCAGCAACAGTAACTCTTTAATCTCAGCAGCCGATGGAATTTTAAAGGATAACCATTGTTCAATAAGGAGGGAACAATAGGCAAGAGATAGGGAGAGATTGAAATAAGAGATTAAAGAGAATAAGGGGGTCAGTTGAGTCTAACAACTTGGAGACTCAAACAGAAAACGCAACAGCAGCTTTCTGAATTTCCAAGTCTAACCTTCTTCCTTCTTTTTGCTTCATATATATAGAGAATGGTGCTTACATAATTATGGAAGGGAGATCTGTCCAATCCTTCCATTATTGACTAGTAACATGGAAGGAAAGTCCAATCTTTCCTTGCTATAAACTTCTAAAACTGAAAAGAACTAATAGGAAACTTTCCTAAACATAGGATGAAAAGTTGTTTAAGAAAATAAAACTCCTAACTTAGGCAAGTCTCTAAATATAACCACTAGTATTAGTGACATTGCTTACATTGTAATTATAATTAGGAAGGCAATAAGAAAAAGAAGGAAAACAAAGGAGGGAATCTGCTGTTAGCGCTGGCCAGCTGTACCGAGCTGGTTGGCTCACTTTGACCTGCTCATGGCTGGTCAAGGCTCAGCCATAAGCCATGGCTGGCTTGACTAGCCTATGTCGGCTTGGCTTAGGCCTTGTTCGGATGGCCCTATTTCTCCTGGTGTACACTTGTGCTGGATGGGCTAGTCAGTATGAACCAAGGTTTAAAATCTCGAGTCTCAAGGGTGTCTCGACCCTCTGAGAAACTGAGATATCAGAAATCTCGGCGAGACATTGCACAAAAGCCGTGAAGGCTTAAAATGTGTGTTTCGACCCTAAAATGACTATTTTAAGGCTTGATACTCTAGGAAAATCCTATTTTAGCATATATAAACATATTTAAACAATAAAACTGTATAAATAATCACACTTGGTGGTTGTTTAGGTTTACACCCATGTTTGGTAATGTCAGTCTGAAGTTCAATAGCGTAATATTGGTTATTCTACATAATGTTATACTAATAGAAGATCACAGAAGACCAAATGAGCCAATAACATGATATTTTAGGAGAAGAATAAACATAATAACACTTAATTAGTTAATTGTCATAGTAAAAAAAACCCAAAGTAGTCAAGTAGACTATACAATCATAATTCATATATTATGTCAAGACCAGTCGAGAACTTGTCGAAAAATGTCGAGAAATGGTCGAGAACTGGTTGAAAATGTCGAGAAATGGTCGAAAATGTCAAGAAATGGTTGAGACTAGCTTGAGAACTGCTCGAGATGGTCAAGGCACCATATTGAGGCAAGATCTCAAAGATCTCGAGGGGCTCGAGATGAGATCTCGCCTCGATATAGTGTCTCAACCATCTCGACCAGTTCTCAAGCTGGTCTCGACCATTTCTCAACTATTTCTCGACATTTTCGAGCAGTTCTCGACCATTTCTCGACATTTTTCGACAAGTTCTCGACATAATGTATGAATTATGATTGTATAGTTTACTTGACTACTTTGGATTTTTTTTACTATGACAATTAACTAATTAAGTGTTATTATTTTTATTCCTCTCCTAAAATATCATTTTACTGACTCATTGATGAGGACATCTAAGAGTCCTAGTAGGTTTAGGATTCTATTAGCTGTAGGATTCTATTTATTTTTTATTTTGTTTTATTCTGTTTTATTGCTGTAAACGTGGGAAGTTCAGTTTGTTAGAGTTGTGGGTCCCAGCTGTGGGCCCTTTTTGAATTTCAGTTGATAGAGTTGTGGGTCCCAGCTGTGGGCCCCTTTTTAGTTGTTTAGTTGGCTTATTATTAGTTTTTAGAGTTATACTCTAATTAGGGTTATAAGCCTTATAAAGGTTTTTTTTTTAAGTAATAAAAAAGGCAGATTATGATATTGATTACAGAAAAAAAGAAGAAAAAACTGCTCTCTTTCTCGGCTCTCTCTCCTCTCTCTTTGCAGGTACGAACAGCCCAACCCCCCATCTCTCCTTTTCGGTTTCTTCTCTCTTGTGGACAGGTACGTCCCACACCCCTTCCCTCTTACCTTTCTTTCCTCTTTCTCTCTATTCTAATTGAGAATTCCCTTCCCCTTTCACTGCTCACAACAGTCTCCCTTCTTTCCTTTTTTTTTCCTTGTCTATGTTCATTATTGGAGATTAAGAAACCACCACAGACCCCACGGCTGTAAAACATCACAGCAGGGTTTTTTTTTGTTTCCATTAGGTAAGTTATTTCTTTAATCTTTTTTTCTGGTTTGCTATATTTCTGTCTCATAATATCGTTTCTTCCCGTTGTTTGCTGTTTATCGTTTTCGTACACATATGCTTTGCTGTAATTCCGTTCCACATAAATTCTGCCATAATCTTGTCATGTTAATAATTGTTAGCGTGGACAACATTATGTGAAGCTTCTTTACAGTTGAGCCGTCGTTTTAGCACTGTTTTGGTTAGTAATCATATCTTTAATTATTGGGAAGTTACTGTTTTACATGTTCATGGGTTTACCTAATCATTAGGCATTTAATCTTGTTAGTTTTAGGAGTTTTGACATCTTTTGCACATTAGTACTTCTTAACCTATGGTTTATTATGAACATGACATGAAACCTAATTAATAATTGCTTAGTTGATCATGTTACTTAGCTTTATACTGTTCTTTACTTGTGGTTATCATGATACTAGTCTCGTAAGCATGTCATGTGTGTTGCTGCCCATAACAGTCCCTACACATTAGTTAATTATTTCTTTAATCCTTTTGTTAGTTGGTTGTGTAAGAGTAGGATAAACTAGAGACCCTAGGTTAACCTACATCACTCATTTAGTCTTATGTGATCTTCTATTAGTGTAACATTATGTAGAATAGCCAATATTACCCTAGGTATACATTTTAACTTCAGACTGACATTGCCAAACATGGGTGTAAACCCAAACAACCACCGTGTGTGATTATTTATACAGTTTTATGGTTTAAATATGTTTATATATGCTAAAATAGGGTTTCCCTAGAATATCAAGCCTTAAAATGGTCATTTTAGGGTCGAAACACACATTTTAAGCCTTTACGGCTTTTGTGCAGTGTCTCGCCGAGATCTCGACCAAGATTTCTGAGATCTCGGTTTCTTAGAGGGTCAAGACACCCTCGAGACTCGAGATTTTGAACCTTGGTAGTAACATCTTTATAATGTAATCTCAAGCCAAAGCTCATGCAAAGCAAAGCCATCATGAACATTGAAGACAAAGTCAAAAAGCATTTTTCAAAGAAATGAACATTGAAGATTGAAGATAAAGACAAAACGTTGACCAAGATTGAAGAAATGACCATTAAAGACAATGTCAAAATTGACCAAGTTTGATGAAATGAACAAAGCATGACCATGCTTCATGAGAAGTCAAATATCTAAGCTTAAAGATCAAAGCAAGAATGAAGATAAAGACTTTGTACTAAGATGAACAGGATAGTACACTTGCACAAATCATATTGCAATCATGCATTACATTGCATCTTAGTAAGACCTTAGGATGAGTCAAACAATTAACTAAATGACTTAGAAAAGTTGGGTTCTAAACTGGCTCAAAGACCAAGGAAAATGGCTTAAAAACCCCCCAATGAAAGGAATCTATCAGGCACCGGCTGACAGAAAGATGAACCGACCAACTGGATCTAAAAGTTATGTTACAGGTAAATCCACCCAAGAGTTCTTGAATTTAAGCAAAACTCGGTCCACTGGAGACCATCAATCAGAAACCAATCGGTCGACCATGATCGATCGGATGGATTTAGCCCTGTCCAACGGCTCTCTAACAGCTATATTACAACGGGCATATTCTACAGGTTGACAGGATAGACGAAGCGGTCGACCAATACAGGTTAAAAACATATCTATTGGAGTTTATTTTGGCCAATCACTTGAGCCATTCCTTGAGTCTATTTAAGGACTCACTTGCCATGAAAAAGAAAACACTATTCACATACATTAAAAACATATTCTTGAGCTCATATGCAAGAAGCAATCAATACAATATCAAAAAGATTAAGGAACTCAAGTGATCTTTCAAGCTCAACTTCTCAAGCCTTTCATCACTTCTCTTAAAACACAAATCTTTAAGAGAAAGATTCATCGTGTAAAAGCATCATCTCCATATCATCATCATCATTACACATCGCAAGGAGTAGCCTAGGTAAACTTTGCTTTTCTCAATTTATTTATAAGGATCATCTTATCTTAAAAGATTCTATAGGTTCCTCTTGACCTTCAATGAAGACTATAAGGTTCCTATTTACTGAAAAGTTTGTGTAAGAGGTGTTCTTCCCCACTTATTGAAAGGGAGATTATTAGAACTCAAGCCAAAGCTTGAGAACAAGTGGATTAGCTTGTAGAGGGAATCCGAAATGAACCTCTAAGAGCCTTTGATTGTGGTTTGCCATTGCAATTGCACTGATCAATACTTAGCTTAAACTATCGACAAAGTTTTAATCCACAAAGGTAGCCTATTCACACACCAACCTCCCCCCCTTCCCCCGCGGGGAACATGGAGAAAAATTCTGAAAATCAATGATCTGGTGTCAAGTTTCATAAAGTACAGAATTAAGGATGGATCTTTCACCCTTTTCTGGCTTGACAATTGGCACCCCAACGGAGTGCTGATCAACACTTATGGCAACTGCATCAGTTATGTCTTGGGATTGGATAGAATGGCAAAGATGTCCTTAATACATGAGACAGGGATTGGCATACCGAGCTCTTTTCCCCTTTCCTTAATGAAGGCTTGGATTACTTTATCTGTTGTAAGTAATGAACTGATTCATGGTTCGGTTCAATTTAAGTGGATCTGTTTAGGATAAAGAAGATAAGAATGACAAAATGTGTAATGTGTGTGTGTGTATTGGGTCAGCTCTACCTACTTTCCTTATTTACCTTATTATAGTTGATTATAATAAAGGCATTTGGGGGTGAGGTAAATCAACTCACTCATTCATTCTCAATCTCTGATTCAACATGGTATCAGAACCACCTCTCAAGAGAACCTGACCGCAATCCACCTCTCCCCTCCCTTCTTTCTTCTCCTTGCCACAAGGCTCCTTTCTCAAGAGAACTTGAATGCAATGTGTATCTCACCCCTTCTCTCTTTACTGCATCCTGTAAATCCTCCTTCTCCTCTTTTTCTTAACCCCTAACCCATTATTAGGGCTGCAATTTAAGAGGATGTCAAAGTTGTAGCCCTTTTTCATCTTGAAAAAAAAAAAAAAAAAAAAAACTAAATTTATCACAGAGACAGGAAGATTTCTCAGCCAACATATGCCGCAAGCCATTTTAGGGTTTTTATTTGTTGCGGTTTGTCCTTTTTTGGTAAGAAATATTAATTCTCTGTGGTGAGCAGCCTCTCTTGGACCAAACACCATCGGTGGCAACCTCTTCTTGGAATTCTTTTCCATCTCAGTGCAGCCCATACTTGTGGAATCCTTCTTCTGAAAAAAAAAAAACAAAACTTTTGTGTCTAATCATCATTCCAACACAGGTATTCCTCTTTGTTGGATTTTTTACGGAATTGATATGGGAAGAATCAATTCCTATTTTTCCATGATCATGGTTGTTGAGTGCATCAAATTCTGAATTCTCAGATTTTTGCGGTGTGTTTTTTTTCACTGGGAAATATCTGAGTTGTTACATTACTGGCATCTATTATTACATCATGTCTGGATTATCTGACGCTACTTCCTCTGAGGTACCAAAATTGGAATTGACTACCATTGCTTTAAATCCTGTGAAATTGAATGGGACCAATCATCTTATGTGGTCTAAGACAACCTATATGGTCATTGCTGCCAGAGGACTCCTTGGATATATTAATGGTGGGCTTACAACAACCGACCAAAATGATAAATTTTACAATAAATGGGTCTCTGAGAATTCAATTGTGATGACCTACCTTATTGGATCTATGGAACCAAAGATAGGTCGGGGTTATGTGTTACTACCTGATGCTGCCCATATTTGGACTGCTGCTAAGGAGTTTTACTCACAAGTAGGAAATTACTCCATCATATTTGACCTACATGTCAAGATTGGGTCCTTGAAACAGAAGGAACTTTCTGTGGCTGACTACTATTCAGAACTCCTAAGCTTGTGGCAAGAGCTAGACTACTATGACACCTTCACAGCCGCTTGCGCAGTGGATACTGCTGCTATGAAAAGTGCTAAAGACAAACTTTGAGTTTATACATTCTTAGCTAGTTTAAACTCTGACTTTGATCACGTCCGCTCACAAATTCTGAACCGTGAGCATCTCCCAACTTTGGAGGAGACTAATGCAATTTTACAAAATGAGGACTTACGGCGTATCTCAATGATGCTTATTGCACCAGTTGAGCGATCCGCGCTTCACTCTACACAGCCTTCAACACACTATTCTTCTCCTAAGGAACCTATTCGCTGTACTCACTGTGGCAAGGAGTGCCATACTAAGACACCCGTTGGAAGTTACATGGGAAACCCCCAGATTTTGAAGCCAAGAGACGGGAAAAAAAGTATAAGTTTGGGAAGATTCCATAGGCACATCCGACAGAAACTTGTGAACAGCCCGGACTTCCAATTGTTGTATCTTTTGTGCTCACTTCTAAAGAACTTCAGGCCTTCAGGAATCTTCTACAATCCACTACTGCCACCACTGGTCATCAGTCAGCTTTAGGGCCATCAGGTTCATTATTTGCTCGGTCAAGTACATCCTATGCTGGTCAATGTGCTTCCAATAACACCCATCCATGGGTCATTGATATTGGAGCAACTGATCACATGACAGATTCTTCCTCTTCATTTATTCTGTATTCTCTCTCCTCTAAGTAGGATATAGTCCGACTTGCAGATGTGACTCTTTTTCCTATTTTGGGAAAGGCGTCCGTTGCTCCCCAAATCTATCTTACTTTACAGTCTGTGCTTCATGTCCTGAATTTTTCTACAAACTTACTTTCTATTAGTAGTCTTACAAAATCCTTGAACTGTAAAGTTACTTTTTTCCCTTCTTACTGTGTTTTTCAGGAACTGGAAAGTGGGAGGACGATTGGACATGGTAGAATGCATGGTGGCCTCTACCTTCTTGCAGATGGTCCTTTATCACCAATAGCATATCAGCCTCCACTCATTACCCAACCAACCCCGCACTCTCTTTACTCTACTGTACTTTATAATAGTGGCACCATCGTTTAGAGCATCCTTCCATTTTTGTGTTATCTCAGTTATTTCCTTTTTTATTTAAGCAATGTATTCAGGACGAGTTATTATTTGAAGCCTGTATTCTAGCTAAATAGGCTCGTACCTCCTATAAACCTACTTATATTAGAAGCATTGGTATTTTTGACTTGGTTTATTCAGATGTTTAGGGTCCTGCACAGGTTTCTTCTACTTCTGGTCTCCGGTGGTTTGTCACATTCATTGATTGTCACACCCGTACCACTTGGGTTTACTTAATGCAAAACAAGAGTGATGTTTTCTCATGCTTCCACTAGTTCCACAAAATGGTACAAACCCAGTTTCATGCTTCACTAAAAATACTTCGAAGTGACAATGGTTAGGAATACTTAAAAAGTCATTTTCAAGCAATATTTACTGGATCACGGCATCATTCATCAGACAAGCTGCGTTGACACACCAGCACAAAATGGGGTGGCTGAAAGAAAAAACCTCCATCTCCTTGAGACAGCCCGTGCTTTAATGATGGATGCTCATGTTCCTGCACATTATTGGGGCGATGCAGTCCTCACAGCCACATCCTTGATCAATCGGCTTCCATCTCGTCTTCTTCAAAACAAGGCACCACTAGAGCTGTTACTTGGTGATTCCTCCTTCCTACTGTCACCTAAGGTGTTCGGTTGTGTGTGTTACGCACGCAATCATCACCTGCATGGCAAACTGGAGGCACGAAGTCTACGGTGTATTTTCTTGGTTTATCCAGCAACTCAAAAAGGATATAGATGCTATCAACCTCCTTCTCGCCGAATGATCATCACAAGGGATGTTATTTTTCATGAGAGTTTAATGTATTACCTGTCTCATCTTCAGGGGGAGCCTGCACCAGTTGAAGTCGAAGATGTGCCTTTACTTATATCAGCATCTCTTGAGGAAGTAAGGGTACAAAGTTGTGTGACTCAAACAGCTCATGTACACCAAGTAAAAATGACAAAATACCAGAACCTGTTCCTATACCAGAGTCTCTAGAACCTCTTCCTACACCAAAGTCTCTGTTGAGAATATTACGTATTTCATTTTTTGTCTAGATTCATTGTACTACCTGTACTACCCTCATTGTACTACCTGTATTGTAGTACCTGTACTACTTCTTTCTTTCTTTGTATTCATTTTCACATTATAAATAAGAGGACCTCTGTCTATTACAGACAAGTCATCCCATCATTCAACATGGTATCAGAGCCAAGTTAGCTCTACCGCCAGATCCCTCCGCCGCCTCACCACCGCCGCCGCCAACCTACCACCGCCGACCACCGACTTTCCTTCTTTTCTTTTCTTTTTCTTTTGTTTTTTTTTCTCTCCCCACTAGGGGCAGCTACCAAAGAGGGAATCATACAATGATATAGGAAATGCCCTTCTTTTTATCCCTCATTACGGATCATTTTTTTATTTTCTTTATTGGAAATCAATTTTTTTTATCAGTCTGGATATTAATAATATGGTTCAGTCTGGTCAGATATCTAAGAGTTTCTGAGTTTACCCCAATAAACAAAAAAGTGGGTGCAAACCAGAATTGATTTCCATATATTATATTGCACATGGGACAAGTTAGGATATCTGACAAGTGATATTTCTACTTTGATCTCCATATATTGTGCTATAACCAAACAGGGAGGCAGTTCATATTGTTTTTGGGTGTTTGTTCTTGAATACACAACTCAAAGATGACATCTGAAGTAATCTCTTCTGGGATAGAGAGTTTTAAAATGGACAATCTCACTATTCCCACTAAAACCACTAAACTTGATGGTGGTAATTACCTAATGTGGTCACAGGCCACCCAACTCTCAATTACAGCTCGGGGATTATCGGGATATCTCACCGGCACCAAGGAAAAACCTCTGGCCAAGGACATTGTTTTGGAGAAATGGCATGCTGAAAATTCATTGGTAATGCAATATCTCCTCAATTCCATGCAACCCATTATAGCCGAGGGCTATTTGTTATTGGATACTGCTGCACAAATTTGGAAGTCTGCTAAGGACACCTATTCCCAAGTTGGAAATGCTGCTTTAATTTATGCCATTCAAAAAAGTGTTCATGAAACTATCCAAAAAGAATTGATTGTATCCCAATATTATACTAAGTTGATGAGTTATTGGCAAACAATTGATTTTTATGATTCTATTCATGCTAAATGTGAAGAAGATGCTACCCTATTTCACAAAAGGGAAGAAAAATACAGGGTTTATACTTTTCTGGCAGGACTAAATGTGGAGCTTCATCCTATTCGCTCACAGATTCTCAGCAGGGACCCTTTCCCCACCCTCGAACAGGCTTATTCCATGGTTCAGTTAGAGGACCAACGACGAATAACAATGTTGTCCCCTTCTGTTCCGGATAGGTCTGCCCTCCAGACAAATACTCAGACATACAAGAATCCTCCTGTTTCCCATGATGCTATCAAATGTAAGTATTGTAGCAAGCTTTGGCACACCAAAGACACATGCTGGAAACTTCATGGCAAACCGACAGATTTTGAAGCAAAACGCCGAGAAAAAGGTATGCACAAGGCAAAGTCCTCCCACGCACCTCAGGCACATCAAACTGAAGCAAGTCCTCCTATAGGTCCTCTGCCACAACTCTCTGCACAAGAACTTCAGATTCTCCGGCATCTCCTTCGACTACCTCCTGCGACTACAAATCAATCATCCACATCCGCATCTACCAATCCAGGGTTCTTTTTTGTTCGGTCGGGTATTTCCCATGATGGTCATTGTGCTTTCTCTATCTCTAGCCCTTGGGTTATAGATACTGGAGCCACTGACCACATGACTGGATCGTCTGAGTTTTTTTTATTTATACTCTCCTTCTTCTGGACATAATACTGTGAAGGTCGCTGATGGATCCCACTTTCCTATATCTGGAATTGGATCCATCCACTGTTCTTCCTCCATTGATTTGAATTCCGTTCTACATGTTCCTAATTTATCCACAAATTTACTCTCCAATAGTAGTCTAACAAAGTCTCTAAATTGTAAAGTAACATTTTTGCTACCTATTGTGTGATTCAGGATCTGGAGAACGGGAAGACGATTGGACATGGTAGTGTGCATGGTGGCTTGTAGTTGCTTGACAATGGTCGTTCAGCACCTTCCTCCCATTCCGCAGTCAATACCCTTCAGCAGTGGCACCGCCGTCTTGGGCATCGCTCTTCTGCTGTTCTATCTCATTTTTTTCCAAAATTATTTAAACAATGTAATAAAGACGAGTTATTATGTAAGGCATGTGTTTTGGCCAAATAGGCTCATATTTCTTATTTACCTTCTGCTTCAAGAAGTCCTTGTATCTTTGATTTAGTCCATTCTGATGTTTGGGGTCCAACACGGACTACCTATATTTCTGGTCATAGGTGGTTTGTAACATTTACTGATTGTCACACTCATACTACATGGTTCTATCTGATGCGTCAAAAAAATGAGGTCTTTGCATGCTTCCGCCATTTCCACAATATGATCAAGACGCAGTTTCAAACTCAGTTGAAGATGCTCCGTAGTGACAATGGTAAGGAATATATTGAAGGATTTTTTCAGCAATACTTGGCTGATAACGGGATAATTCATCAGACAAGTTGTGTGGACACTCCTGCTCTCGGAATGGAGTGGCTGAAAGAAAGAACCGCCACTTACTCGAAACAGCTAGAGCATTAATGTTTGAGAGACATGTTCCCGCTCAATACTGGAGTGATGCTGTCCTCACTGCAGCATCCCTGATCAACCGTCTTCCTTCTCGAGTTTTAGACAACAAGGCTCCCTTGGACATCTTACATGGAAATTCTGATTTTGTTCTTCCTCCTAGAGTCTTTGGTTGTCTTTGTTATGCTCGTAACCATCGTTCCCCTGGCAAGCTTGATCCACGTGGATTAAAGTGCATATTTTTAGGGTATTCCGCAACACGTAAAAGGATACAAGTGTTATCATCATCCCTCCCGTCAGGTCCTTGTTAGTAGAGATGTCATTTTTCATGAGCATCTCTCCTATTATCAGGCTCCTCTTCAGGGGGAGACACAGACAGTTGAAGATGCACCTGATATCCCTAATATACTTATACCAAATATACCTGATGTACCAGAAATAGTCTAAAAACAAGTGCTCGATACAACTGCACCATCCAAGTATCCAACCACCAAGCCACCTCTGCAAGTTTATAGCCGTGCCAAAGACAAGCAAGGAAAGGCCACTACCACTCCTGCACATGTCCCTTCGCTAGCCCCGGATCCGAAACCGAGTCTCCGAGCCTCTTCCGGTAAGGAACTTACTCCTTCCGATCTTGATCTTCCAATTGCACTTCGAAAAGGAACTAGGGCCTGCACCCTACATCCTATTTCCAATTATGTTTCCTATGACTCCCTTGCCCCTTCTTTTCGTGTTTTTGTGTCTTCGCTCTCTTCTGTGTCTGTTCCTAAAAAGTGGCAGGATGCAATTATGGATGAAATGTGGAAAGATGCAATGGTGGAAGAAATGAGGGCTCTGAAGATAAATGGTACATGGGATCTTGTTCCACTTCCTGCAGGATCAAGGTCAGTAGGATGCAAGTGGATCTTTACAAGTGAAACAGAAACCAGATGGGACTATTGATCGATACAAGGCTAGATTGGTTGCACGGGGATTTACTCAAACATATGGGATTGACTACCAATAAACCTTCGCTCCAGTGGCCAAAATGACTACCATCAGGGTTTTACTGTCCTGTGCTATACATCACAACTGGGACTTGCAATAGTTAGATGTAAAAAATGCATTCCTTCATGGAGAACTTACTGAAGATGTCTATATGGACTGCCCACTGCCTTATTTGTATATGTAGATGATATCATCATTGCTGGCAATAACAATGATGAAATCACGAAACTAAAGGCATTTCTAGGGAAGGAGTTTGAGATAAAAAACCTTGGCAAACTTGGGTACTTTCTTGGGATTGAAGTTGCCAGATCTGCAAAAGGCATCTATCTGTCTCAAAGAAAGTATGATCTTGATCTTCTGCCGAAACAGGGTTACTTGGGACTCGACCTTGTGATACTCCTCTCGATCCCAATACCAAGCTAAGGGCAAAGAAGGCACACCGAAGACAAAAGAAGATATCAGAGACTTGTTGGCAGACTCATATATCTTGCCCCACACGGCCAGATATTGCATTCGCAGTTAGTTTGGTAAGCCAGTTTATGTACGACCCATACTCTACACATATGGAGGCTGTCTATCAGATACTGCACTACCTAAAGTCAGTCCCTGGAAGAGGAATCATGTTATCTCCTAATGACCCTCTGAAAATGGAAGCATATACCATTTCAGATTCACTAAATAAACAAATCCAGGTGGAGGCTTATACTGATGCAGATTGGGCGGGAACTCCCGATCGTAAGTCTATCTACGGTTATTGCACATTCTTGGGTGGCAATCTGGTAACCTGACGCAGCAAGAAGCAAAATGTGGTTGTCCGATCCAGTGCAGAAGCAGAATACAGAGCAATGGCGCATGGAATATGCGAACTACTATGGTTACAACGGCTACTCAAAGATTTGAAGGTTATGTGTAACCAGTCCATGAAATTATTCTGTGATAATCAAGCAGCCATTAGCATTGCTAATAATCCGGTTCAGCATGATAGGACAAAACATGTTGAGGTAGACCGTCACTTCATCAAAGAGAAACTGGATAGTGGACAAATCGAGATTCAGTTTGTCAGATCAGAGGACCAACTAGCAGACATTTTCACCAAAGGTCTGCCAGGGAAATCCTTCCATATGATATTGTCCAAGTTGGGCATGCATGATATATATGCACCAACTTGAGGGGGAGTGTTGAGAATATTACGTATTTTATTTTTTGTCTAGATTCATTGTACTACCTGTATTGTACAATTGTACTACCTCTTTCTTTCTTTGTATTTATTCTCACATTAAAAATAAGAGGACCTCTGTCTATTATAGACAAGTCATTCCATCGTTCGACAGTCTCCATCCACTCCTAGTGTACCCAACCAATCTAATCCTAGCCCTAAGCCATTGCAAGTATATAGCCGTGCCAGAAGCAAGCATGGACGGGCCACTACCATCAACGCAACTACTTTACATGTCCCTTCGTCAGCCTAGGATCCAGATACTGAGGAGCCCACAGGTAAGGAGCTTCTAGACTCTGCTTCTGATCTCCCTATTGCCCTTAGAAAGGGTACTAGAACTTGCACTCTTCATCCCATCTCTAATTTTGTTAAGTATAATTCGTTATCTCCTTCCTATCATGCTTTTGTGTCCTCTCTCTCTTCTGTGTCCATCCCTCAAAGATGGCAGCATGCAATTATTGATGAGCAGTGGAAAGTAGCAATGGAAGAAGAAATGAGAGCACTGAAGAAAAATAACACATGGGGAGCTTGTTTTACTCCTTACAGGGAAGAGGCCGGTAGGGTACAAATGGGTGTTCACCATCAAACAGAAGGCAGATGGGACAGTAGACCGCTATAAAGCAAGGCTAGTAGCTCGGGGATTCACTCAGACATATGGGATCGACTATCAGGAAACTTTTGCCCCAGTTGCGAAAATGACTACTGTCCAAATTATCTTAGCATGTGTTGTGCATGTGCATCACCATTGGGATCTCCAACAGCTAGATGTGAAGAATGCGTTCTTACACAAGGAGCTGAATGAGGAGGTTTACATGGATTATCCACTTGGCCTCTCAAACCACATTAGTAGTGACAATGGGTGTAAATTGAAGCGTGCATTGTATGGATTGAAACAGTCTCCTAGAGTATGGTTTGGAAGGTTTCACAGGGCCATGATAGGATTCAGCTACACTCAAAGTAACGCGGATCATACTCTGTTTATAAAGCACTCTCGTGGGACTATTACAGCACTACTGATGTATGTTGATGACATCATAATCACAGGAAATAATGATGCTGAAATCACGAAGTTGAAGGCATTCTTGGGACAGGAGTTTGAGATAAAAGATCTAGGAAAGTTAAGGTATTTTCTTAGGATAGAAGTAGCCCAATCTTCTAAAGGGATCTTTCTATCTCAAAGAAAGTATGTTCTAGATCTCTTAACAGAGACTGGTATGCTTGGTTGCAGTTCGTGTAATACTCCATTAGACCCTAACACTAAAATCAAGGGAAAAGATGGCGCGTCAGTCGATAGGGGGAGGTATCAGCGTTTAGTTGGAAGGTTGATTTACTTATCTCATACTCCCCCAGACATTGCCTTTGTAGTCAGTCTGGTGAGTCAATTCATGCATGATCCCTACACCAAACATATGACCAAACATATGGAAGCCATTTACAGGATATTGCATTATCTCAAGGCAGCTTCAGGGAAAGGGATTTTGTTAACGCCAAATAATCACTTAAAAATAGAAGGTTGTACTGATGCTGATTGGGTTGGAAGTCCGGATAGGAAGTCCATATCAGGTTATTGCACATTTGTAGGGGGGCAACCTAGTCACATGGCGTAGCAAGAAGCAGAATGTGGTTGCCAGATCCAGTGCAGAAGCAGAGTTCAGAGCTATAGCCCAAGGCATATGTGAGCTTTTATGGTTAGAAAGCCTATTGAAGGATTTGAAGATTCAATATTCTCAGCCTATGACTTTATGTTGTGATAATAAAGTAGCCATCTGCATTGCTCATGACCCCGTACAACATGACTGAACTAAGCATATGGAGATAGATCGGCATTTCATAAAGGAGAAGTTGGAAAGTGGTCATATTCAGATTCCTTTTGTCAAATCAACTGACCAGCTTGCGGACATCTTTACCAAAGGACTACCTGGAAAACCGTTTCATGTCATTTTGTCCAAGTTGGGCATGAATGACATATATGCACCAACTTGAGGGGGAGTGTTATAAGTAATGAACTGATTCACAGTTCGGTTCAATTTAAGTGGATCTGTTTAGGATAAGAAGATAAGAATGACAACTCTATGTACACACATTTAACATGTGTTAAATTTGTAATGTGTGCGCTGGGACAGCTCTATGTACACACATTTAACATGTGTTAAATGTGTAATATGTGTGCTGGGTGAGCTCTACCTACTTTTCTTATTTACCTCATTATAGTTGATTATAAATAAAGGCATTCGGGGGTGAGTTAAATCAACTCACTCATTCATTCTCAATCTCTGATTCAACATTATCAAAAGTTTTCAAAAGATCCTTGGGAATGGTGGCTTGGTACGTGGTCAACTTCTTCTGGAAAATTCTCCTATTCGTTGGCATGGGATCTGGTGAGGTTGCGAGGTGAGGTGGTTCCTTGGTATGACAATTTATGGTTGGGGGGCACATCCCTCGCCATAGCTTCATTGTTTGTAGAGTGCTCTCCCGCTCGCTCCCTATGGAATCCTTATTTCTTCAAAAGCACATTATCTTTTTTGATTACCCCTTCTCTTTCCTTTTATGAGAATGCATTCGCAAACGTTGGTGGCCTTATTCACCCAAATGTTGCTCCTTGGATAGAGAATGGAGATGGGGGAAAAGAAAGGCAAGAGCTTCTTTGACATGCTAGGAAAATTGGTATTTTATGCCACCATCTACCAAATTTGGATGAAAAGGAATCTCAGTAAGTGACTACAAAATCCAGATGGTTCCATCACAGTTGGGAGGCTATCTCATTCGAAATCCAAGCCAAATTGGTTTCCATTCCCATTGTACTAACTCGCCAAGAAATAGGTACATGATCTCTTGGAACCTCCCCATTTTTTGTACCAGAATGGTGGTTGTCAGGTGATTTCCCTTTGGGTTGTATCCTTCGCATAGTTCAAAATCTTCGCGAGATCTCACGGAGATCTCGATTTTCTCAGTACTCTCGAACAGGTCAAGACAAGATGTGGTACGAGCCTTGGTCTCGACATTTTCAACCTGTTTCGACCAAATATCGAGCTTTTCGACCTGTCTCGACCAAATCTCGACCTGTTTACTTGACTGCTTAATACTTATTGGGTTTTTTTTACTACGACAATTAACTAATTAAGTGCTTTTATGTTTATTCTTCCCTTAAAATATAGCTTTACTGTCATTTGGCCTTTTTTGATCTTTTACTAGTATAGCATTATGTAGAATATTTAACATTACCCTAGGTTTACAAGTTACAACAAAATTCAAACTGACACAACCAAACGTGGGTGTAAACCCAAACGACCACCATGTATGGGTATTTTTCCAATTTTATGGTTTAAATGTGTTTATGTATGCTACAATAGGGTTTCTTTGGAGTATCGGGCCTTAAAATGACCATTTTAGCCACGAAACACAATTTTTAGCCTTCTCAAGGCTTTTACACTGTCTTGCAGAGATCTTGTGAGGTTTTTTCGAATTTCCCAAGGGTCGAGACACCCTGGAGACTAGATATTTTAAACCTTGGACCTTTGTGTTGCCTTTTCAGGGTTGGCCTTGTACTTTTCCTTTTCCTTTGCCCCCAAGGGGGGCTTTCTCTTGTAATTCTTTGGACCAAATGAATATTCTTTGTTGGCAATAATCCCATATTAGTTAGATCTGGAACCTTGGGTGTCTTATATACTTGAGAGTCCCTCTACTAACAAATTCAAAATTTAGAGATGGAAATTTAAACTAGTATCAGAGCTCCAAGTACCCTCGTTACAGTCACTGAAGAGAGGGACCACATATGTCACGTGAACTACCACCCAAAAGGGGGGCAACCGAGCAACATGTGAGGGGAAGTGTTAGGAATAATCCCACATTTTTTAAGTCTGGAACTTTGGATGCCTTATATACTTGAGAGTCCCTCCACTTACAAGTTCAAGCTTTTGAGATGGGAACTTAACAATCTTTATAAAAAAATATAAAAAAAGGCCAATGGCAGACTGAATATGACTTTAAGTGAGATGGTGAGGAAAGACATGTATAGCTTAGGCCTTGTTTCAAGTATGATCTCAAACAGAGCCGAGTGGAGGGTAAGAATCCATGTAGTCAACCTTATTTAGTTGGGATAAAGACTTTGTTATTGTTGTTGTTGTATAAATGCATACAACCATACATGAATTTAAAAAAGGAAAACTAGGCCAGTGTTAGGCCTTGCGTGTTTTCTGAAGGTCCTTGGGCCCAAGGCCTAAGAGGGTCTTAGGTGGCACCTTGACAACTGCGAATCTGCGATGAAGATTCTGCACTTCCCAAACCTTTTGGCAACCAACTCAGCACTATCAGACTCTTCTAGTGGCGAAGGTAACCCAGAACTATTGTCACTATCATCTTCTACTGAATCCAATCAAGAGACTAGCACAACAAGGTTTTAAATCTCGGATCTCGACCTCGTCTCAATGAGGTCGAGATTTCTGAGATTTTCGAGATCTCGAAGAGATCGTACAGAAACGCTATTTTATTTGAACACGTAAATATGGAAATTTCTGAGATTTCTGACATATTCGAGATCTTGCCAAGATTTAGAATTATGTAGCACAATAATGCTCCATTACAATAATTACATTTGTATACCATTGCCATAAATAGTAATGGACCACCCCAAGATGAAGTACCATGTATTTTTACCAAAATACAATTGAGAAAACTGTTAAACAATTACGGACCACCCTAAGATGTACCATGTATTTTTACCAAAATACAACTAAGAGAACCGTTTCTATTTACCATGGACCCATTGACAAAATGAAATTTTCTTGTCTAGTTGACATGTGTCTGGACTTTGAAACTACTGGATTATCTTGGCCGGTTCGTGCCCAGGGAAGCATGAAGCACATCCATGCATAAAAATTTCTCTTATTTCCCTATTCCTACCATATTTACAGCCAATAGTTCCTCTTACTTAAGAGTGCAACTGGACTGCGTGGGCCGAACTGGGCTTGGACCAGGTCTTTTAAAATCGTAGCCCAACCCTAGGTCCTCGTAGCTCAGCCTAGTTGGCCCGGTCAAGTTCAGACTAGAATATCTCAGCTACGCCCAGCCCTGATGGACTCAGCTCAACCCAGCCTGGCCCTGGAAGCCAGATTGGGCTACATGGGGTAGGGCTGGTCCTGGGTTTTCGCTACTTTTTAACCTAAAATAACATTAAACGTTTAAATAAGTGGCCGTGGCTTTTTTTGTCATTGTTTAACATGAAAACATAAAATAATCCAATATTTAATTATGTACCAGGTTGTATGTTAATAAGTTATATATATACAACTTACGTATCAATGGTTTTGTTTTATTGATTTCATTTTATTGTGTAATGGTTTTATATATCAATGGTAGGACCTGCAGATGGCAAAGCCGAAGGTGGAGCTTTTGCTATCATTGATGTAATGTACTTTTCTTTTTTCTTTTAGTATTAATACAAATTTGCTGACCTTCGGCCAAGAAAAAAAGTTATATACACCTAATTCCTACCCTAGCCTAGCCCATGGACTAGCTTGTCTCAGACACTGAGTTTTCAGAGTAGCCCACCCCCACTCTTATTGTTTCTTCATTTGTCTGATAAAGCCTATTTTTGTCGATGTAATGTTTATTCATCACACCTGCTCAATCATCTTTGATGTGAGAACTTGCTTTCATAATCTTCTTATCATGTACTTTCATAATCTTCTTATCATGTGTGAGATTGAGAAATTGGAATCAGACTTGGGCAAGAGTTGTGTTGATTGAGAGGAACGAATTGACTGTCATTCACATAACCAACATCTTTATTTATAATAAGTGAATAACAGGTACAAGTACCTAAATACCCTTATACCCATATTTTGACACTCCCCCTCAAGTTAGTGTATAGATATCACACGTGCCCAACTTGCACACTGCTGGATGACACAATTGTTACTCAATCCTCTCGTAAAAACATCACCTAACAGACCCACAGACATAACAAAAGATATACAAACTAGTCTGTGCTCTCACTTTTATTGATAAAATGGCAATCAACTTTCACATGCTTCGTGTGATCATGTTGGACTGGACCATAAGCAATGCTGATGGCAGACTTACTGTCGTAGTATAGCATCATTGATAGAGGAAGAGGAAGGTCCTGATCTTTCAAAAGACTCTAGAGCCACATCAACTCGCAAATACCATGAAACATAGCTAGGAATTCGGCTTCAGCACTAGACCGAGCAACAATAGCCTCTGTCTTACTCTACCAAGTGACCAAGTTGCCACCTACAATGTACCATAAACAGTAATAGACTGGCAAACATTAGGAGAGCTGACCCAGTCAGCATCTGTAAAGGCCTCAACGTGTACATGACCATGTAGGGAGAAAAGAACCCCTTTCACGGCGCAGATTTTTAATAGCGCAGGATACGAAACACAGTCTCTAAGCATGTGGAGTAGGGATCATGCATGTATAGACTCACCAAGCTGACAGCGAAGGCAATGTCTGGAAAAGTGTGAGACAAATAGATCAGTTTTCCAACTTACCGCTAGTACTGGCCCTTATTCACAAGATCACCATTTTCACTAGAGAGGTGAATATTAGCTTCAAGGGGAGTATCCGAGGGCTTACAACCATAGTATATTTCCACTGGGAGATACCATTGGTAGAGGGGGCAACCTCAATGCCTTGAAAGTAGCGCAACTTGCCAAGGTTTTTAATCTCAAATTCTTGACCTAGGTACTTTAGACGAGAGATTTCCTCCTTATCACTGCCGATGACCACAATGTCATCAACGTAAACAACGAGAATAACAATCATAGAACCAGATCACTTAATAAATAGGTGGGGTCAACATGGCTTTGAGTATGCCTACAGACACCATGGCTTTATGGAATTTCTCAAACTAAGCACAAGGAAATTGCTTTAACCCATAGAGCACACGCTTGAGCCTGGAAACCTTCCCTTGAGTTTTGGGATCAAAGAAACCAAGGGGAATGTCCAGATACACTTCTCCTTCAAGTTTGCCTTGAAGAAATGCATTCTTGACATCAAGCTGTTGCAAGTCCCATCCTAGATCAATAGTGCAGGAAATAATAACATGGATGGTATTCATCCTTGCAATAAGGGCAAATGTCTCCTTGATAGTCGAGACCATATGTTTGAGTGAATCCTCTAGCAATTAGTCTGGCCTTGTACCGATTCACAACACTGTCCATATTCTACTTCAAGGCAAATACCCATTTGCAGCTCACCGTTTTCTTCTCTAGAAAAAGATACACCAAGTCCCAAGAATCATTCTTTTTCAGGGCTTGCATTTCTTCAACCATAACTGTCTTCCATAACGGATTTGTAAAAGCCTCCTGCCAAGTTTGAGGAAGAGAAACAAAGGACAAGGAAGATACGAATGCACGATAAGAAGGGGATAGAGAGTTGTATGAAACCACCTGAGCAACAGGGCGTTGGGTTACGTACAGCAATAGGTAAACTAAGAAAAGGGTTAGAAAAGTTGGGAAGTTGAAAAACAAGATTACTAGGTAGAGGACTTGGATCAGGAGGTGGCAACTAACTGGGTAAAGTTAGTGTTGCTATGGTGGTATCTATTTGTTGCTCATGGCTGCGACGAACATAGACTTGCACATGATCTACCCCTGAACTAAAGAGGGCAGAGCAACAATAGGCATAACCGCAAGAGGCACAACTGAAGGAGGTGCAACTAAAGGGTGTCCTTGGACTACATCAACTCCCCCCCCACTTAAAAAGAACTCGTCCACGAGTTTTGTAATGGTGAAGAATGACTACAGAGGGGTCGGTAGGCAGCACATGTTGATCTTGAAACTTAAACTGTGCTTGCGACGTTGGAAGAAAATTCATCACTTTGGGTCCACTTTCTTCAAGATATTTAGAAGGTATTACGAAATCAACATGCTCAACATCTTGAGGAAAGTCGAGTGGAATCGTGGTATCCATGGGGATGATCTTATTCAATTCTTCGTCTTCCGTAATTTTCTCCATAACACCGTGGTCTTCATTAGAACTGTGGTCACCATTATCAATCCATGGAGCTTTAGTAAAGGCATCAAAATTATCCACATCCACTTTTGGGGCAATCAAGACCATACTGGTGATTATATGGATTCGATATGAATCTTCACCATCATCCATGACATCCGTATTAAGAACAAAAATGACATCACTTTGCGGTTCACATACCTGTGTATCTGGGTTGGCCTCGATTGCAGTAACTAAGGAGTTTACCTTTAATTTTTGTGGACAATCGCTAGCAAAGTGACCATATCAATTGCAATGATAGCATTGCACATCTGTAGCTGCTACCATGGGAGTTTACCTTTATCTGTCGTTGGAGTAGCATGAGATGTAGTCCCTATGGCTTTGCAGTTTGGTGTAGGGTGCTTCAATTCATAAGAAATGGAGGTGGGCTTTGGTGTTGCCCATAGTTGTCAAGGCGTCAAGGCGAACCAAGGCGATGGAGGCCTGACTGGGCGCCTAGGCGACCAAGGCGCCCAATTTTCCAAGGCGACCCAAGGCAGCCTGGGCGCCTAGGCGACGCCTTGACAACTATGGTGTTGCCTTCAAAAGGTCCTCCGCTTCGAAAGCTTTATCAACACAGTCGTTAAAACTAATAATATCAACCACTCCCATTTTTTCTCTAATTTCAGGTCGCAACCCCAAACGGAACCGAGATATCATCTGATCATCGTTGTCCCGTGATCCAGACCGTGCACATAATTGATCAAATTGATATACGTAGTCTTCCATAATCATATTACCTTGTCGAAAATCGTTCAGCTGGTCATGCAACCTTCTTTGGAAGGACCGAGGCAAATACTTTTCTTTCAATTCTTCCTTCATCTCCTCCCAAGTGGTGGGTTCTCTACGACTCCTCATGAAACTATACTCATAGTTACGCCACCAATCACGAGCACCCCCGACAAGTTTAGAGCGGGCCAATTGCAGCTTTCGAGGTTCTGGAAGGTTAAAGCAATCGAAATAGTCATCTAGAGCATTCAGCCAGTCTTGAAAGGCTTTGGGGTCTTCCATCCCATGAAACTCCTTGAGGTTCATCCGTACCTTATGAGTTTGGTAACGGATAGGTTCATCATAGTCTTCATAGGGTGGGTTGTGGTATTCCTCTCTAGGGACTCTTTGAGGAGCCCTAATAACACGTCTTGGCATTAGGTTGGCATTAGGAATTTCTCTTCTAGGGGCTTCTATTCTAGCCGGCCTAGGATTATCCCGTTCCTCATCCATGCTATCTAACTTGGCATCCATTTTGGTCAATCGTTGGAGAACCAAATTAACAAGGTCATTGAGGTTATTGGACTGATTATGAGAGTTAGAACTCTCCTCAGCCATCCTCTGATACCAATTGATGGCAAAGGGGTTAAAATATATCAAATTAACTAGACCTTTTTGCTACAGGATCTCTAATCAGTCCAAACATAAAATCTACAGGAAAAAAGTAATAGAAAAAATTACTTATCTCGAAATCTGACCGTCAGAAATTTATGAAATTTGGTTTGGAAGTCCTTGATAACACTTATGAACACTCCTCCAAAGTTAAAGAAGATCTGAGAAAAATTGAAGTTGTGGCGCCCGAAAGTTGAATGAACCTGTTAGCGCCCCAGATCTGGAAGATGATTGATTGCTTCTAGTTTGGTAGCAGTTTATCAAGGGAACTCAATGGATCTGCAGGTAAGCTATGCCTCCAGCCAGTGTAGTATGTTTGTATCTCAAAACAAGAGTCAAAATATCAAGGAAAAAAGAGGAACAAGAGGTTGAGTCTCACAACCTAGTGAGGCTCAATCAGAAATTAATTACTTTTAATTTTCTGTAAAAACTCTACTACAGCCAGCCTGCATTCTCTTTATTTATAGCTTTGAAACATTACAAATAAAATAGGAAAGAACTAAACTTGGAAAAGCTAAACCTCCTTTATAACTTAGGAAGTTTCTAAAACATTGAAATAGGAAAATTTCTAAAAACTGGAATTAGGAAACTAGATTTTAGGCAAGTCTTAATTTCCAGGCAACTAAGACTTCTAAACTAACTAGCCTAATTTTTAGGAAACTAAACAATGGAAATAAGTAAACTAAAAATTAAGAAACTAACCAAAAGATTCTAACTACTGCTGTTGGTACTGTTCATGTGAACAGTACCGCGTGAATAGTGTGGGTTGGGCCCATGTTGACAGGTCCTTGGACTGCATCAGAGCTGAGCAACAAAAGGTACATCGTCAGTAAGTATAAGGTCCCTCAAGACAAGGTGCTGATGTGAAATACGAAACAGATTCATGAAACACCACATCCATAGTCATAAACACACGACGAGACAGAAGATGGTAGCATTTGTAGTCCTTCTGGCCTTCTGGGTGGTAGAATAGCTAATGAAAACACATTTGAGCCCACGTGGATCTAACTTGCCATGGTGATGATCATTCCAGGAAAAGCAAACGCAACTAAAGATCTTCGAGGGGATGAGAAAATCGGATGATCTTTGGAAAGTAGCACAAGGAGATGTGGGAGTTTAAGATCCATTAACGATGAGAAAAGAAAACAAAATTGAAGACCTTTGACCGGCCATTTCGGTGGTTAAATGGCCATGTTTAGCCCAAATTTCATGGAAACCTTAATTAAGCCACTATAAACATATATGAACCTTTAGATTGCAAGAAAACTCACATAAAATGGTAGTTTGCCTTTAGTATTAGAAGATACAAAATGCAATTAAAATAGTAAAATATGCGCTAGGCATGAAGAAACATAATCTTTGATAATTATGTAATATAATATTGTACTTTTTAGATGTAATACATAGTGACATTCATTGATTTATCCAAAAAAAAAATACATAGTGACAAGAGGCAAACACTTCAAAAATACAATGTAACTAATAGTACATGAGTAAATGATACAAAATGGACCTCCTCAGCCCATCCTAATAGCTAACCACATAGACGGAGCTGTTGGCGTGTACGGTTGGGGGGGGGAGGGGTGGGAGGTGAATAAGTTGTTTATGTAACAAAATAGAAAATAAGAGAAGAAATAAAAGAAGAGAGAGCGAGAGAGAGCATAATCGAATTAATTGGTTATTGCTCTCCTCCTTGTAGTTTATATTCATAGAAAATAGAAAACAACTATTAGATAAGATCTATGATTCTACAAGTCAGAGTCCTAGTCACAAACTAAAGACAAAGTAAACTCAAAATAGGAATGTTAAATATGGCCCACATGGGCCCAGCCAAAGTCGCTGGCGGTAATTAGAGCCAGTGACACTGGCTGATGCTTCTATTTTTCCTTCCTTATTTCAATTGTTATTTATTTCCTTATTATTGTTATTTGTTTCTTTTTATGTCTCCTCTTGTTTATGGAGACTTTCTCTATGTAATTGGATTCTTTTTGCTTATAAATAAGATTGTTATCTAAGAGGGAGAGGTATTGATCTCAACTACAACACCTTGCTATTTTTGTGATCTGCTCTCCACTTCTTCTTCTTCTAATTTCTTCTTCTCTCTTCTTCATTCTTTGTTTTTCTGGTTTTGTGTTTGAGGTTATGTGGTTTTGTTACATGGTATCAGAGCATTAGCTCTTGGCTATCTTCAGCACTTGGTTTGATAAGTCTTTGATATTTTTGCTCTTCCTATGTACTGATTTTACTTGGAGTTTTAGATGATCAAGATCTGTTGTACCTACTACTATGCTGTTCATGTGCGATTGATAACATCTTGATCATCTTCTTATTGTCTATGTGGTAAGCATTCATTACAATTTTACCTATCATCCTACCGCCACCCCTCTTGAGCCATCATTCCTTTGGCCACTCGGTTGGCTGAATCAAGATTTTTTTTATGCAAAGATAGATATATATATTGTGTAATCCCACTACCTTCATCTACCTTTGCTTCTTTTTGAGCCTTATTTCCTTGGCCAACCGGTTGGCTGAACCGGGTGAAAGTAGAACAATTAATTTGCATTGCTTGTTTGTGATGACTGATTATAAGCCTTCAAAAGTTCAGATCAACTCTGTAAAATTAAAAGGGGTGTCAAACTACCTTTTATGGGCTTAGGCTATTAAAGCCTACATTCTCTCTAAAGAAAAATTGTCCTTGTTGCTTGATGAAGCACCTGACCATGATTCTAAGGATCCAGCATCTGTGAAGACATAATACATGGCTTAGTGATAATTCCATGGTTCAAACTTGGTTATGGAATAGTACAGAGTCTTTTATCTTACCTAGTGTAATGTTTCATGATACCGCCAAAGCCATCTGGGCTGATTTAAAGAAGACCTATGGTCAAGATAAGAATGTTTCTAGAATTTATGACCTCTATGAGAGGATGTTTACTTATTCCATTGGTGACAAATCTCTGACTGATTGCTATGGAAGCTTCAAAGGCCTCATTGAAGAGATCTAGGCTGTGCAGCCGTTTTCTACTGATATTAACAAACTGAAAACTCAACAATCTGAGTTTTATGTGGCCAAATTTCTAGTTGGCCTTTCTTCTGAGTATCAAGCTGTAAAGAGTCAGGTGCTTGGCGGTGCTTCCATACCAACCTTAAGCGAGACGTTCTTTCGTCTCCAACGTTTGGCTCCTCAGACTGACACTTCACAAAAAGCTACAACTGCTTTGTTTGCTGGCCGTGGTCGGGGTACCCCCTCTAGGGGTCGTGGCCGTGGTCGTGGTTTTGGCCGTTCTCAAATTGATAAAACTACCCGCTTTTGTACTCATTGCAATAATTCCAACCATACTGCTGATACCTTATGGGACAAATTTGGTCGCCCTGAATGGGTAGATAATTTGGTAAATACTGTAACCATTGATGATGCATCCCCGACTGCACTGGTTCCACCATCTACACTTGCTCCATCTTTTGATCAGTATGAAACCCTTCTTCGAAGGGTTCAAAACCTTGAGAACACTGGACCCTCTTCTACTACTACTTTGGCTCGTATAGGTACAACTACCCTTCTTTCCTATACATCCCCTCACCCTTGGATCATTGATTCGGGTGCTACCTGTCACATGACAGGTCAGTCCTCTGTCTTTTCATCCCTTCATAACACATATAAACCTATTACTATTTACCTTGCTGATAGGTCCTCTACTAATGCCTCTCAGTATGGTAATGTGTCTCTTAACCAGTCTATGTCCTTACCCTCTGTCCTACATGTACCTAATTTTCCTCTTAATCTTTTGTCCATTAATCAACTAACTAAATCTCTCAATTGTGTCGCTACCTTTTATCCCTCCTATTGTACTTTTCAGGATCTCAGGACCAAGGAAAAGATTGGTGGCGGACGTGAGCATGCTGGTCTGTACTACTTGGAGCCCACTGAACATTTCTCTATTGCTGCAACTACTACTACTACTACTACTCCTCTTCAATGGCATCAACGGCTTGGTCATTTGTCTTTGTCTAAGATGAAGGTTCTTATTCCTGGTTGCAAGTCTCTAACTTCCTTACAATGTGAGGCTTGTGAGTTAGGAAAACATCATCGTTCGTCTTTCCCTTCTAGTTCTAGTCCTAAAAATTCTACTCCATTTTCTTTAGTGCATTATGATATTTGGGGCCCTTATCGTGTACCCAATAGGTTAGGTTTCCCTTATTTTGTAACCTTTGTGGATGATTTTTCCAGGATGACCTGGCTTTATTTAATAAAAGATCGTTCTGAGTTTCTTTCTATTTTCAAAAGGTTTCATAAGGAGATTGTTACTCAGTTTGGAGTTCCAATTAAAGTGTTACATACAGATAATGCTCTTGAATATGTTCAAAATTCTGTGTCTGATTTTTGTTTTGCTAATAGTATAATCCATCATACCAGTTATGCCTATACCCCTCAACAGAATGGGGTTGTTGAACGTAAAAATAGGCATCTTCTGGATATTGCCAGGTCACTAATGTTTCATATGAATGTCCCTCAGTTTTATTGGTGTGACGCTGTCTTGACATCTTGTTTTCTCATAAATTGTATGCCTTCTTTTGTTTTACACGACAAAGTCTCATTCCGTCTTCTTTATCCTAACATTCCTTTGTTTCCTGTTCATCCTAGAGTTTTTGGTAGTACATGCTTTATTCACATTATGCATCCTAAATTGGGAAAATTTCCCCCCGTACTCTAAAGTGTATCTTTCTTGGTTATTCTCGTACTCAAAAGGGGTATAGGTGTTTCGATCCTACTACCAAACGTCACTATGTCAGTCATGATGTTACCTTCTTCAAAGATAAGCCATATTATCACGTTTTGGTGCCATCTCCTTTACCTCCATCTGAACCACCAATTCCTTTAGTCCCCTACCTTACCTGATGCTCCTGAACCACATACTGACTCCACCTTACCATCTGAACCACAAACTGACCCTCTACCTCCCCTGCAGGTTTATACACGATGTCAACCAGTGGCTCCAACTACTACTGCACTAGCTGCTTCGTCAACTATTACTCCTGATCCTGAGGTCTCTTCTGATCTCCCTATTGCTCTACGTAAAGGTACTCGTACTCATAAAAGTACTTTTCCTATTGATCATTTTGTTTCCACAACCCATCTTCCTCGTTGTCACCAAAATTTGGTTCACTCATTATCCACTACTATTGTTCCTACTACCCTTTCCCAAGCCTTGTCCCATCCAGGGTGGAAAGCAGCTATGGATGCTGAAATTGATGCCTTATTAGCACGCCAAACATGGACGCTTGCGGATCTCCCTGCAGGTCATTCAGTGGTTCGTTGTCAATGGGTTTATACAGTGAAGCATAATTCTGATGGGACTGTTGACAGACTAAAGGCTAGACTGGTTGCCAAAGGATTCACTCAGACCTATGGGGTGGATTATTTTGAAACATTTTCTCCTGTTGCTCGTCTTAACTCGGTTCGTGTTATTGTTTCTTTAGTTGTTAATCTAGATTGGCCTCTTTATCAAATGGATGTTAAGAATGCCTTCTTGTATGGTGACCTACATGAGGAAGTAAACATGGATCAACCTCCAGGGTATGTTGCTTAGGGAGGGAACTCAACTAAGGTGTGTAAATTGCTTAAAGCAATTTATGGACTAAAACAATTTCCTCGTGCGTGGTTTGATAAGTTCAACACTGTTATTATAGATTTTGGCTTTGTTACATGTTACTCTGATCATTCTATTTTTGTGAGACGCCATTCTTCTTGTGTCAGCATTATTGTTGTGTATGTCGATGATATTATTATTACAGGAAATGATAAAACCGGTATTGCTGAAATTAAATCTTATCTAAATACTCATTTCCAGATGAAAGACTTAGGTCTTCTTCATTACTTCTTGGGGATTGAAGTGGTTTGCAGTAGTAAAAGCATTAGTTAGTCTCAAAGAAAGTATGTACTTGATTTGGTTTCTGAGTCTAGAGTTCTTGGAGCTAAACCAATTGATACACCAATGGATCCACATCAGAAACTTGAAACTTGTGATAGTCCTGAATATTCTGATATTCATCAATACAGACGCTTGGTTGGGAAATTGATTTATCTAACTGTAACTTGGCCCGATATTTCTTTTGCTGTTGGGGTTGTTAATCAGTTTATGCATGCTCCTAAAGTTGCTCATTGGGAGGCAGCCTATCGCATATTGCGGTATCTCAAGAAAACTCCTGGAACTGGTCTTATTTATCATCGACATCGGCACGTTGACATTTTTGGTTATTCTGATTCTGATTGGGCAGGAGCTGATGGTGATAGACGTTCCACCACTGGATACTGTACTTTTGTTGGAGGTAATCTAGTTACTTGGCGGAGTAAAAAACAAACTACTATATCCAAGTCCAGTGCTGAAGCTGAATATCGTGTTATGGCACATACTACTGCTGAGTTGTTATGGTTGAAAACTCTTCTACAAGAACTTGGATTTCCTATCTCTAGACCTATGTCGTTGATGTGTGACAATCAAGTTGTTATTTATATTGCTAGTAATCCAGTCTTCCATGAGCATACCAAACACATAGAGGTTGATTGTTACTTTGTTCGAGATGCCATTATGAAGAAGATAATTGTTACTCCCTTCGTATCTTCTTCAAATCAACTTGCTGATATTCTTACAAAGCCGTTGTTTAGACCAGCGTATCGATTAAACTGTCACAAGCTTGGATTGGGTGATCTGTATACTCCAAGCTTGAGGGAGGGTGTTAAATATGGCCCACATGGGCCCAGCCAAGCAAATTAAGAACCAGCCAAAGTCGCTGGCAGTAATTAGAGCCAACGACACTGGCTGGTGCTTCTATTTTTCCTTCCTTATTTCAATTGTTATTTATTTCCTTATTATTGTTATTTGTTTCTTTTTATGTCTCCTCTTGTTTATGGAGACTTTCTCTATGTAATTGGATTCTTTTTGCTTATAAATAAGATTGGTATCTAAGAGGGAGAGGTATTGATCTCAACTACAGCACCTTGCTATTTTTGTGATCTGCTCTCCACTTCTTCTTCTTCTTCTTCTTCTTCTTCTTCTTCTTTTAATTTCTTCTTCTCTCTTCTTCATTCATTGTTTTTTTGGTTTTGTGTTTGAGGTTATGTGGTTTTGTTACAAGGAAAATGAAACTAACAAGCCTAATTGGTAAAGGAAACTAATAAGCAAACTAATTAATTTATTAAGAGTCCATCGTGTGGCACATGATTAAGTAATAGCGTATTTTATATCATTATGATAACAGTCTACAAAGGATATTCCAATCGATGAGAGGTTGTCATGCTCATAGACAGAGGGAATGGAGGAAGAAGACCTAGACTCCCCAAATTCAATGTTGCTATCATAGCTATACTCCCCAAAATGGACCCCCCTCACCCACTATTTCACTACTGTACTGTTGCAACAAGAAGGCCATTCGTTATTAATAGTTTCACATCAATTGAGATCTCTTAAACAACGACATAGATACTTCTTAATTTTTTCTTAACCATTATATTTTTTAGTTATATTAAATTAATAATGTCCTAATTCAAGAAAAGCAAATATGGTACAACATAAAACACACAGAAATTTCTTTCATAAATTTTCATTAATTTCCAAGCCAAAACAGAAAATGTTTTGCTATTTTATTTTTTTAAATTTTTTTTTGAAATTCAAAAAAGAAAAAAAATAGCATGTATAAAATTGAGCCCCAACCAATTAATATTAACATTTTCAAAAAAAAATTATAAGAAATCCATTTTTAAAACAAAACAGATAAAAAAAATAAAAAAACTTAATCTGACTGGAAGCCATAGATCCGGTTTCCATGTGTAACATATAAAATTTCCATGACCAACCACTGGCATTAACCCTAGTTTTTGTAAAAGTATCATTTTAGGAAAATGTATACCTTCAACTATAAAATTTGACAAAATCTTTACCATACGTAAGCAAATGTTGTTGGAGTGATGTAGCAAGCCTCCAATAGCATACTCTACTACGGTGTGGAGGTGACAGTAGGAAAAAAAAAAAAAAAAGGCACAAAAAGTGAGTTCTTCCTTAACCCGTGGTGAAACCAGTGAAAGTTGCGAAAAACTGTCAAAACGGGTTGAAATTTCAACCCCTTACATCATGCAAAAGGGTATATACCTTGTTTGTACCATTTTAAACAATGGTTTGCACTTGTATCTTGCACACCACGTATTGGTCATTTAGACCTATCACCCACCTCAGCAGGGATGATAGACTAGTAGACTACCCCAATCATGGAATAAAATCTCGGCGAGATCTCGCCATTTTCGGTGTTTTCGTGACTAGCCGAGACGAAAATAGGGTCGATAACCATTTTCGTCTCGGCAGTTACATGTTATCGCCGAGATCTCGGCAGTTTTTGGTATTTCTCGCCAGATCTCGCGAGATCTCGGCGATATATTGCTTTTTACTTCTTTTTTTTGTCTTTATAAAAGACAGAAGAGGCTGTTCTCGGTCGAGAACTCGACCGAGACTGCCCCTTCTTCTTTCTTCTTTGGTTTTTCAATTTTTTTTCATTTCTTCCCCCATTTTTTGTTTGTTTGGACTTCTAAATTGCTACAAGTGGTGCTTCGGACTGCGGGGATTGCTGTAAGAGCTTCATATCAACTGTTGAAGGTAAGTTTCTTGCCGAAAAATGAGATTTTTACATGAAACTGTAAGGGAGACATGGTTCAGATGCAGGAGCACAAACACGGAGTCAGAGTGGATCAACCAACTTCTATTCCGTTTCATCAGTACTTCTGCAAGAGTCTACGCACTAGAGTACTACTTCAGAAGTTTTTCCATTCTTCCCAAAGATAGGTATCCTTCGGACAGCTACTGATGTTATATTTATGAATCATGTGCAAGACTACCAGAACTACTTTGCATCAAGAATGTCATGGGTTTACTTACCCAAAAAAAAGAATGTCATGGGAAGATTATGTTGCTCAATTGGAAGACAATTTACGTCGACAACTTTCCCAGATGTATGATGATAGTAGGATGGATCATCCACGACACTCTACGTATTACTAGACATTGTATCTGTATAAGGATTGTGGAATTGTGGACTATGGGCAGAGGGGGACTATGGGATTATTCAATGTTGAATATTTGAACTATGATGTAATGATTTATAATGAAGTGTTATTTTGTTTATCTTTCCCCTAATGCATTATGTTATTGTCTCATTTGTCATATTTAATTGAATATAATAGCTAATATTAACCTAAATTTACAATAGACTTCAGCGTTGACTGTCAAAACATGGGTGTAAACCCAAACAACCACAAATGGTCATTATTTTTACAATTTTATACTCTAAATGTGTTTATATATGTAAAAATGAGGTTACCCTGAAGTTGGAGACTTAAAAAATGCATTTTGGCCACCGAAGCTGTCTCGGACAAAATGCACTGTCTCGGCGAGATCTCGGTTTCGGAGGAGGCCGAAACTCCTCCGAAACCCGAGATTTTAAACCTTGACCCCAATATCCTTGATCTGCATAGACCAGCATGCTCAAGGCAGCCATTAAATTTCATTCTTGACTGGTTCTTCCATAACTACTATTCTAATCAGTTAGCTTCATGAGATGCACAACAATTCTAACTCAAATTGCAACTATAGAGGATAATGTGCATTTTTTACTCATCTTGAGTTCTGTTATCATTCCTCAATTTCCTTTTGTCCACAAACATTAGTGAAGTTGTTAGATTCCAAGATCCATTAACGATGAGAAATTACATTCATAATCCAAATGAAGATTTCCAAGAACAATAGACATAAGGAGATGTGGAAGTACTATCCAGAGAAAAAATTATCAGGGTATCCACATAGACAAAATATCCACATTTTCTTCAAAAATACAAAAAATAAATAAATAAATAAAGAAGAAAACATCCAAAGTTCAATTATTTCTCCAAAACTCTGATTCTTTGTTACAATTGCAACTGACATCAACTGTACAAAATGAACATCATCTTATAATAATTAAGTTCAACTCTCCTTGAAGTTGACAAGGTTTATACCAGAAAAATTATCAAGAATAGGTTACCAAAAATATAAGGTGATCATAAACTAGTTTGCTAGTATTAGAATGTCAAAGGAACCACCCATATGTTCAAAACCCTTTCTACATTTTGTGGAACCATCCATTGAATGGAAAGGGCCAGCAAGTTCAATGAACCATGTTCCTTAGGCCTGAAAGTGCTTGTCAGCCAGGACTCACAAAGAAAGCTTGCGAATATGACCGAACCCAGCCTGAATCCCAGCATTGGCAATATATTATGGGTAGCTAACTTGAATTTATCTTTCAAAAAGCAACATAGATTTAGATTATCTTCTCTCCATTATTAAAAAGAACCAAAGAGAATTTAAAAATATGTTCAACAACAGAAAAACAAAAATCCTAACACAAATAATTTAAAGAAAGAAAAAAAAATACCTACATGTCACTTTTATTCTACATCAAAGAGAATTGTGACCACAATCCAAAGATGTACAATCCAAACCTCTGAATTCCCTTAAAGTGATGAATTAATCTAGAGAACCCACTCTGCCCAAATTCTCGAAAATCTTTTGGTCACATCAACAAAAAAGTTTGGTATCACTCCTTCCATATTCCAATAGATAGAATGTAACATGGTGCACAATAAAATTTTCCTGTCTACAAAGGTATTTGAATCCCATGCTATGAACACATCCTTTGTATCCTGCAATACCCAATCAACACCAAACAGACCCAAAAGCTACCAACAAAGATACATTGTCATGATTGAAACGGAAAAAAAAAAAAATAAATAAATAAAATAATCCAAGCTCTTCCATTCAATTTGTCAATGGTTTCGCCATTTGGTTATTTTAGCTCCATTGACCTAGATTTAAATGTTTAAGGACATAATTCACTGTATCTATGAGAGTTATGCATCTAATACAAGCATAAAAGATGATGCCAAATATGAGAGATGGTAAGCAAGCAAAAGAGAAGAGGGAAATGAACAAGAAAATGTCATGAGACTTATCCAGATATATTTAATTGGGAATGTTTGTGTTGGGGAATGCGGATGGAATGGTGCAGCAGATGATGCCAAAGATGAATGAAGAAAATTAAGTAATGATACAATAAAACATCAATGAGGATAAATAAAGAGCTCATTCTGATATATTGAACTACGAAAAATCATCTTACACATGCCAATTGGCCCAATTGGCCCAATTGGCCTTGTGGACGTTCAAATAAATAAAAGTATTACAATTTCCAACTGTACAGTATACATCAGTTCAACTATTTCTATTTTTAAACCTCGTAGTTGAATTCTTGCCTTCTTCATTGTCATGCAGAAATGAGTGGACAACTCCATTCTGTTAAATTAAGAGGAACAAAAGGAGAAGACATTCCCTGCAATGTCTTTTCTGAAGAAGCTTCTCAAACACACCAGGATGATGACATTGTGGTCCAGCCATGCAAGTAGAGGACCTGTGAATGGTCCAAGTGAAAAATCCAATCAGTAAAACCTGGAGGCTGTCAAGACCAATGTGTGTGTGTGTGCATACATACATGGTTTAAAGTATCGGTTTCGATCAGCATATTGGGAGGGTGGTTTTAAGATAAAAAAAAAAAAAGATGCTAAGAGATGCAACAAACGCTAAAAGATTCACATGGAAATCTTCAAAAACACATGAATATGCTTAAGTTACATGCAAAATATTGTTTTGAAGCACAAAACACCGATAAGAAAGAATTAATAAAGAAACTGGAATCAAGAATTTCAATGTTTTCTTCCCTCTTCCTCTTTCTCTATGTCCCTCTGTCACCTCCTGCAACTCCTCCCTGCTCTCCCACCCCCTCAACCCCTCCCCTCCCCTCCCCTCCCCCGCCCTTGTAACTTCCCCTCCCCTTCCCATTTCCCCTCCTTGACTCTTCCATACCTCTCAGTGGGCCCTCACCCCTCCACCCCTGTAACCCTCTCCCTTCCCCTTCCTATTCCTGCCCACTGCTTTCCCACATTTCTCCTCCCCGGCTCTTGATCACCTTCCCCCTTCCCAACTTTTGTTTATACTTTACAATTGTTAGAGTAATAGAATTGTAACCGTACACTTAAGTCAAAGTAGTTAGTGCTAGTTTCTAGGACTTGGACTTCTATTAGTATATTGACTCCTAATTAGTCTATTAGTTTGCTTTATTAGTTTCCTTTACCAATTAGGCTTGTTAGTTTCATTTTCCTATTTTGAGTTTACTTTGTCTTTAGTTAGTGACTAGGACTCTTAACTTGTAAAGTCCTAGATCCTATCGAATAGTTGTTTTTTCTATTATCTATAAATACAAGCTACAAGGAGAGGAGCACACACACATACTCTCTCTCTCTCTCTCTCTCTCCCCCCTTTATTTCTTATCTTATTTTTCGTTTTGTTATATGGTATCAAAACAAGTGCCGTTTTGAGAGTCGTCTAAAGGGTTTCATTGTGGTGCAGCCACTGATGCTGCTGTGCATCTTGTTATTAATTTTCTGGTTTGATACTTGCTGATTTGCTGATGAAATCTGATCAGAATCTACTACTGAATCTGATTGATTGTTACTAATACTACTGCTACCTTATGATCTGCTGCTGCTCACATTAATCTGATGCAACTTATGTTGGTATACTACTACTGACTTGCCCTACTAGTGCCATCAAGATCTGTTTTATCAGATCTGATCTTGTTAGCTGATCTCTAATCTGCTGAAGCTCTCTCTATTGCTGTTGCTTCCATTGCTACATTGTTTCAAGCTAAAACTCTAACATTCTCCCGTACTCCAGCTTGAGAGGGGGGTGTTAAATTACACTATGTAAACAGTCCACATGATGGGAACTGCACACTATCCTCATCGTGTAGGACTTCCTTAGACTGATGCACAGTTGGTGTAGGACTCTGACTACAACTGCAGAGTTGGAATAGGACTCTATAGTTCTATTGTGTTTACAATTCTATATAGTCCTATTGTAATTAGATCTCCTATTCTAGTTAGGATGCTAAAGTCCTACCTTGTTTACAATTTGTACTGTTTAGGTAACATCTTCAGATTAGGATACTAAGTATCCTACTCTTGTTTACGCTAGCTAATATTAGACTTCTATTGTAAGTTGGTTTCTTATTTGTGGTTGCTGTTCCTTATGGGATTTCTTGTGTTGTACATCCTTCGAGGAGCTACTTATTGCTAATTGCTACTACCGTATGATGCCTACTTGTTGCACGTGATGCAACCTACTATTTTTTTCCATGTTGGAGCTACCACTATTGCTGTTCCTGCTAATGCTGATGCTATTACTACTTGGTTCCCAGTGACCTATACTGTGCTGCTACTACTACTTGGTTCATAGTAACCTATACTGTGCTACTACTACTACTTGGTTTACAATGACCTATACTGTGTTGCTACTACTACTTGGTTCATAATAACCAATACTACGTTGCTACTACTACTTGATTTATAGACCTACACTGTGCTGCTGCTACTACTATTTGGTTCATAGTGACTTATACTATGTTGCTGCTACTACAAATGATGCCAATACTAATGCTATTGCTACTACTACTGCTGCTACCACTTCCACTACCACTATTACTGCTACTACTACTGCTGCTACATTGTTTCAAGCTGAAACTCTCACATTCCCCCATGCTCCAGCTTGAAGAGGGTGTTAAAGTAATAGAATTGTAACCATACACTGCTTTGACTTAGTCAAAGTAGTTAGTGCTAGTTTCTAGGACTTGGACACTTATTAGTATATGGACTCCTAATTACTTTATTAGTTTGCTTCATTAGTTTCCTTTTTCTATTTTGAGTTTACATTGTTTTTAGTTTGTGACTAGGACTTTGATTTGTAGTGCCCTAGATCCTATTTAATAGTTGTTTTCTATTTTCTATAAATACAAGCTAAAAAGAAAGGAGCACACACACATACTCTCTCTTTCCTTTATTTATTCTCCTATTTTCTGTTTTGCTACAACAGTAACTGATAAAATATAAAACAAACCATTATGGTAGTGGTAGAACACTCTCAGACCATAGCATAGTTCAAAAACTCGGGAAAATATCGAAAATTTAAACAATTTTGAAGCCATTGTTACAAAATTGAATACGAAGTACAGGATCGGTAAACGACCATATGTAGTATCATTTTGGTGATACGGTTCAAGGGCCTTTTCGGGTGGGTGGCCGAAATTAATTTAACTCGATTTGTTTTACCTATTTTGCACCTTGCTCTATGGGACAAGTTTTATAAATTTCGGCTCCATGTCTGGTTTCAGCCAGCCCCAAAACGAAATTTCACCGAACTTGGGATTTATTCTATCAGATTTCGAAACTTAGTTTCGATGGCCAAAAAGTTGTTTTTTAAGCTCAATTTTTTGTGACTCATTTTTACCTTCTTCACATATCCATTAAATGATTTTTACCAAAAAAAAAACATCCTAAATGGATTTAGGATTTTTTATGTCTAGACCATAGTATTGCTAATGTACGCTAGAACCTAGGGATTGTATTTAGAGTTAAATATGTAGCACTTATTTATGATTAATATCATTTAAGTAAATATTTTATTTGAAATATTATTCATAAAAAAGCAAACACCCCCCATTTGAATTAACAATAATCTAAAATTCAAATTCCAAAAGGATAAAAAGTCAACCTTCCAGTTCAAGAACAAAACTGAATTTTTGATTACGGGGCGATTTTCAACTTTCAAACGCTACCTTTTTTTCTTTAATCTAAAATTTCCATAATTTTATTAAATTAAAATATCACTAAAAACCAAGAATCCGCCAAAATAATCTTTTGTTTTGATGTCCAATAAATTATTCTCACTCAGATGACTTTAAACAACATTCGCATACTCCGAACAAGGTTTGACTAGAGCGTAACTCCTTCAATATAACTCGGATTCAAGCAATGTTAGAGTTGTTAGAATGCTAGCATATTGGTAAAGATTTAGCTACATTTAACAAAGGGAATGCAAATCAGCCCTTGGACCAGCTTTACATTGATGAAATGACGGTTAATGTCCACATGCTTGTTACGATCATGTTGGATAGGATTGTGAGCGAAGCTAAATGTAGACTTACTATCACAGTCTTACAAAATCGGGAGAGGAAAAGAGAAAGCCAGGCTTTTCAAGAGACGTTGGAGTCACATCAACTCACAAATACCATATGACATTACACAAAACTTTACCTCAGCACTAAACCAAGCTACCACAACCTGTTTCTTACTATGCCAAGTGACCAAGTTACCACCCACAAATATACCACATCCTATAGTAGACTGGCGATCATCATTAAAGCTGGCAAAATTTGCATTTGTGAAGGCCTCAACCCACAAATGACGATGGGGAGAGAGAAAAACCCCCATGCCTGGTGCAGATTTTAAATAACGCAAAATACAAAGCATGGGATCCCAGTGGGTGGAGTATGGAGCATGCATATACTGACTAACAAGCTGACAGCAAAGGCAATGTCCAGACGAATGTGGGATAAATTAATCAATTTCCCAACTAATCGTTGATATTGACCCTTATCCATAGGATCACATCTTGACTAGAAAGGTGAAGATTAGCTTCAAAAGTGGCGTCTAAGGACTTACCACCAACCGTTTCAGAGCGCAAATCCAGAGTGTACTTCCGCTGAGAAAGAAATATACCCTTATTAGAACGCACAACCTCAATGCCTAGAAAGTAGTGCAACTTGCCAAGATCCTTGATCTCAATCTCTTGACCTATGTAAGTTTTCAAGCGATAGAGTTCATCGATGTCCCTGTCAGTAACCACAATGTCATCAACATACACAATGAGAGTACCGATCTTAGAGCCAAACCGCTTGATGAAAAAGAGTGTACTTAGCATGACTTTGGGTGTAGCCTACAGATACCATAGCTTTGTGGAATCGCCCAAACCAAGCGTAAGGAGACTATATTAGTCCATAGAGAACATGTTTGAGCTTACAAACCTTCCCTTGAGTTTTTGGACCAGAGAACCCAGGTGGAATATCCGGATACACCTCCTCTGCTAACTCAACATGAAGAAATAAATTCTTGACATCTAGTTGTTGCATATCCCAGCCTAGATTCATAACATAGGAAAGAATCATACAGATGGTGTTCATCTTGGTCTCTTAATAGTCAAGATCATATGTCTGAGTAAACCCTCGGGCAACCAATCTAGCATTGTACCGGTTCACGGTGCCGTCCATATGCTGCTTCACAACAAACAACCATTTGCAACTCATTGTGTGCTTCTGGGGAGGAAAAGACCAAGTCCCATGTATCATTCTTCGTTAGGGTTTGCATCTCTTTAACCATGGCTGCTTTCCACCATGGATCTGTAAGATCCTCCTGCCAGGTCTATGGAAGAGAAATAGATGACAAGCAATACAGTGTTGCGTACAAGATCTCGTTCCCTTACAAACAATAATAAGTAAGCAGAGAGGCATAAAAAAATACAAGAGCGTTCAAGGATTAAAGTAATAAATGGAGAAGCCAGATCAGGAGGTGACGATTGGCTAGGTAGAGTTGGTGAAGTTGTGATGGTGTGTATTTGCAACGTACAATTTCTGCAACCATAAACCTGCAATGGCACTGGCATGGAAACATGTCCCCTTGGACAGAAACCTCAGGAGATGTAGGTGGTGGAGCAACAAGAGGCACATCTTAACCAAATGACGTTCTTTACCACAATACTCACACTTGACATGCTCGCAATCAGAGGATGAGCAATCACTAGAACAAGTAGAGCCACCTTGAGGCTGAAAACTAGACTCAGTAAACAGAGCGGAGCGATCCGTAGGAGCAGGGGGCAAGATACCAGTGTGACGATTATCCTCCAACTGGATCAAGGAATAGGACTGCTTTAAGGTAGGAAATGGATCTTGGCTATGAACCTGGGCGCGGAGCTGATCATACTTGACATTTAAACCAGCTAGAGAATCATATATTCGGAACTTGTCTTCCCTCTTCTGAAAATTGGTGGCATCGACAGGACAAGTAGCCTGAAAAGTATCATAAAAGTCCAGCTCCTAACACAGATTGCATAACTCTGAGTAACATTGGGACAGATTGAAATCCTTTTGCTTTGTCCCATGAAGCCTCTTCTGCAATTCATAGATCTGAGCACCATTCTCAACCAGGGAATATATGTCCTTAGCAGTTTTCCAAATCTTGGCAGCAGTATCCAAGAGAAGATAACCCCAAACAATCTGAGGTTGCATAGAATTGATGAGAAAAGACATCACCAGGGAGTTACAAGAACTCCACTTCTTCTGCTGATTACTAGTAGTAGCAGGCTGTAATATAATTGATATAGCCATCAGAATCAATAGAGAAGTATATTGGAATATAGAATAGTCTAGGTTCAATGTATTGTCCAAGTTCGATGTAACCTACTATTGTTCAGGTTCGATGTAACCTACTTTCTTCACCTACCTCATGTACTCTATTTTTATTCTTGTAAATCTTTCATTCTATAAATACAATATGACCTCTATCTTTCAAAATAAGTCAAGCCATATTTACAACATGATATCAGAGCCGGCCACCTCTCCCTGACTGGTCAACCTCTAACCCCACTGCTACCACCACTACCTCCAGCGACCTACCGCCACTACCGCCTCCACCACCACCAGCGACTACCCCCTCCATCTTCCTTATTTCAGCCTCTCTCTCCTCCGCGGCAGCCCTCTCCTCTCACCACCTCCAACAGCCTCTCGGTGGCTATGATTTCCAAAAAGGGTTATTAAAGTTTGTCACATTTTTTTTAATTGTTGATTTGTTTCTATCGAAATGATGTGTACCATGTAACTATTTGATTCTCCCAAGAAAGTTATGATCTGTTTTGATTAATCTATTTGGTCTCTTTAAGCTTCAACCATGTCAAACATTACGACTGCATCTACTGTTCTCGAGGGCTCTAGCGATCGGAGCGTCTCTGGCTTTCCTACATTCCCTGATTGTTCCATTAAATTGGATCGGAATAATTATTTGATGTGGTCTCATTCCTGCTTCTTTCTATCGCATATCATGGTTTTTCAAGATACTTGATTGGTGACGCTAAGAAACCTATTATTGATGGCATTACCTAAAGCAAATGGAGCTCTGACAATTTACTTGGTGATGTCTTATCTTATTAGTTCTATGGATCTTAACATTGCTCGTAGTTATTTATTACTAGATTCAGCTGCAAGTATATGGAAGGCTGCTAAAGATAAGTACTCACAAGTAAGGAATGATGCTCAAGTATATGAACTACAAAAGAAAATTCATGATACCAAACATAAGGAGCTTTCTTTGTCTCAATAGTTAGTATTATTCTGAGTTAAGAGGAATGTGGCAAGAAATGCATTGTTATAAAGCCTTCTCCGCTTTTTGTTCTACAGATACCACAAAATTCGCAAAAAGGGATGATAAATTTCGTGTCTATACTTTCTTAGCAGGTCTCAATGTGGAGTTTGATCAGATACGTGCTCATGTTTTAGCCGTGATCCTTTTCCCTCCTTAGAACAGGCCTATGCAGTTTGAGGACAGCAAACGGATGGCTATGTTACAACCCTCTGTGCTTGATCGCTCAGCTCTATTTTCTAGTACGGGCTCCTCTAACATAGGTAATTCTAACTGGTCCGGCACTTGCCCAAATTCAAATAGAGAGCATATTAAATGTGAGTTCTGTGGCAAGGAATGCCACACAAAAGAATACTGTTGGAAACTCCATGGTCGCCCTGCTAATGGCAAAGGCCGTGGGCGAAGTCGTGGTACCGGTTCTACCTAGGCACATCAAATCGCGACTGCTGATGTTGATACCGCTCCCCTTGGACATGACGATTTGATGAACCAGCTTCGTCGTCTTCTAGCATAGTCGAGCCGTTCTCCATCTACATCAGCAGTTGCATCCCTGCCAGGGTCCTCCTCTTCCCACTTTGCCAATTCATGTATTTCCATCGGTCGTCATTGTGCATCCTCTGCTATCACTCCTTGGATCATTGACTCAGGGGCTACCAATCACATAACTGGCTCTTCTCATTCCTTTTGAGCATTTTCTTAGTTCTAGTAAACATAAAGTTAGAGATGCTAATGGTTCCCTCTTCTCTATTGCAGGGAAGGGGTCCTTTAAATGCTCTTCCTCACTTTCCCTATCATCTGTTCTTCATATTCCAAATTTTTTTACTAATCTACTCTCTATTAGTAGTCGAACTTATGATTTGAATTGTCGAGTCACTTTCTTTCCTTCTTATTGTGTATTCCAGGACTTGGTAACGGGAAAAACGATTTGCAGTGGTAAAGTGGTTGATGTCTCATACATCACTGCCCCTTCTACAACATCTTCGGCCTTGACGACACAGGTGTCTTCATCCTCCACAGTCCCACTGGTAGCTCTATGTCTGTGGCATCATTGTTTGGGTCATCCCCCTATTAGGAATTTAGTAAAACTTTTTCCTCAATTTTCAAAGTTATGTCAGTTAGACGAGTTTTTTCTTTGTGATGCTTGCATTTTTGCAAAGCAGACTCAGTCTGTTTATCCTATCTCAAATAAACTTAGTACCTCTCCTTTTTCTTTAATACATTTTGATGTTTGGGGTCCCTCTCGATGTGTCTTAATAACTGGGTACAAATGGTTTGTGACCTTCATTGATTGCAATACTCGGCTCATCTAGGTTTGTTTGCTCTGCCACAAAAATGAGGTCTTTTGCTACTTCCAACTATTTCATCAGATGATCTAGACACAGTATAATGCAAAGGTTGCCATCCGCCGTACATACAATGGAACTGAGTATACCAATGGCTCCTTCCAGTGCTACCTAGTTGCGCATGTTATTATCCATCAAACTAGTTGTGTTGATATACTTGCACAAAATGGAGTGCTGAGGGCAATAATTGTCACTTGTTAGAGGTTGTTTGATCCTTGATGTTTCAGATGCATACCCTACAGCGTACTGGAGTGAAGCCGTTCTTACAATAGCCTACCTCATCAATCGAATGCCCTCATGGATTCTTGACTACCGTAGCCCTATGGAGTTACTCTTGGGTACTACTACATTTGTTGTTCCTCCAAAGGTATTCGGATCTGTGTGTTTTACTTGTAATCATCACCTCCATGGCAAACTCGACCCCCGTGCTTCGGTGCATTTTTGTTGGCTACTGTGCCACCTAGAAAGGTTACAAATGTTACCACCCGTCCTCTCGCCGAATGTTTATCTCCATGGATGTGGTCTTCCATGAGACTGAAGCCTTTTTGTGGCCCCTGTACCTCTTCAGGGGGAGTCTCCTGGTTCTAGTGAAGATGTGCTTGGACCCGTGAAGATCTTCCGGAGTACCTTCCTACTGCTACTGCCCCAGGTGTACCAGTCAATCAGGACGATACTACTGTTTAGTTAAACACAAAGATGGTTCCAACTATTCCTGATCAAGATAATATTGTTCATACAGACACTGCAGCAGAATTAGTTCCAACAGTTCAAGCTTCTCAGGAACCGCCCCCACTAAAGGTATTTACTTAGTTCAGGTCCAAACAACTGCAAAGGCAAGATACCACCACTACCATTACTCGACTCCAATCGACATCTCCTAATCTAAGTTATGTTCCTCCTTCATCTGGTGAGCCAGCTTCAGGCCCTATTGAGTTGCCTATTGCTCTTCCAAAAGGTGTATGATCCTGTACTCAACATCTCATTTCTAACTTTGTGTCTTATGAATCTTTGTTTCCTTCCTTTCGTGCATTTGTTTCCTCTATCCTCTATCTCCATTCCTTTAAACTGGCAGGCAGCTATTGCTGACCCAAACAGAAGGCTGCAATGTTAGAAGAGATGCCCGCTCTCGATAAGAATAAGACCTGAGATCTTGTCACTCTTCCTCTGGGAAAGAAACATGTAGGATGCAAATGGATCTTTACAGTAAAGCAGAAAATTGATGGTACTGTTGACAGGTACAGGGCTCGATTAGTTGCCAAGGGCTATACTCAGACGTTTGGGATTGACTATCAGGAAACTTTTGTCCCTGTTGCCAAGTAAATAATGTTTGTGTCCTTCTCTCATGTGCAGCCAACCTTAATTAGAGTTTACATCAATTAGATGTGAAAAATGCCTTTCTACATGGGGAGATAGAAGAGGAGGTGTAAATGGATGTCCCTCCTAGTTTTTACGAACCTTCGACAGCTGGTAAGGTCTGTAAATTTAAACGGGTCTGGTTTGGACGCTTCTATAGAGCCATGATATCTATGGGGTACAAACAGAGTAATGCTAATCACACTCTATTCATCAAGAAGAAGGGCAAGTTAACTACTACTCTTATTGTATATGTAGATGATATAGTGGTGACAGAGAATGACATTGCTAAAATATCTCACTTGAAGGCTTTTTTGGGCACAGAATTGAAATTAAAAACCTAGGCTCGTTAAGGTATTTCCTTAGGATTGCAGTTGCTCGGTCTACTCAAGGTATCTTCCTCTTTCAACGGAAGTATACTCTTGACTTATTATTTGACCCTAGGATGCTTGGATGCATAACTGCTGACACACCACTCGAGGCCAATTCCCGTCTGTTACAAAAAGATGGGGAACCAGTTGATAAAGGTGGATATCAAAGATTAGTTGGTCGATTAATTTATCTTTCTCATACTAGACCAAATATTGCCTTTGCAGTCAGTATGATTAGTCAATACATGCATGATCCCTATTCTAGTCATTTGGATGTTGTGTATCAGATCTTGTGTTACTTAAAATTTCCTCTTGGACCTTGAATGTACGGCCTACAATGATGCAGATTGAGCTAATTCACTAGACGATAGACCGCTCGACCTCTGGCTATTATACTCTAGTAGGGAAAATCTAGTCACCTGGCGAAGCAAGAAACAAGTTGTGGTCGTGATTAAAAATGATAATGTTTCACAGATGATTAAAATAGGATGGATGAAGTGAAGAAGTACATCTGGAGTGTTGTGTGATCAGTGTATTCCTTTAAAACTTAAAAGAAAATTCTATAAAACAGTCATTCGACCGGCTATGATGTATGGTGCAAGATGTTGGGCAGTTAAGAAGCATCCTATTGACAAACTTCGTGTAGCTGAGATGAGGATGTTAAGATGGATGTATGGCAAAACTAGGAAGGATAAGGTAAGGAATGATTGTATTAAAGCTGATTTGGGAGTAGCGCCGATACATGATAAGCTACGAGAAAGTCGTTTGAGATGGTATGACCATATTCAACGGAGGTCGTTAGATGCTCCTGCTCAGAGGAGTGATTTGATTTAAATTGAAGGAGCTAAAAGAGCTAAGGGTAGACCTAAAATGAATCTAGGGGAGGTGGTGAAGAAAGACATGCATAGCTTAGGCCTTGCTTCAAGTATGACATTGAATAGAGCTGATTGGCCAATAAGAATCCATGTAGACGACCCCATTTAATTGGGATAAGGCTTTGTTGTTGTTGTTGTTGTTGTTATTGTTGGGAAGGTGTATGCAATACATGGACGGCTGAAAAATGCATGGGCACATGGACATAAAAGGGAAGGTAATCGATTGGATTTGAGTCTGAAAATTGGTACATGGAGAATCCATACCTTGCCCTTTCTCTCTAACTGTCAAAATCCACATCATCTTACCAATGGCAGAATTATTAGAGGTAATGTAGATATCCATGTACAGCCACATTAAAAATAGCCATAAAAGGTCATTTGGAATGAAATGAAATAACACACCATGATAATGTAGAATAAATACAACAACAACAAGCCTTATCCCAACTAAATGGGTTCAGCTACATGGATCCTTGTACGCCAATCAGTTCTGTTCGACGTCATACTTGAAGCAAGGCCTAAGCTATACATGTCTTTCTTTACCACCTCCCCTAGAGTCATCTTAGGACTGCCCCTAGCTCTTTTAACCCCTTCAATCTTAGTCAAATCACTCCTCCGAACGGGAGCATCTAATGGCCTTCGTTGAACATGGTCATACCATCTCAAATGACTTTCTCGTAGCTTATCATGTATCGGTGCTACTCCCAAATCAGCTCTAATACGATCATTTCTTACCTTATCCTTCCTCGTTTTGCCACACGTCCATCTTAACATCTTCATCTCAGCTAAACTAAGTTTATCAATATGATGCTTCTTAACTGCCCAAGATTCTGTATCATACATCATAGCCAGTCGAATAACTATCCTATAGAATTTTCCTCTAAGTTTTAAAGGAATATGCCGATCACATAACACTCCAAACGCACTTCTCCACTTCATCCATCCTATTTTAATCCTCTGTGAAACATCATCGTCTATATCATCTTCTTTATTTATGATTGAACCTAAATACCTAAAATGATCACTTTCTTGTATCTCCCTCTCAAGAATGTTCACCACCTCATTATCCGTCCTTATGTGACTAAAGTTACACACCATATACTCCGTCTTCATTCTACTTATCTTAAAACCTTTTGATTCCAATGATGATCTCCATAACTCCAACTTTGCATTAATCTCTGTTATTGTCTCATCTATCAAAACAATATCATCAGCAAAAAGCATACACCAAGGAACTTCATCTTGAATGTCTCTGGTTAGATCATCCATAATGAGGGCAAATAAATAAGGGCTTAAAGCTGATCCTTGATATAACTCCATTGTAATTGGGAATTCACGACCTTGAACCCCCATGATTTTCACACTAGTCACCACATTATAATACATATCCTTGACTATGTCCACATTTTTGCTTGGAACGCATCTCTTCTCTAGTATTCGCCAGATTAACTCCCTAGGGAATTTATCATAAGCCTTTCTTAGATCGATAAAAATCATATAAAGGTCCTTCTTGCGTTCTCTAACATCTTTCCATGAGTCTCCTAAGCAAGTAAACAGCCTCTGTTGTAGATCTACCTGACATAAAACCAAACTGGTTCTCCATAATAGTAGTTTCTTTTCTCAAGTGGGTTTCAATAACTTTCTCTCACAGTTTCATAGTAATGACTCATTAGTTTTATGCTTCTGTAGTTATTGCAGCTCTGAATATCACCTTTGTTTTTGTAGATCGGAACCACAGTACTACCCCATTCATTTGGCATTTTTCATGAGCTCATAATTTTATTGAACTATTTAATTAGCAAAGATACTTCATACATTCCTAGGCTCTTCCAAACTTCTATAAGGACCTCATTTGGGCCTGGTACTTTGCCTACATTCATCCTCCTTAAAGCTTCTTTCACTTCTGTCATCCTAATTTTGCGTATATACCTATGACCTGTAGTGTCATGGTGGGTAATGTAAAAATCTGGAGCATTATTTCCTGAGACGTCTTCATTTAGTAGACTGTATAAATAATCATTCCATCTCTCTTTAACGTCCTCATCCCTTACTAGAACTCTACCATCTACACTTTTAATACATCTTACATGGTCTAAATCTCTACTCTTCCTTCCCTCATCTTATCTATTTTATAGATAGCTCTTTCTCCTTCCTTAGTACTCAGATTGATATAAATATTGTAAAAATATTGTAAATATTTGGAATGAGATGCTCTTACTTGTAAAAAGATAACAGCGGATGGGAGGGGGGGGGGAGGGGGGAGTTGGCATGGACCTGTTACTCATCTGCCCACCCCATTTGATAGATTTCTCTTTAGTCATTTTTATTTGCCGCACATAGATATTTTGTATTTTCTAGCTCTTAATTGTAAATACACGCATATGTCCAATCTTCCTTATACGAATAATTTAAATTATTTACAGTTCCTAGTTTGACAAATTTCCCATTACTTATAAAGCTTCCAATGATTTTTTTCCCAAAATTCCATAAATCCCAATCTCAAGAAAAATTCATATTTGAATTTAGAATTCTATCTATATATTTTAATATTAAAAACTTTTATTTTGTAATTTTATATTTTAATTTATTTAATTATTTTAAATTAGATTTAGATAGGGTTATTTGCACACGAACTGTAAACCTTCTTGGTAAAAGATCAAACTGATTATTATCGAACTGTTTGAATTGTTTCAAAGACCCAACATGCATTTTTTTTGCATTGGACTCTTTCATCAACTGATATAAATATCAGTTAGTCCGCCATAATTTTTCTTGAAGGAAAAATAACAAGATCTAATTAAATAGAAATAAAATTTAATAATCGAATAAGATAATTGAAATTTATTTATATTTAGTTTTTTAGTTTATAGTTCTAGTTTAGAAAATCTTTTTTTTGTATGAAAACGAGAGCGTTTTATTGGTATAAGAACATGTCTATACCATATCAAAAAAAAGTCGAAGTAAGTATAAATAGAATTCCTTTCGATAAATTTTGAAACAAGACATTGTTGAAGGGAAGGATTGTAGGGGATTGATGATATACCAAGGGGACCTTGTTGATGATAGCATTTGGGATGCCCTAACGAATAGGGAGAGTTTAAAGCTTAAAGATATCCTTAAAGAACATTTATGCTCCCTTGTTGATATGGTTCACACTAGTAATAAAGGATCCTTCCCTCAATATAAGAGAAGAGAAGGTATTCCTATTTTGGTTGGCTTTTAGAGAAACCTATGGAAAAAGTCCAAGTTTTTGTCTCCCAAATTGATCCAAGCAATACAAGACTTTTGTTTGAGAAAACACTCCTCTTGGGAGATTAGCATGGATAGCCATTTAGATAAAGGATTAAAGTATTGCATATCAATAACATATCGGTTGGGTGATTTTAAGGAGACATCGTATCGTATCCCCGACACGTATCTCTATTTTTCAAGAATGTGCACAGCTAAGATACGTATCAGGGTGTACAATAAGGTAATCCATGGTAGTATCGACCCATATCAGTCCTATAAAGGTTGCTACAGGGAAGTTACAGGTTCTTTTGCTTTTAAGTATCGTATCGGTACCATATCATATCACCTTCCGATACAGATACGTATTGGTTAATATCAGACTGAATCAAGGATACTTTAAACCTTGGACTTCAGATAGACTTTTTTCTTGATTGGCAAGCACCAAATCTTCAATAGCATCTTGGAGGAGAGATTGATGCAACTCAGCTCACTCCTACAACTCTGAATTGCGATTGAGATATTGCTAAGTTTTCCTTATTCCACCTTTTAAAAGAAATCTTTGACAGCCCTTAGTTTTTGGGTGAGAATGATGAGCAGCAGCCTTGTTTCCTTGACTGTCTATTCCAAGCTTCCTTAACAAGCAAAACAAAGTCCTTGTGGTTGGCCTACATATTAAAGTACATGAAAGGTTTGGCCCCAAAGGATATATATAGGGAAACTGAGAGATGGATGGGGTAATGATCAGAGATCCCAGAGCTACCAAAGAAGGCCTCCGAAGAGTTGATTGTGGTAAGACATTTTCCATTAACCAGTGCCTTGTCTTAGCTTGCATGTTACCCTCTGCCATTTGTCAATAACCATTAACCATTTAAAGGGTTCACAACTAAAAAAAAAAAAATTTCTTCTTATTTTTAGAATTAAATGAATATTACTGAACAAAATGTTTTTAAGGAAATCAATTTCATATCAGGGCATTGTATTCTAAACTCAATGCTGTCCTAATAATAGCGCAAGTAGCTTTTATGTATAATCATGTAAACATCAGAACAAGTAGTCCTAAGGTATTTAATTGATTAACACAAGGTTCAAAATTTTGGTTTTTTAGGCCATATCACCTCCCACCGAAACCTAAATGTTTCAGAAAAATATCAAACATTGGATTTACGTGACTCAATGTTCCAATGTATGCATGCATTTCCATACAAATCCACCATGCATCTTCTAAAAATGATTTGCAGATACTGAAATTTATTTTATTTAGGACCATACAAATTATTGTGCAGATTAAGCTCCTCCCCCTACCTCAAAAGGGGAAAAAAAAAAAAAAAAAAAAAAAAAGAGGCTGTGTAGTAATTTTAGAATTTGGAAAGTTAGACTAGAATCTCACTACCATAACAGAACAATTCTCCTTAGACTGAATCTTAAGTATGAGCATGTCCAATGTCAAATCCTGGCCATTGCTGGTCATCTATAAGGGTTTTAATCATGTGGGTTAGGCAGGTTGAGGTAGATTCAATTTATAGGCCTATAAACAACCCAAACTGACGATGATTAAATTGGGGGGGGGGGGGTCCCAGCCCATTTGTAATGGGGTGGCACTAGCCAATATGAGATTGTGTCTACATGGTTTTGATGGATCAAGGTTAAGCAAGGGAGTAAGCTAGCAGACAGATCCCAGGAGCCCATTTGATAATCAGGCCATCTCTCATGCTTGATAGCAGCCCATATTAGGTGGGACAGTTTCAGGTGGTTAAGGTATAAGGATTGCTAATGTAGATTGTAGACTAATCCCCAACTAGAAAATCTAGCAAGAGACTAGTACTTAACAAGATCACATAATAAAGAAGATAACCAGAAAATGAAGAAAATTTATAACTCTCAAATGCTCAATTCAAGAATCACATAGGGCAAAACTCAGGTCGAGTGGTCTATTCTAATAGCAGAAGAAACCAGCAAGGTTTGATAGAATTCTGATAATAAAATGGAGACTTATGATGAAGTCCTACAGCTACTAGGAAAACTAATAGCAAACTAGAACATCAATATCGACTAGTATTGTTTAAGAACCAGAACCAAACTTCAGAGAACAGAGTAACATAAACTGTTTCAGCCTCTTGTTCTCTTGTGTTTTGTATCTGCATCCATTGTAAGCATAAGTTCCAAGTCTCTCAATTAATATGGAGTTATTCATAGATTAGTTAACAATCACCATCCACTATTAACAGATAGATCCTTGTATATACAGGGAATTCATACAGGGTACCTGATTCATTAGTCATGATACCAGAGGTGGCTATGAATCTAAGAAGTGCATTAAAATTAGACAGCTTAAAAAGGCCAGATTAAGTTTTGACACCAGCATGGCCTAAATAGGTCACTTTAGCAGATATGGTTTATCCATAGCAAGAAGACTGTATCTGCAGGAGACAGCATTCAATCCTTTTTCTTTTTTTTTGTCATAACAGTAATTCATCCATTGAAATTGAATGGCTCCAGTTTCTCTTCGCTCAATTGCCATTTCCTCCCCATATCTTCCTTTCTTTCACCTGCATTACTTGCAAAAGAAAGAAGTACAATGCAAATATATGAGGATGGAAATAGCAGGACCATTTTGATGCACAATGGCTTTGGCAATTGGCATCAATAGTAGAAATGAGTAGGAAATGGGTACTATTTGTTCAAACTGCTAAAGATGTGAAACAGAACTGCATGGCCCCAGTTAATCAAAATAAGAAACAATATACTCCACCATTTCCAAAATTCCACAAGAAAAATACTCAACCATCAATGATCCATAATCATGGGCTTAATCAGCACATATATCCACTAAAACAAAATTTTATTCAGTTCATATATAAAATCTTTTGACCTAGAAGGCATCTGGATATGCTCAGAGTTCTGAGAGATTGTAGCCAAGGTATCAAGTATTGGAATTGCGTAGTGTATCAGAAAGGTGAATTGAAGATACCTCTTGCGACATATTGGAGAGATGCAAGAGAGGTTGGAATGTTGGATACACTTGAGATACCTATGGATACATGCAAAACTAGTGTTTTTAGTATAATGCATCATAAATAAGCAATAAGTAATGATATATAATCACCAAAACATGTTTGCTATGAGTGAAGACGATTCAAATTCCTTGCAGTGTCATCACAAGTTTTCTTAGCACATGAACTATAAAATATGTTCATTGACATTGTTTCCTTCAGTTTTAGATCATTTATGATAAAAATAAAACAAAAATATCCTTACACATTTTAGTTTTCAAAAATACAAAAATTCAAAGGTTTGGGAAAAAGTAAACACTCCCAACATCATAAAATTATCTATTTACATGTTTATTTTAAGAAATATATATCATTTCAGGAAGGAAAAAAAAAAAAAAAAACCAAACATCAACCCTAATTATACTATTTTTTATTTTCTAAATTAAAATTTTAAAAAATTCAAATATTCCTAGAATTCACCCAAGTAATAGATATATGAAAGACTGACAACATATAAAAATTTCAACCATTATCTTATGTTAAACCTGTAAAAATATAATATTTATTTTCCTTATTTTCATGTATTTTATGTTTGAATTTATCCAAAATTTTTAAAATATTTTATAGTTTAAAAAAACCAATTGAAGGTATAGAAAAAGAATCTAAATAACTGAAATCACAAAATCTTTGTCAATTAAATAATTACATTTAGGTTTTGGACCCATAAGAAAAGTATGAACAGAATCTAGGGTGATTAAATAAATATTCTTGAAGAGGAAGGGCTTTCACAAATTAATGATTTATAAACATAATTTACAGCTAATATTATAAGGTCCAAAATCAATATAAACATGATTAATCTAGAATATGACATAATTATCAATTCAGATTTATGAACAAAAATATTTCTGATGCAGTTGCATTAGACAGTAGTCCCACTTGGAGGCCTATGTGTAAGCTTGGAAGGCCCATACTGTGTTGGTGGAAGCCTAATAGGCTGAAATTTGTTATGTGTGAAGGTTGATATTAACTTAAGCGAGGATGTACTGTTCACTCTGCCACAGTTTTTATAAGGCCAGTTTCACTGGGGGCAGTCTTGTGCTTTCAGGGATTTAGCTTTCCCTTTATATAGGGTGTAATCTTGTAAGGACTAAGGAGAGGTATCAGAGCTGTAAATTTTCTTTGGAATAGTGTAATCAGTGACTAGCTTTTCGCTGGACTTAGTCCATACACATTGTGCGTGTGAACCACATAGTTCTCTTCTGTTTTTCTTTTTTCTATTGTTATTTTGTTGCATTGTTAGACCATGTTAGATGTATTAAAAGTACAGATGGTAGAGTTCTAGTAAGGGATGAGGACATTAAAGAGAGATGGAACGATTATTTTTACAGCCTACTAAATGAAGACGTCTCAGGAAATAGTGCTCTAGATTGCTCCATTACTCACCATGACACCACAAGTCATAGGTATATACGTAAAATTAGGGTGACAGAAGTGAAAGAGGATTTAAGGAGGATGAATGTAGGCAAAGCACCTGGCCTAGATAAGGTCCCAATAAAAGTTTGGAAGAGCCTAGGAATGTATGGAGTATCTTGGCTAACTATGTTGTTCAATAAAATTATGAGCTCAGGAAAAATGCCAAATGAATGGAGAAGTAGTATTGTGGTTCCGATCTACAAAAACAAAGACGATATTCAGAATTGCAATAATTATAGAGGTATAAAACTAATGAGTCATACTATGAAACTATGGGAGAGAGTTATTGAAACCTGAAAAGAAACTACCAATACGGAGAACCAGTTTGGTTTTATGCCAGGTAGATCCACAACAGAGGCTATTTAGTTGCTTAGAAAACTCATGGAAAGATGTAGAGAAGGCAAAAAGGATCTCCATATGGTTTTCGTCGATCTAGAAAAGGCTTATGATAGAGTCCCTAGGGAGTTAATTTGGCAAGTACTAGAGAAGAGATGCGTTTCAAGCAAATATGTGGACATAGTTAAGGATATGTATTATAATGTGGTGACTAGTGTGAAAACCGTGGGGGGTCAAGGTCGTGAATTCCCAATTACAATTGGGTTACATCAAGGATCAGCTTTAAGCCCTTATTTGTTTGCCCTTATCATGGATGATCTTACCAGAGACATCCAAGATGAAGTTCCTTGGTGTATGCTTTTCGCTGATGATATTGTTTTGGTGGATGAGACAAAAGGGATTAATGCAAAGTTGGAACTATGGAGATCATATTTGGAATCAAAAGGTTTTAAGATAAGTAAAACGAAGACGGAGTATATGGTGTGCAACTTTAGTCACACAAGGACGGATAATGAGGTGGTGAACATTCTTGAAAGGGAAATACAGCAAAGTGATCATTTTAGGTATTTAGGTTCAATCATAAACAAAGAAGGTGATATAGACGATGATGTTTCACAGAGGATTAAAATAGGATGGATGAAGTGGAGAAGTGCGTCTGGAGTGTTGTGCGATCGGCGTATTCCTTTAAAACTTAAAGGAAAATTCTATAGGACAGTTATTCGACCGGCTATGATGTATGGTGCTGAATGTTGGGCAGTCAAGATTGATAAACTTAGTGTAGCTGAGATGAGGATGTTAAGATGGATGTGTGGCAAAACTAGGAAAGATAAGGTATGGAATGACCGTATTAGAGCTGATTTGGGAGTAGCGCCAATACATGATAAGTTACGAGAAAGTTGTTTGAGATGGTATGGCCATGTTCAACGGAGGCCGTTAGATGCTCCCGTTCGGAGGAGTGATTTGATTCAGATTGACGGGGTTAAGAGAGCTAGGGGTAGACCTAAGATGACTCTAGGGGAGGTGGTGAAGAAAGACATGTATAGCTTAGGCCTTACTTCAAGTTTGACATCGAACAGAGCTGATTGGCGGACAAGAATCCATATAGCCGACCCCATTTAGTTGGGATAAGGCTTTGTTGTTGTTGTTGTTGTTGTTGTTGTTGTTGTTATTCTGTTGCGTTGTTAATTCCTAACAATTTGACCTTTGGGTAGTTATATTATAGATTGTGCTTTTTATTTTCTTGAGTTTTATTATAATAGGCTTAATTTATAAGCGCATAAAGTGGGGGTTAAATTAATATAGGAAATTAATGTCTTAACTTGAGTAATCAAGTTAGATTAGGATACTTAAAAGCTTTTAATTTGTTTTAAATTTATTTACTTTATCAAGTGTGTGCAAGTGATTAGGAGTCCTTTCCTGAATCAGTTTAGGAATTCTAAAAAGTCCTTTGTATCTGTAATGAATATGTGTTTTCAAAGAGTTTTGAGCTGTTAAGCTATAAATACAGGATTGGTATTCCAGATCTGATCTCCCTCCTCCTCCCCCTAGTTCTGTTCATCTTCCGTAATAGGATGGCCTTCTCTCTCTCTCTCTCTCTCTCTCTCTCTCTCTCTCTCTCTCTCTCTCTCTCTCTCTCTCTCTCTCTCTCGTTCTTATTCTGATTCCTCTACTTTCTTTCTTGAATTTGTCTATTGATTTTGCAGCTTTCTATCTTTCCTGCCTCCAATAGGATTGCTGCATAACACTAAATCTATCCACCAGACTTAGATCATATTTTGTAAACATGTTATGATGACTGATTATAGCAACCTAACAAAATTTTCTAATATCAAATTTCTTTTGGTTGATTTATTCAATTTTCTATTTATCTGGTTTGTCCTTTTATCCTACAATCATGTCCCAAGCTAATCTCCCTCAGGAATTCTCTTGGTCTGAGATTAGCACTGCATTTTCCAGATTAGGGGCTTTTAGTTAGGATGCTTACTTCTAGATATGGACTTTAGATTTAGTGGTCCAGAGAGGGTTCATTACTTTGACTGTGGACCCTGAGACTATAACAAGGTTCAAAATCTCATTTTTGGAAGCCATTTTGGTGGGTTGAGAAAGCAAGATCTTGATCGAAATGACCAAAAGTCCAGTCAAAATATTGCATTTCTTTCCTGTGATTTTCTGACCGGCCATTTCGGTGGTCAAATGGCCATATTAAGATATATATATATATATATATATATATATATATATATATATGAACTTTAGATTGCAAGAAAAGTCACACAAAATGGCAATTAGGCGTTGCACCCTAGATTGGCTGTATAAAGCCAAACCCTGCCAAGGAAGAAGGTCATGGTACGAAGGCTTGTTTCAGTCAGGCCTGAAACCGAGATGAAACCTTAAAACCAGGTCGAAACCTGGTATTTTTCTGGGTGAGACTCAAAACCAAGGTTTTATGGCCCAAAAGAAAAATATGGTTGAAACCAATCGAAACTGAGATGAAACTTGTTGAACCGGGGGGATTTTATATTATGGTTCGACCATGTTTCGATCGAAACCATTGAAACTTGGTCAAAATCTGGTTTCTATTTCAACCTTGGTTTCATCTCGTATGCCCACGAAACATAAGTTGTGGATAATTAGTAGGGAGCTTGTGACTAGAGCTACCGAACATAGATACCCAAGGAAATGAGCCCCAGTACTCACTGATAAGAATAGACTGCCAGTCATATCTTCCTTTCCAAACCAATCATGAGACGATCTATACTATGCGATATTTTGGTTGACTACAAGTTTTGACTGGGATTTGGAACTATGAACCCTGTTATATATCTTGCATAATATAGCTTATTCTACACATTGGTTTAAAAAAAGAAAACACAAAAGGTAAGTAAAACAAGTATGCAATAGGGATGGAGAAACATAATATTGAATAATTATGAAAAAATACATTGTATACGTAGATGTTAATACATAGAGTGACCAGTGACTAATGACAAACACTACGAAGTCCCAACAATAGGATACTCAGTGGTGGTACATGAGTAGATGGTACAAAGTGGAACCCCTTAGCCCATCCTAATGGCTAATACAACATAGAGTTACATGGAGATTGAGCCCACTCATGCATTAATGGTGCTGGCACCAATTTTCTTCCCATTGTATTACAAATACAGGCCACATTATAGTGTGCCAAAAGAAACTCTCGAATTCCTCCACAATTGCCCTATAAATGGCATCATCTACATACTGGAGGTAACCTAACCTCGGGTATAGGTCACTGTACTATGAAGAACCATATAATGAGCCACCGAGTGATTTGTTAGGATTGTCGAAGAACAAAGAATCAAGTCACTCGAAGCTCCTGTGGTGCACCCTAGTTAATTGTAAATCAGCCTGCACAAGCTGATCTATGGCCACCCTCATTCTCTTATTGTGCCTAGGCCGAGAGGGGGGCGACTGCAAACATCCGTCCCATGAGGCACCAGGAAACCTAATTAGATGGTGCAGCTAGCATGTACGGTTGGTTGGGACGGGTAAGAGAAGAAGTTGTCCACAAAGGACGATTAAATCCATGAGGTGATAGTAATACCCCAGCCACAGGGAGATTGGCTTGATTTTTTATTTGCTGAAGTAAGCGAACTTTAGGGACATTTTAGTAATTTTTGGCCACATCTTGTGGTAACTGGATAGTGAATCAAATATCGTTGCATTGCTTGTGGGGCAATTCTAAGGACCTTTTTACCATCTTCTAACAGTCTTAAACCTGTGACAAGCAGTTATGCATTTTCCCCTCCGTTGCAGGAACCAAAATTGAGTTTTTAGACTAAGCTTTGCTGTTCACCTACAAGAATATGATTTGAAAGCAGAATAGGTGAGAGGATTTATTACTTATACCTAAATTATTGTCATATGATTATATGCTTTTATTTCCCCTTGTACTTGCTGTACTGTGTATAAGATGCATGACTTTATATGCACGACTTTATGCTTATGCTGATTATGAATAACATGAGTGAGATGCCTTTTTAGTGCTGAGTATGTGATATCGAATGCAAGATAAGTTGTTGTGTTTATATATTGACCACCTGTTCAACAAATTATGATCTGAATAAATGAGTGTTGTTACTAAATGTCGTCTTATGTTATGTTTAAATTTCCTGTTGATTAATATGAAATGTCGAATGTGATAATTGCTGTTCATGATGTGCAAAGACAATGATGGGTTATTCATGCATCCAAATTTATTTATGCATTATATATCCGATTATGCCAGTAATGTGTGGTCTGAACCTGTTCTACTTCTATATGTCCAAGTAAGAATATCAGGAACTGTAAATTTTGTAAATATAACATAAGGTTGTTTTGCTACAAAGTGATATTAGTTGAAAGCGTGTATGAGATGCTGTTTTATGATGTATTGTGATGTTCTGAATATATGAGTGTCCTCCCCAATGCTATGGTGACTGGAATCAAAGAGTAGACCATTGTCCTCCCCAGTGCTATGGTGACTGGAATCAGGAGTAGACCATTGCCCTCCCCAGTGCTATGGTGACTGGAATTAAAAGTAGATCATTGTTCTCCCCAGTGCTATGGTAACTGGAATTAGAAGTAGACCATTGTCCTTCCCAGTGCTATGGTGACTGGAATCAAAAGTGGACCATAGTCCTCTCCTGTGCTATATTGACTGGAATCAGGAGTAGACCATTGTCCTCTCTAGTGCTATGGTGACTGGAATCAAGAGTAGACAATTGTCCTCCTCGGTGCTTCAGTGACCAGAATCAGGAGTAGACGACTATGATGTAAGGAAGACAAGTGGGAACCTATCATGATAATTGTGTGAACTGAATGTTATGAGATACTATGCCATGAGTTAGTTAATGAAGGAATTGTATTCTTTTCTAGGAACTCATGTTCATAGTTATCAAGGCGACAAGACAATCCAAGGCGTTAGAGGCCATCTTAGGCGCCTAGGCGTTGCCTAGGCGACCAAGGTGTTCCCAGTGTATTTTTTTTTATTTCTAAAATATTCATGCAATATCAATGTTTATATATATGTAGTATTCTAGATAAATAAACAACATTTAAGGCATAACCTAATTAATATGAGAAAACCAACTAATAATGAATAAAGTATAGGACATAAAGAAGCATATTTATAAAACAAAAACAAAAAAGCACAAATCAATAAACTAAGAAGTTAGAACATCATAGCAGTGTCCGGGCGGTATTTTATGGCCTAGGCGTGTGGTCGATAATGGGAGAGGGTTGAATTGCGGGTAAGCGAAAACTTTAAGGAAGATACGTGAAATTTTCCATTTAATTAATGATTTATATGCACAACTGCAACAAAGCGACCACCCAAGTCTTCAGGGTGTCCAAGACGCCCAAGGCAACACCTAGGCGACTCCCAAAAGACCTAGGCGGTCGCCTTTTGAACACCCACAAGACGCCTAGCCTCCTAGGCCATAATTTACCGTCCGGACACCTAGGCGACGTCTTAACAACTATGCTCATGTTTATGTTATTTCATGATATGCGTTATCCCCTCACTGAGCTTTATAGCTCACTCTTTAGTTGGATGTCTTTTCAGATGAGTCTGAGGCTGTTGACCCGATTATTAAGAAGCGTTCGCCCAGGTTATAAGTGTTGCAAGAACAAGAAGTAAAGAAATCTATATTATAGGGTTTATCTTTCATTATGGCAGAGTCAATTGTGAAATGGACGTGAGTATGATTAAGAAGATGTCAGTTATTGGTTGTCTATGTTCTAGTTTTGCTTAACTGCAAGCTTTATGTATTGGATCATTCATTTAATACTGTTATTGGTTTTTCATTTATTGTAATTGTAAGTTTATCTTAGTAAGTTGTTAAAGTCAAAATTGGTAGGCTAAGATAAAAGTCTTTGGTAGGTAAGGTAAAAATCAATATTGGTAGGCTAAGTCACCATAGTCATCATATTATATTTATGATGAGTAGTTAGTCATTATACAATATTTATGATGAGTGGTTGGTAGGTAGTAGTTGGTTGGTGTATTTATGTAAAACAAAATTTCTTTCCCTATAAATAGAGAAGGCCTCTATCATATTTCGAAAAGCCAAGCATTCTCACTTTATTATTTCAACATCATTCAAACTTTAGCTTTCATGGAAATTTATGATCTTTTAGATATGCCACCAGATATTTGTTAGTTTGTTTTATGCCATGCTTAGATTATAAATTCAGATTTGCTTTCCTGCCTCAGGTATTAATAAAATAATTCTTCACTGAGCCATTGGGTTCACCCCTGCTATATTTTACAGAGAAGCAAGAATCTGAGGAAGGAGCCCGGTAAGGTAAAGAAAGCACCCAGCTTTGTTACGTTTTATGTTTAAATGTACTGTTGATACGAAATAGAGCTCAGATGTAAGATTTTGATACCTGTTCATTAAGACAAGATAGGATATATGAGTAAGAAACCTGTGTGTTTTATGACTTGAGTTCTTGCCACCGGTTGATACTTAAAGTTGTTTTTCCTAGACTCAATCCTCCAAGATTGCCAATCATGTTCAAATTGATGTCCATACCATCAACAGCCAGCTCATCTTGTCTGAACCGACGATGAGACCCTCTTGTATAGCCATATGTTAACTTTTAGCATACTTTAGACTTGGGTTGAATAATACTTAGACTTAAGTACATTAAAAGAAAATACTTACCAGCCTTATCTAGTAGATGCAAAAGTTGAAGCTCCCAATGATTCATAATAATCCTCTACAAGGGTCTGCTGCCACATGTTATCACTACGTGCACGATGTCCTTCATCATCTCAATTGCAGCATATAATTGTGGCAAGATGGATTCTTCCAGAGTCCACCACCCTCAGTACCTTTACGGCTTGACCACTGGGTCCAAAACTGCCACCACCTTCTTCATGCTATGCTAGAACTCCTCATTAGCAATGGTAGGCTGTGTTGCCCTATCACTAAGGGAACCCAATTCCCTCCACAAAAACCACTCTTTTTAAGAGGCAAATATAGATCTGAGCATGGTTTCAAGTATCATATCAATATGGGCCGTATCGGCCAATACATATCGCTATCAACAATAGTAGATACGATACATATCTATTCGTATCTCAATTTTTTTTTAAAAATAATGTATCGAAGTGTATCGACCATATCGGTACGATATGCCTCGATACACATGGCCTGTATCGATACTATTATTTGTTTCAATTAAAAAAAAAACCAACAACAACAACATAAACCAACCTGTATTGATAGTATCGATCAGTTCGATACTGGTTGATACTATCGATACAGGGTATATATATCGATACTGGTCAATACAATTCAAAATCATGATTTTTACGTTCTGTTCGTGAGTGGTTCTTCAATACCGCGATTACCAACAGCCATTCAACTCCTTAGATCTCATTTTCTACCTAAAATCTTCGGAAAATAACTTAGTGCTTTGATTCTTAACCCTAAAACGACTTGAAAGCAAGCATCATAGCTACTGTTTGTGAAGATTAAAGCATTAAATCACTCCTTCAAGCTCCAAGGGAGGAAAAAAAGTTAGGTACGAGTTTCAACTTGTGTCTTTTCATAATAAAATTGATTTTTATGTTGTTTCTTCTATAAATCAGTGTATATTACTCTAGTATGATGAATGCATCCTACATAAACTAGTTTAAACTTTAAACACAGATTTGAGGATGAATTTGTGAAAATTTTCAGGAACACAAAAAATTTCGAAATTTTTTTTTTTTTTTCAAAAATGAATCTTACCCTCATGTCTCTATTATATGATGGCTGTAGTGTGTAGATCTACCATTTCTGAGCATCAACTTTAATTTTCAGTTTTTTTTTTTCTGGGAAAAAATTAGAAATATAATTCATTAAATAATTTTTTTTTCATGTAAATCATTTCCAAATGGTATGTTAATTTTCTGATTTCCATATATCATATGTTTACATGTATATGCATCATATGTTTACATGTATATGCATACTAATATTCATATAATTTTTCTGTTTTACTGATTTTAATATATATTTATATAATTATATGTTTAAATTTATATTATATTTTTACTGATTTTACATATAATTATATTTTTACTGTTTTACATATAATTATATGTTTAAATTAATTATGTTTTTACTGATTTTACATCATATGTTTACATGTATGTATCTTTTATATTAATATATAATTTACTGATTTTAAATTTTTATTATATTTTTCTGTTTTTCACTTTCAGATTTGCATATATCATATTTCATTTTCATATGCTTACTGATATTCATATAATTTTCACATTTGCATATATATATATATATATATATATATATATATATATATATATATATATATATATATATATATATATATATATATATATATATATCATATTTCATTTTTTTATGAACCTTGTATGTCGTATCACATGTGTGGTGTATAGGAATATGGCAAGCAAAGACATTGGTTGGAGTTATTGCACTAAAATCAACAAGAATAGATTGATGACAAGGTGCAATTTCTTTGGCACCGAACATCATGGAGGTGGGGTGACACAGCCAAAGCAACACATGGCAGGGGGCTATGCCAATGTAAAGAAGTGCTCAAAATGTTCAGTGGAGGTGTGCAGAGTAATGGCAAAGCACTTAGCAGAAGGAAAGGCAAAAGGAAAAAAGAAGAAGGATGATGAAGCAAGATATATAGAAAATCATACGGAGGATGAGGATCCAATAAATTTAGAGGATAATGAGGGGTTCGATATGGAGGCTGAAGATGAGATTAAGCAAATGCTGGCAAGATCAAGGAATGAGGAAGCACAAAAAGGTTGGAATGAGGACCGGTTGAGAAGGTCCATGTCTCAGAGTGTTGGTGGTAGGGGTGCTGGTGGTAGTGGGACACAGACACCGGCAAACAGCGATAAGCGACCAGCTTCTTTGAGTAAATCATCAAACATGGTTGTCAAGGCGACAAGGCGATCTAACGCGTTCGGGGCCATCCTGGGCGCCTAGGCGACCAAAGCATTCAAAGTATTTTTTTTTTATTTCTAAAATATTAATGTTATATTAATGTTTATATATATGCAGCATTCTACACAAATAATCAATATTTAAGACATAACTTAATTAATATGAGAAAACCAACAAGGCAACAAATAATGAATAAAGTATAGGACATAAAAAAACATATTTATAATAAACAAAAAATCACAAATCAATAAAGTAAGAAGTTAGAACTTAGAACATCCTAGCATATAAGTAAGAAATAAGACTGCACAGAGGAAGATTATAATGTTACTTACCTCTATAATGCCAAAATAAGTGTTTGTGTCTCTATTCCTCTAAAAGTAAGCTTGTACCCAAGGTTTGAGGAGCCGGTTTCAAGGTTGGTTTCGGCCAGCCTCAAAACCAAGATATCTCGGGTTTTGACCGAAACTCAGTCGAAACCTGGTATTTTTCCCAGGACATCTCAAAGCTTGGTATCGAGAGCCCAAAAGTGTTTTTCTTGATCTGGGTTTTTTTTCTGTAGCCTATTTTAACCATTTTACACATATTCCCACATCAGGTTAAATAAAAACATCCAAAATGATAATATGTAGTGTGGACCCAAGTTTGCTAGTGTCAGTTGATACTTGGGATTGTGTCTAGAGTTAACTAAGCAACACGTATTTATGACTAACATTTGCATACTTCAAACAAATTTGACCGGAGTGTAACTCCTTTAATATAGTTTGGATTCAAGCAATCTTAAATTCGTTGTAAAGCTGGCATAATTAGCTTTCCAACAAATCCAAAATTGCTTGAATCCGAGTTATAATGAAGGAGTTACACTCCAATCAAACCTTGTTCGGAATACGTGAATGCTGTTTAAAGTCATCTGAATGTAAATTATTTTTTTTGGCATCAAAGCAAGAGATTATTTTGGCGCGCTCTTTGTTTTTAATGATGCTTTACTATAATAAGATTTATGGAATTCTTATATTTGAAAAAAAACCTAGCATTTGGAAGTTGAAAATCGCTCATTTGCCCCCGCACCCAAAAATACGAATTTTGTTCTTGAACCAGAGGGTTAACTTTTTATCTTTCTGAAATTTGAATTTTAGACTATTTTTATTGGATTCAAATTTGGGAGGAGGGGGGGGAAGGGTATTTGTTTATTTATGAATAATATCTTAAGTAAATGAACATTTACTTAAATGATATTAGTCATAAATAAGTACTCCCTGATAATGTTGTTCTTGTCTAGCCTAATAAATCTTATAAAGAAAATTCAGAGATCAAAGAAAAATATAAGAGAAAAAAAAAACACATTGAAAACAAGGCAGCCGCCTAGACATTCTGGGTGTCCAAGGCACCCTAGGCGTCGCCTAGGCAACGCCCATGCACCTTGGGCGACGCCTTTCTCATGTTCATAAGGCACCCTGACGTCTAGGCCTATAAAAACTGCTCGGATGCTTGAGCGACGCCTTGACATATGTCATCAAGTGTAAAAGGTATGTTTGACCGAATGAGAGGAAAGAAGAAAAAGAGCCCAGAAATTCAGGACATGGATTTTGAAGTTCCTTTTAGATCAGAAGATGTAGGGTAACGAAGGATAGAGGAGCCATGCATCCAAAGTCCTTAAGTGAGAATGGGGAAATCCATGTATAGATTCTTCCATAGTGCATTTATTCCCACACACAAGGTCAAAGATCCCTATTTTAAGGCAATGGTGAGAGATACAGCGATGTGGACCAGGTGTGACACCACCCACACCTTATCAGATTGCAGGCCCATACTTGGGTGCCATAGTGAGTGAAGTATGAATATGTATAAATCTTCAAAAAGAAATGGCCCTAATATGGGGTAACCATCATGTGTGATGGTTGGTGTGGACCTACAAGGCTTTCCATCATCTTCCTTACTTACTATGATGAGCGTACCATCTTCCTCAAGTCAGTGGACGTATCAACTCATGTAAAAGATGCATATTATCCCTTCAATTTGATGGATGAAATTGTTGAGGAAATTGGAGAGAAAAACGTAGTCTAGGTTGTTACAGATAATGCTCCAAATTGTAAAAGAGCAGGACTAACCCTTATAATGAAGAGACAACACCTATTTTGGACACCTTGTGCTGCACACTGTATTGACTTGATGTTTAAAGAGTTGCCCAAGGTGTCTAAGTTGGTTGGTGAAGCAAGAAAGATGACAAATTTTATTTACAACCACAGTTGGGTGTTGACTTTGATGAGGAAGCACACAAAAGGGAACTTGATAAGGCCTGGGGCAACAAGGTTTGCCACCAACTACATTGCCTTGGAGAGCCTTGTCATCTGAAAGGCAGGTTTACTCCAGATGATAACTAGTGTAGAATGGTTGTCAAGTACTTATCATGTAACCAACATAGGGAGTGAGGTGATACTATGATAGGCATCCTTATGTCAATAAAATTTTGGAAGAAGATTGAAGAATTAAACAATGTTATGAGGCCTCTCTTTGTTCTGCTTAGGTTGGTTGATGGTGATAAGGAACAAACAATGGGAAAGTTGGTCGATGCAATAGCAATGATAAAGAATAAGATAAATGAACAGAACCCAATAGGGAAGAAAAAATAATTGAAGATTATAGAGAACCGATGGGAATGAATGTTGCTGCAAGACATTCATATGGCAGGTATTTTGGTTTCACTTAGAGCCTTAGACGATTGCTTTTTATTTTTAACGGTTCAGATTTGAATTTTAAATTTCTAATGTATCTTACATTCTTACTATGTGTAGCACATTACTTAAACCTGGACGCACAATATACATCATCTGGATTGGGGTACGACATGAATTATATAGAAGCTGTTAGAAAAGTTATCAATAGAATGGAACCAGATACAAAGAATGTCATGTTTGCCACAAAACAGGTAATTAAAACCACTCTTGCTTTCATACATGTTGCACAAACCCTCAATGATTGGCTAAAGTTTTATTTAATTATTGTACATTAAAATTTTTCGTAAAAGTATAGGAGGGTTTGTTGATCGGGTTGTTATAGCCGCAAGATTTACAATGGCTCCTGCCTCCTGGTAAGTTAAAAAACATAACATTTTTTTATTTTTTTATTTTTATTTATTTATTTTTTTTTACAGTTGATTGGTGGCTGATTGAAAATATTGCTCTTTGTACAGCTGATTGATGGTTTAATTATGGAGTAAGTGCTCTACATTTGAGGAAGATTGCAATGCAGATATTGTCTCAAACGACCTCCTCAAGTGATTGTAAAAGGAACTGGAGCACTTTCGGCCTTATACATATTAAACCACGGAATCACCTCAGCCATCAAAAACTTCAGAAGTTGATTTATGTACACTAAATATGAGACTGAAGAAAAAATTTCTGGAGTTAGAGCAGCACAATGAGATAGGTGTAGACCCCATTGACATCAACCACATGCTTGATGAGGAGGACCCAGTTAGAGCATGGCTAGAGGACACAGATAAAACATTGGTTGTGAAAGGAACTGGAGCAATTTCAGCCTTATACATACTAAACCATAGGACTGCCTTAGCCATCAAAAACTTCAAAAGTTGATTTATGTGCACTATAACATTAGACTGAAGAAAAAAGTTCTGGAGTTAGAGCAGCACAATGAGATTAGTGTAGACCCCATTGACATCAACCATATGCTTGATGAGGAGGACCCAGTTAGAGCATGGATAGAGGACACAGATAGAACATTGGTGATGGATGAGATTGCTGAGGATCGGCAAACTACCCAGCTGATCCTTTGTTGGAGGACATCATTCGTCAACTAAATGATGATGACGAAACACAAGCATCATCACAAACACAAGCTGAAGTCCAAAGTGAGTATTTCCAAATCCTCTAGTGGTGATGCCAGGAGGACGAGGCCAGGTGTTCCGTATGGAGGCACTATTTATGAGGAGAGTGATGATGATGATTGATGACAGAGATGGTAGTGGTGGTGGTGGTGGTGGTAGTAGTAGTAGTGTTGGTGGTGTTGATGGTGTGCAAACGTATGATACAGTGCAGTTTACAAAGGAGGTAGGATATACTCATGCAACTCAAGATGATGATCATGGTGGTCACCTACAACCATGGAGTTACAACCGAAAGGGGAAGGGTAAGCAGCAAGCCTATGTTGATGATACAAATATGATTACATTTGAGATGGAGTCTATGAGCATGAGTTCAGAACCAAGTAATGGAGGAAGATTGATGCATTATGGAGTAAAGCTTGATCAGAACTTCGGCGTTGGGAGTACATCATTTGGAAGTTCAAGGGGAAGTCAACCTAAGACATCATGGCTCCGACCAACGAGAATGTCGACTTTAGATGAGTATTCACGTTTATATCATCAGTGGCTTCAACACTATCATCATTATAGGGTGTGGGGTCCGTATTGTACCTATGTTAAAAATATCTAACAAATTTTATTGGTTGCACCTCTTCCTGATACATATGACTCAGAGTACGAACCATCCCGTAACTCGACACGGTATTAGTGGAGTAATATACATGTAAGCAACTTTTTCCTTCTTAATGTTGTTAATTATAGTGTTTTTATGCTTTAAAATTATGTTTTATATGTTCCCTAATCATTTCTGCGTGTATCCTGCCCCATATCCATGTGTATCCATGATGTAAGAAACATTTTCCTTCTTAATGTTGCTAATTATAGTGTTTTTATGCTTAAAATTGTGTTTTGTACGTTACCTAATCATTTATGTGCGTATCTTGCCCCGTATCCATGCGTATCCACCGTATCCACGATACGATACGATACGTCTCTTAAAATCAGCTAACTGATATAGATACCGATACGCGACACTTTAATCCCTGGATATGAGGCTGACCTTCTTCTGCTCAAAGCTCTTTAGTGCAATGTAGAGTCTGGTGAATCTAGTGACGTTGGGCCTCACAAAGTCCCCACCACACTTGGTCCTCAGAAGCTATAGGGCATACCAATTGTTGTACACATAAGTGGTCACTGGTTTTGCTCTTTGAACCACACTCCATACCAAGTTTATGTTTCCCAAGTCCTTCAGCATGAAGTCAATACAATTGACAGCACAAGGGGTCTAGAAGAGCCGGTACCGACTGTTCATCACCAACTTCTCACTAGGCTACTAGAAGTTGCTTCTATTGTCTGTCCTCGACCACATCCTTTAGTAACCTACAAATTTTGCATCTTTGTCTGCTTGGATGCATCTACATATCCTAAAGTTACAACATACCAGGAAGTTGATGATGGACTTTATCGTGCGCCAAATCCAACCATCACATATGATAGTCACCACATAGTTTTCCGACATCCCTTCAACCCATCACCTCATAGGAAGTGGGCTCCTTTACTCCTAGACCAGTCTGAGCTACCGTATCTATCATACTCTGATGGTAGGGCCCTAATGCGGGACACGGGTTGCAAACCAAGAATTGGATCCGCATGGACCCACTCCAGATAAGGTTTGATCAAATAATGACAGTAGTGGCAATATTGTGAATTCTTGGAGTTTCCAAGCCCACAAATTAAGACACAAATTTGGAACAAAAGTGGACTTGACTACTAAGCTGGGGGGGGGGGCAATTCTTAAAGTTGAAATACGAATAAGCTGTAAGAAAGGAAAACGAACATAAATTCCAACAATAGATTGTCTTCTATCTTCAACCAGAACTGCTACATGGGAGAGCAATGAATGAAATTTCAACTGAACTCTTAATCCACTAACCCAAATCAAACGAAATTTTCAGACAAGGTTCCTAGCATCCTAATCTTTTGATTCCAAATTTACAATATATATCAAAGTCAACTAATGAGTAATGGAAGGAAGAACTCTGGAAATCGTACCCAGAGATAACCACGGGACCAGATCTGGTTGCAGTTCGAATTCTCACGAGTATATACAATGTTTGGGCCCGCCCTTGTAAGTTCAAACTTTTGAGATGGAAACTTAATATGGCTTCAGAGTAGGCAAGGTTGAGTGTTCGAACACTGAGAAATGCAAAAACGGAATGTCCCTACAGTTTCTCCTTTCGTTGCCACGTGCAAGGTCATTTGGACAGGCTGCACATGTAGGAAAGTGTTAACATGGCCCAAGTGAACCAGGCCCATAGGGCCCAGCCAGCTCGAGAACCAGCCAGTGTCGCTGGCAGTAATTAGCGCCAGTGACATTAGCAGGTGCCTCTAATTTCTTTCCTTTTTCTGTTTTATTTTGTTTCCTTCTTATTGTTATTTATTTCTTATTATGTCTCCTTCTGTTTATGGAAACTTTCTCTATCTAATTGGATTCCTTTTGCTTATAAATAAGATTGGTATCTAAGAGAAAGAGACACTGATCTCGACTGCAGCACCTTGCTGTTTTCCTGGTCTACTCTCTTCTTCTTCTTCTTGTTTCTTCAACTCTCGTCCTCTTCTTTTGGTTTTCTGGTTTAGTATTTGTGGTTGTGTGGTTTTGTTACAGTAAGTTCAAACTTTTGAGATGGAAACTTAACACTCACAGACGGAGGTGTTATGGGAGGCAAGACCATAGTGGTTGAGTCGCATATGGAATAGCAATCCCTACATAAAGCGTCGCCTCAAAGAGGGCTGAATTGAAAGAACTCTAACAAGCTTGTTGAAACCAGGAAGCAATGCCTGTTGCAGAAAAGAAGAGAAATGAACTGATTAAGCTAAGGAAGGAAGGTATACTTGGAAGAAAATTAAGTTGCTATGAAGGAAAAGAGAGGGAAGAGAGAAGAAACAGAAGCTTACAGGCTCTCAGGCACTCAGCAGGTAGGCCACGCAGGCACAAACCACTTGTTTTCTATTCCATATTTCCAATCTGATTTTTTCAGTATTACAATGGCCATTTATGAAAATAAAATGAAAGACTCATAATCTGTTGCATTAACTGAAATAAAATCCTTGTAGGACTCAAAAACTGAAATAGAGTTAAAGAAGACAACCCAAACACTAAACAATAGTTAGGATCAGACTATCCTAATTCCAAGGTATTTATCTCTACATAAATAAATAAAAATAAACCTAAATAACAAGATAAACTCTAAGTAAAAAATTCCTAAATACTTTAATGGACTGAGATACACATTGGCTGGACTCTTTAGGGATTGGTTTTTCAAGCTGACCCAAGTTAATCTCTATAGAATCGTAGTTACATCAGGCCCTGTAGTGGCGTATGTTGGGATGTTGTGGTAAAACATCCACTTAGACACGTCATCCCTAACTTTCCCCTTCTAACCACATGTGCTTAAACTTACGTTGCTTTGTTTTGAAATGGCAGGATCCTACTATAGGATCTCAACAGGTCCTCATCTGATGCTAGTGGAGCTGCCCTCGTACTTTGTGATCTCCCCATAGGTAACTCAATCTACCTTAACTGCCTTCTCCCCTTATTTTCTAACCTATGGTTGAGGTTGTAGTTGTGGCTGTGCAGATCCACTACCACTACAACTTGCTCTAGATGAACCAGCTCCTGCCCTAAACTTTCTCCGTCTATCATGCTCTTCATAATAAGTGGCTCTGCTACTCACCCATGCTGGCTGTAAATATTAGAATCTATTGTTGTCCCCACATCAGTAGGCAATAGCATGGTATCATCAATGTCATCATCATCCCATGTGTCGGCTGTGTCCCTAAAAGCGCCACCTCAAATTGCACCCCTACCTACTTCTTTTTATCCTCCGCTTCATGCCTCCCTTCATGACGTAGCCATGGCCCAAGATACATCCCCAAGAACCTTAGTGCATTTGACCACAACTGTATTACCCCCTAGCCAAATGCCAATTCAATCTAGTGGCCCCACCACCAATGAGAATTTTACCACAGTAATTACACTGTAATTTGATCTTATCATTTTCAATTGTCTCTCCACCTCTCCATGTTATGTCTCTACCACCACTATCTCCTCCCTGGGCAGTCATTATCACACTACCGTACTGTTGGAACAAGAAAACAAACCATTATTAACTGTTTCATATCAATTGAGACATTTAAAATAACTATGTAGCTATTTCTCTTCTTTTTTTTCCTAGCCCTTAAATTTTTTCTTTTATTCCTTTTGAAATTAATAATGGCCTAATTCAATAAAAGAGAATATGTACACAAACTAAGCATCATATGAACCTCATAACACACTGAAATTATTTTGATACTTTTCTTTAATTTTCGAACCAAAGCAGAAAAGTGTTCCCTTTTTTTCCCTTTCTAAAATTTTTAAAATAATTTTGTTCAATCCAAATATTCACAACAATAATTTTACTACCAATGGTGTCTAACATATAAAAATATGAACACCAACTCTTTAATACTAAACGTACTTTTTTCAAATTTTTGCAATAAAAAAATCCTTTTTTCAAACCAGAAAATCAAAAAAAATTAAGCAGCACATTTAAGCCAACAACTTAAGGCTGTAGCTCGGGCTTCTGTGTCTGACATATAAAAAAATCTATCGCCAACCACTAGGTATTAATTCTGATTTTTGCAGAAATTCATTTTGAAAAAAAAATTATACTTTCAACTATTGAATCTGGGCAAATCTTCACCAAAATGCAGAAAATGATGTTGTATGTGTGATGTGGCATCCCCCAGTAGCATACTCAAGCAATGTTTAGAGGTGACATGGCAAAAATCTGTGATGCAGCATTGTTCAAACAGTTAATACTATTCACGTGGTACTGTTCACGTGAACAGATTTCAAAGAGTTGTTTCCTTCTTTTTGTTATTGCTTTCCTAATAAAAAAAAAATTACCATGTAAACATATCTCTAATACTAGTAATTATATTTAAAGACTTGCCTAAGTTAGGAGTTTTATTTTTTTAGAAACTTTCCATTCTATGTTTAGGAAAGTTTCCTTTAGTTTGTTTCAGTTTTAGAAAGTTTATAGAAAGGAAAGATTGGATTTTCCTTCCATGTTTCTAGCCAATAATGAAAGGATTTGACAGATCTCCCTTCCATAATTATGTAAACACTATTCTCTCTCTCTCTCTCTCTCTCTCTCTCTCTCTCTCTCTCTCTCTCTCTCTCTCTCTCTCTCTATATATATATATATATATATATATATATATATATATATATATATATATATATATATATATATATATGAATGAATAAGAAGGAAAAAGGCAGACTTAAGAAAATTATAATAGCCAATTTGCGATTCTGGTGGGGTCTCCTAGTTGTGAGACTGAACTGACCCCTCCCCCTTCCCCTTGTTCTCTTCCAATCTCTTTCTCAATCTCTCTCGATCTTCCCTATTGTTCCCTAGTGATTGTGCAAGTGTTTCCCCTCCAAAGATCCTATCGATCTTCCCTATTTCAGTAGAAGCTTACTAACCTCTTTAGGTAAAGAAATAGCAAGCCTCTTATTAGAAGAAATTAGTGTAAAGGAACCTATTCAAATGGAGATTCCATTCATTGGACTTTTTTTGGTAGTATCTCCAGCTTCACACTGTTCCAATTACGCAAACCCCAGATGAAAAATATTTTCAATAGAAATTTTCATAAACTAGATAAAGAAAGTAATTGATCACCTCTTACATATAAAAGGGAAAAAAAAAAAAAAGAAGAAGAAGAAGAAGAAAAGGGATTATCACTTGGTATGCTTCAAACTTTCATCAGTTGAAATTTCAGCGGAATGTCCCATTTTCGATAGTGGTTGAAACAAACTACATGTGAATTAAGGAGAATTATACAATTTGGTGAAATGAAATGACCCTCTTATGTAAAACCAAATTTCGTCAAAATTTCAAGCCTTTTGCCCATTTCATCTGCAAGGCCTAGAAACACATGGAAATCTCAGATTTTTCTGGTCAAAAATCCTCTATTTAGCTGCTTATGTGAAATTGCTAATTAGATGATGTAATAATAGATTAGGAAGACCACACTTTTCAGCCACTCTGGGAGCAAAATTTAGAGCCTTCTTTCAAGCTTCAAAGCAATGAAATGTGGAACAAGGCTGCTGCTTCAGACTTTGCTTCTGCCCAAACTTAGTTCCAACTACCATGGGTGCCTCATTAGCATCATCTAGGAGACGTTCTTCTCTAACACCAATCTTGGGTTCTACTACTGTAGGACCTGTGAAAGCAAATCTTTCCAGATGAGGTCTTACAGTATATCAGAGGCCTCTTCCGTCTCAAGAAAGGGGGGGTGGGTAGCGTAGAGTAGGATGGATGGGATCGGGCCTAGCTGATCTACGACCACTCTCTTCTTTTCTAGGTTTTTTTTTCTGTGTTAAAACCATAAATTTTTCATTTTCCAATAAATTGCTCCAATTCGATCAATAATGGGATTCTTGGCTAGAGAAAGGCTCTGTGACAGGGACGCCCAGCCCCTATCTTATCGATCGATTGGTTGGCCCACCTAACAGATGATGAAATTCTCAATCGATTTGATTGAATTCTAAAAACTTCCGTTTGCATCATTTGTTGGGTGGCTGGAGCATAAAGGCAGTTAAGCCGTAGTTTGCTGGCTTAACAGCCGTGAACTCCACTTTCAGAAGCGAAGTTTTTCCACTGGTTGGTTCCCTTCGTCGGCGTCATTGAACCCCGTTAAAATTTCAAAAAGAATTGGAGGCTCAAAATGAATGGTCAAAGGAATTGATGATTCGTGTTTAGTCTCCAATCTTCACCTAGTTTTAGAACCTCCACTGTAGAGAAGGGAACAAACAACTCTTTCTGCCGCTCCCCTCCAAAATGTAAGTCTTCCTAGAAGTGAGAACATTGCTGCCCAACTTATAACCCGATCACTCCCCGTCTTCATCCTAGACACCACTGGCACTATTCACTCCTGCTTTGAATGCCCATCCAACGACCTTTAGGTTCTTTACTGAAAAGCTCCCAATTAGGTTAGTTGCTGGCCGAGTAGCTGATTAAACAAATAATAGCTGTTTAGAGCTAAAGGAGCTTTATTTGGGATTCGGGTCTATTTGGGATTCTATAACCTATTAACTTGCCTTTAGGGGATGGCCTTTCCTTTCTGCTAATTTAAAACCCGCTTGATTTACAACCAGCCTGCGGTCGAGCTGCTCTACGACCACTCTCTCCTGGTGGTCGAGCTGATCGTAGACCAGCCTTTCATATAGGGCTAAGGCATTTCTAGCTTGTTGCCTCAACCCCTGAAATAGGAAGAGGGGTACTTTACAAATAGGAGCAATTGCTTCGCACCTAATGGTGATAGCCCTTCTCCATCTCAACCCAGCCATCGTAATTAGAGGTGACCATGCCACCACGGTACTATATAGATACCGATGTGACGGATGATCAATATCGCCCTTCGTTCCTAACCCGGCCGCAGAGAGGTATGTCATCACTCTTTTGGCTGATTATTCACATCGGATCTTAGATTCCCTATTAAAGTAGACTCTGAAGCATCCATTGCAATCTTGTAGTGGTTTTGACTTTTGAGCAACAGTTGGGTAAATTTCAAACTTAAATTTAAACCTCTTTTTCTTGAAAATAATTTTTTGCAAAAAACAGAAAAAATAAATATTGTTTGGTGTTCAGTTTTTCTATCCTAGACACCATAATCCAATCTATAATTTCATAGAGTTGGTTTTAAGTTCCTATTTTAAATTCTTATTCGAAAAATTTCTTGAAACTAATTTTTGAAAAAAAGAATATGGTCAATATATGTTGGTTGGGGCTCAATGTATTGGGGATTTGTAACATTACATAGTTTCACACTTTGACAAATGTCGAATGCTTTCTAATTTTATGGTTCTTCATGCCTAATGCTTATGTCGATTGTTTGATTCAGTATTTTGTGTTCTATACCTAGATTACGTACATAGTTCCATATAAGGAATCATGCCCTATACATAATATAAAAGGTATAGTCGATAGAAAGGTATTCGCCCCCAAAGTTCAATATATCAGCACTGTACAATAAAATGCTGAAACAAGTTAATGAGAAGCAAGGGTGATGAGCTTCTGCAGGAACCACATACCCCTCCCACTGTCATCGTCATCGTTGTCACAACCGCTCACCTCCCGCTGTCTACCACCTGCCAAAGGTTAGTATTCTTTTAATCTTCTTCCTACTCCTCTTGGCTAGTGCTTCTGCTCCGGTGGGAGCAATGGTGGCCGCTGCTGCTCCTCTTATTGGAAGTTTAGTCTATCAAATAGTCTCCAGTCCCCTTATACACCTGGGAGTCCCACCACCTACCAGTTTGAACTTTTGGGGTGTAAACTTTACATGGTTGAGAGCTATTACAGTATGTATTGCCACATGTGTGGGGAGTGCAGGGAGTTTAGTCCCACACCGAATACAAATAATCTACAGCCCCCTTACATACTTGGGAGTCCCTCCACCTACCAATTCGAACTTTTGGGATGAAAACTTTATACCTCTGACTCGTTAACTTGTTTCAGCCATATTGCAACGTCACCCGAGTTGTATTAAGGGTATAGAGGGGCATCGGGTTGAATCGACCAAATTATTTATTTTTGAGAAATTACGCTTTGAACACCTAATTTCTCTCAAAGTTAGGTATCCCTGTAATGTACACTTTATTTATTAAGTATCGTAACAAGCACATATCGTATCAGCACCTACCAATATGTATTGGCTGATATGCACTGCAACAATACAATATTTTAATCCTTACTTACACCCTAAAGTTTTCAGGGCAAAGTTGGGACACTGAAATGACCATTTCTGTAATTTCATCAAAATGGACCAAATTCAGTGGGCTTGTGTTTTTGGCCACCGAATGGACATTTCTGTATATCATCAAAACGGACCAAATTTCAGTGGGCTTTCAGCCATTTCTCCAAAACATTTCGGTTTAAAATCCCACCGAAATCAAAAAATTTTACCTTCTCACATGGCTGCCTGCTTGTCTGTCATGTAAGTGAATTATATATTAATGAACACTCTAAATCCTCGGGGGGAAGAATTCCCCTAATTTCATGACCACATCCTGAAAATGGATGATTAAAAGGAAGTTTCAGTCTCCTAAGATTTCTTATGAAAATACCATATGGATTTATACCTATTATCTGTAGGAAATATTTCGTTTTTCTTCTTTACGAAGTGCACCAGTAACCAAATTCAAGAAAACAGTTCAGCTGCAAAAGTCAGTGCAATCAAGAGAAAAGTGAAAACTTAAACTTACAATTATTCTTAGATCTTATTCTCCTCTCCAGTCAATCAATTCACTACGAGGCACACACAACTTTGCCACTCGTTCCTCTGCTTCAGTGTCATTAACTACACCACGGCATTTGGGGAAGCCACAATAGCATGCTAGTTGTTCGTCAATTGAGAAGAATCTGTATAAATACACAAGACGAATTTAAGAACCCGTGGACAATCTAGAGGCTAGAAGAAAATGCATGGAACATTAAGACAGAAAGGAACCTGTAGTCATAAGTCAGTTCTTCCCATTGGTTAATATCTCTTTTCGCGAATATAATGATATGCTCGTCACCATGAACACTTATCACTCTTGAATAACAGTTTGGCTGCAAGAAAAAGTAGAATAAAATTAAATAATATGAAATAGCACAGAAAAAAAAAAACCTTACAGGTATATGTTTAATCCCATGGTACATAACAATTCAAGCATAGAAAAAAAAAACATACAAATATATTCTATAACAATTTGCATTAAAGAAATAACCAGAACAAGTGAAACCGAAAGAGAGAAAAATAGACAAATAGAAGTGAGGATCGATTCTCCAAGGAAGAGGAAGAACAGAATAGCTTCCTCTTCCTCCTCCTGTGGTTCCTTTATTTATAATCAAAGAGGAAAAACAATTGTTTAGGAAACTTCCCTAATTACAATCATAAGTTAATTAAGAAAGTAAATCTAGACAACTAAAGAAATAAATCCCAACAATAAAGAGAACCTATAATAACCAATTTAAATAAACTATAAATAACAAGGTGGGACCAGTGAGGCCCATGTGCACATAGTGGCACATGCTATCGCTAGTGCAAACACATTCATCCATAGGTAATCAACATGTTAGTATCAGAAATTAATCGAAATAGTTACACAATTTATTTTTAAAAATTCCAATTGCCAAGTGCATATTGTTAGGAAATCATTGTACGTCCCACCAAAGCGTTAGCCATTAAATTGAATTACTTGGATTCAGAGAGTAACAAGAAGTTCAATACTAGGAAATAGGAATGCAGATATAGCAAAGACTAAAGATCACCATCAAATGAAGGATGTCTGCATGGATCACATTTCCAAGGCAATCATTTAATATACCACTACAGACATCAATACGCACACAAAAAACCTTTACAGGAGTAAAAATAAGCCAACATGACCATTCTGTTTAGTCCTAATGTTCAATTTGGAATCATTCTGTTTAGGAGTCTCTCAATCAGCTGGACTACAAATGGGTCATTCTAGAGTTGACACACAAACTCCATGATTTCTCCTTTGTCTTGCATCATCTTTCTCAAAAGTCTATCATCCAATCACCAGCACATAGCAAAATAAAGCCAGCCACAGATAAAATCCCAAGATGATCTACCAGCCAGGAGGGAAAAATAAGAATATGCTTCGTTTTCTTGAGGTCAGACTGCTCCTACTTCCTAGTTTTCCATTCTTCTCCTATTCTGCTTATTTTAAAATAAGACATATAGGATGATATAAATTATAAAAGCAGAAGAAAGAGTAAAGAACCCACACATTCTAGAAGAGTTACTATTAGATAGAAACTGTTTTCCCCATAGGAGTTATAAGAAGGAAACCATTCTGATTCACACAAGTTATGTAACTTATGTCAAGCAAAAATGTTTGATTAGTAACCACTCACTAGTCTATATATATATATATAGAGTGAGAGAGAAAGAGAGAGAGCAACAACAACAATAACAACAACAACAACAACAACAACAACAAAGCCTTATCCCAACTAAATGGGTCGGCTACATCGATCTTGTCCTCCAATCAGCTCTGTTCAATGTCATACTTCAAACAAGGCCTAAGCTAAGCATGTTCATAACTTCAGGATGAAATATTATTTATATAGAAAGGCAGAGGCTGCCCTCCCACTTTGATGTCACCCTCTTATTTTTAATTTCCATCTTTTTACAAATTTTAACTGGCCTAAAGGCCCTCAATTTCTCGCTTTCTATTATTTTTTCTACCATTACTGTTATTATTAACCACCAAGAGAATCCAAGTTCATGTTCCTTCAATATCATTGTCGTCCTTAGCAAACCCATCATATAACAGAACCTAACTCTAGCTCCTAAAACATCTTTGGCTCGAGCCCATCAGACCATGCTGTTTCAGGTGGGTGCTGGTAGCCTACTCCCCATGTCGATCTTGGGCTGTTCAGGGACTGTGAACGTACCTGCGAAAGCACTGTTGAAAGCACACTTTAGGAACTAAACGCCTGGATGCTCTTTAGGACCAGCCAGCCTTGTATTTATAAAAAAAGGAGAGAATTACAAAAGGACTCAAAAAGTAGAAAGACAAACTCACAATAGGAATTGAAAAGAGGATAAGAGAGTTAGAATCCAAGTAGGATAGTCTAACTCAACTCTAACTCTAACTCTAATAAAATAAAAGCTGGAAACTAAACAGCAGTACCTAGGTGACACCTAGATACAACTAGGCGACACCTAGATACAACTACGTGACACCTAAACAAAACCAAAACATATTTTAACAAGTACTTAAGAATAAAGAGAGACAAGATAGAGAAAAAGAAACCATGTGGGAAAGAGGAGAGAGACAAGAGACATCAACATCAACCTCCAACTAAATCAATTAGACCATTCCATTAGATCGTGGGTGAGATCTAATCTCTTACATGTATTTTTAAAACAGAAAAATAGACATTAAATAGAGGGATTGTCTGATTGATACCTGTTGAATGATGGAATGACTTGTCTGTAATAGACAGAGGTCCTCTTATTTATAATGTGAGAATGAATACAAAGAAAGAAAAAGGTAGGACAAGTAGTACAATGAGGGTAGTACAGATAGTACAATTGTACAATACAGGTAGTACAATGAATCTAGACAAAAAATGAAATACATAATATTCTCAACACTCCCCCTCAAGTTAGTGTATATATATCAAGCATGCCCAACTTGAACAATATCATATGGAAGGATTTTCCTGGCAAACCTTTGGTGAAGATGTCTGCTAGTTGGTCCACTGATCTGACAAATGGAATCTCGATTTGTCCACTGTCCAGTTTCTCTTTGATGAAGTGACGATCTACCTCAACATGTTTTGTTCTATCATGCTGAACCGGATTATTAGCAATGCTAATGGCTGCTTGATTATCACAGAATAATTTCATGGACTAGTTACACATAACCTTATCTTTGAGTAGTCGTTGTAACCATAGTAGTTCGCATATTCCATGCGCCATTGCTCTATATTCTGCTTCTGCACTGGATCGGGCAATCACATTTTGCTTCTTGCTATGCCAGGTTACCAGATTGCCACCTAAGAATGTGCAATAACCAGAGATAAACTTACAATCAGGACTTCCTGTCCAATCTGCATCAGTATAAGCCTCCACCTAGATTTGTTTATTTGGTGAATCTGAAATGGCATATGCTTCCATTTTCAGAGGGTCATTAGGAGATAACAGGATTCCGCTTCCAGGGGCTGACTTCAGGTAGTGCAGTAACCGATAGACAGCCTCCATATGTGTAGAGTATGGGTCGTGCATAAACTGGCTTACCAAACTAACTGCGAATGCAATATCTGGCCGTGTGTGGGCAAGATATATGAGTCTGCCAACAAGTCTCTGATATCTTCCTTTGTCTTTTAGTGTGCCTTCTTTTACCCTTAGCTTGGTATTGGGATCGAGAGGAGTAACACAAAGTCGAGCCCCAAGTAACCCTGTATCTGAGAGAAGATCAAGAACATACTTTCTTTGAGACAGATAGATGCCTTTTGCAGATCTGGCAACTTCAATCCCAAGAAAGTACCTAAGTTTGCCAAGGTCTTTGATCTCAAACTCCTTCCCTAAAAATGCATTTAGTTTCGTGATTTCATCATTGTTATTGCCAACAATGATGATATCATCTACATATACAAGTAAGGTAGTAAAAGTGTTAGGGGAATGTTTTATAAATAAAGTATAGTCAACATTGCTTTAAACATAGCCAAATGCTACCATAGCTTTACTAAATCTTCCAAACCATACTTTAAGGGATTGTTTTAGACCATAAAGAGATAGCTTTAACTTGCAGACTTTTCCTTGGCTTTTATCATCTGTGAAACCCAGTGGACAATCCATATAGACATCTTCAGTAAGTTCTCTATGAAGGAATGCATTTTTTACATCTAACTGTTGCAAGTCCCAGTTGTGATGTATACCACAGGACAGTAAAACCCTGATGGTAATCATTTTGGCCACTGGAGTGAAGGTTTCTTGGTAGTCAATCCCATATGTTTGAGTAAATCCCCGTGCAACCAATCTAACCTTGTACCGATCAATAGTCCCATCTGGTTTCTGTTTCATTGTAAAGATCCACTTGCATCCTACTGACCTTGATCCTGCAGGAAGTGGAACAAGATCCCATGTACAATTTTTCTTCAGAGCCCTCATTTTTTCCACCCTTGCAGCTTTCCACCTTTCATCTATAATTGCATCCTGCCATTTTTGAGGAACAGACACAGAAGAGTTCGAAAACACAAAAACACGGAAAGAAGGGGAAAGGGAGTCATAAGAAACATAATTGGGAATAGGAGGTAGGGTGCAGGCCCTAGTTCCTTTTCGAAGTGTAATTGGAAGATCAAGATCAATTGAAGGAGTAAGTTCCTTACCAGAAAAAGGCTCAGTAGACTCAGTTTCTGGATCCAGGGCTAGCGAAGGGACATGTGCAAGAGTGGTAGTGGCCTTTCCTTGCTTGTCTTTGGCACGGCTATAAACTTGCAGAGGTGGCTTGATGGTTGGATGCTTAGATGGTGCAGCTGTATCGAACACTTGTTCTTGGACTATTTCTGGTACATCCACTGTTCGAGGTTTCGGTTGAAACCCATGGTTTCGACCCATAACTTAAACCCCCTTCCCCTTTTTAGAGTCGAAACCTACTCGGAATCAGTAGGTTTCGACTCCTTTCCCTAATTTTCTCCCCTCTTTGCTCTCCAACCTCATTTCTCTCCATTTTTCTTCCTAAAACTTAATTTCTTCAAGGGATCTCAATATTTGTCAAGATTATTCAAGGTTCTTCATCTCTCAACTCCTTTCTCTCTCTTCAAGGTAAGTCATTCTCTCTATTTTGTGTATTTTTGAATGAAATGGTATGCAAACATCATGGATGGCTTCCAATTTTTTATATGTTTGATTCTAACATTTGATCTATGAATCCATGGAAGTAGTTTTTTTCTTTTTTTTGACAAATAATTTATTTATTAGATTTTCTATTTGAAAAAAAAGATTTTCCTACAACTATTTTTTGAAAAAATTACGTCTTACACATGTTGTTGGCATTGAATTAAATATATGTTAAACAAAATAGGGTGATCTACATTTTGTATGGAGTAGAATTATTTTTCTGTTTTTATTTAATTATTTTAATTTTTGGATATTGATAAAATAATTAATTAAATTGAAAATAAATATTAATAAATGATAAAATATTTCTGTTTTCACTTTGAAAATCTTGATAAATAAAATTATTTTTAAAAGTATTGCTATTTTATGGTGGGTTTCTGTTTTATGTAATAAAAGTAATGTGAACTAATTCTTTATGTTAATTTAAGGGCATTTTAATTACTGCAAAATTAATAAAATATTTTTAACTTATGTAAAAAATATAAATGCGTTAAAAATTATAATATGTTGTTGTTTTATGTAATAATGCAATGTAAAAATGATAAACCTATGCTGTTTTTTTAATTTAAGGTGTATTATTTAGTTATAAGATATTATTTATGTAATAAAGTGTTGTTAGAAATGAAAATATAGTTTGTTTCAATTGTAGTATTTGTTCTCTTTTTGTTTCAACAGTATAAGTGTTTGAAATGGCTGATGCACCAACTGCAAGTGGTGATATTGCATGGAGGCATGGGATACCACTAACTGCCAATAAGAAACAATCACAATGTAATTATTGTGGCAAGCAGATAAAAGGAGGTGGTGCCACTAGATTCAAGTGGCATCTTGTTGGTGGTAACAAGGATATTATGGGTTACCCCAACGTACCAAGTGAAGTGAAGAAGGCTATGACAAGCTTAATGAAGAGTGATATTGATAAAAGAAATAAAAAGAAGGCAGATAAACAGGAGTTTGAGGAGGCTTGTCTGGAGGGCAATCTAGGGATTAATGAAGATGACATTAGCCTTGACAGTGATGAGGTTGACCAAGAAATGACAGAGGCAGAGGTGAAACAGCTGAAGAGAGCGAAGATAGCAAGTAGAAAGCAAAGAGAGATAGATCGACAAAGACAGTTTGAGAGGACTAGAGGAGTTGGGTCATCTAGAGAGGGCGGCAGCAGAGGATGAGGGGGAGGAGGCCGAGGTCGAGAAGTGGGGGTACCCCCGAGATACCTTTTAGGAGGACTCGAGTGTTAGGACTCCGCCTCACGCACGAGCACCACCACCTTTTCGTTACCCAGATCTTGAAGTCCTGAGGGCGGATCTTGATCTATTTGTCAGACAGGATAGTAAACAAAAAAAGTTATCCCATTTTTGGACTAATGTCAAGATGAGAGTAGGAGACAAAATCTCCAAGTGGATGATGTACCATGGCATTGCAGCAAATGCTACCACAGGACCTCACTATCAGAATATGTTGGATGAAATAGGTAGGGCAGGTCCAGGAGTTAAAGGGCCTACAGATTGGGAGTTGTACAACACCTACCTACCCAGACATAAAAAAAAAATGAAACAATATGTGGATTCTTTGAAGACACAATGGGAAAGATATGTGGTGACTGTGATGTGTGATGGGTGGACTGGACCCACCAAAAAATCTCTCATCAACTTTTTGGTGAATTGTGATGGTAGAACAGCGTTTCTGAAGTCTGTTGATGCATCCAATCATATCAAGGATTCCAAGTACATTTATGGTCTCTTGAAGAAAATGGTGAAAGAAGTGGGGATAAATCATGTAGTACAAGTGGTCACTGATAATGGTAGTAACTTCAAAAAAGCAGGGGAAAGGTTGATGAATAATAAAAAATACCGAATTTTTTGGACACCATGTGTAGCCCACCGTATTGATTCGATGCTGAAGGACATGGGGGAAATAAAACTGGTGAAAGAGACTGTAGAAAATGCAAGGCAAGTAACCACTTTCATTTATAACCATGGATATGCCATAGAGATGATGAGAACCAAGTGTGGTGGAGACTTGGTGAGGCCAGGGTTAACGCGTTTTGCAATAAACTACATTGACTCAAGAGTTTTGACATCAAAAAGTCTAGTTTGAGATCAATGTTTGCTTCAGAGGAGTTGTTTGAGTGGCCTCAGTCTAGTTCTCGAGCTGGTAAAACAGCACAAGCAACCATATCCAGCGATAAATTCTGGGATGATGTCAAAAAAGTTATGGCGATATTAGATCCCATTGTGAAAGTGCTGAGAATGGTTGATGGACAAAAGAAGGCCACCTTACCATACTTGTGGGCTGCCATAGATATGATGAAGATGCAAGTAGAGGAAGCTTACAGACGCAGGAACTCAAAATATATTGCCATCATCAAAGATCGTTGGGAACGACAGCTCAAGCACCCACTACACAAGGCTGGTGAGTCTTTACTTGATGTACTTCAGTTTCTCAACTAATTAAAATTACATCAGCTTTCATTGACGTAATTATAATATTTGTCAATTTTTAGCATATTATCTGAATCCTAAGTATCAATACAAAAACAACTTGGGAATGCGTCAAGAATTGATAAATGCAGTACAAGAAGTAGTTGCCAAGCTTGAGCTAAACGCAAGAGCACAGTCTATTGTTTTGCAAAAACTAAGACTTTTACTTACTTTGTTGTCAACAAAATTTATAAGAATTTTATTTTTACTAAGACTATTACCCATCAAAATTAGTTCAGCTCAAAAGCTTTAGAGATGCCACTGGGAGTTTTGGTAGGGCGGCGGCTGAATCTGGTCAACAATCAACACCCCCTGGTACGTATACTTACTTTATGGATGCCAATATGCCATTGTGGGTTTTCTCATCATTTAATATTTGTTTCCTATGCTATTTTGCAGCTGAATGGTGGGTCATATTCGGATCGGAGTCACCCAACCTTCGTGCAAGAAGGTGCTATCACAAACATGCTCCGCCACGGGATGTGAACGAAACTGGAGCACATTTTCGCTTATACATACTAAGCGACGAAACTGGTTGGGTGCAAAAAGGCTTGAGGACTTGGTGTATGTGCACTATAATTTGATACTGAAATGAGAGCACATACGGTTAAGCAAGGACAAAGATGCTAAAACCCCCATTGAGCTGAGTGAGATCTTTGAGTTGGAGGGAGAGGAAGTTGATTATTTGAACGAATGGGTTACAGATCGTGGTGAGCCTCAATTAGATGAGGCTGGTGGTCGACTAAGTCGTCTTATTGCTGGAGCCTTGGAGGCTGATGCGGGAGAGTTTATGGCTACTGAGGGTAGAGTCCACGCACAGGCAAGACGTCCATTTCAGACTGGTGATAGTGATGAGACTGAGATTGAGAGTGATTGGCCGGTTTCTTCTGGAGAAACAGTCACCTTCTGCCACCCAGGGTGGTACTGGTACTAGTGGACCTAATGGTACTGGGGATAATGATGATGGTGGTGGTGGTGATGAGAGATATGCTGCCTTACGCAATGAGCCCGATCAGTATGACCAACCACTATAGCTAGATCCATTGCCGCCTCCCTTTAGATTCACAAGGAAGACTCAGTATGATCATGCTACACAGGATACTGACTACGGAGCCCGGCATAGTGGTAGTAATAGAGGGTACACTAGAGGATCAAGCGGTTCATGCCACAAAAGGAGATGGATGAAACAGATCCCATGGATATATCGACCATGTCTGGCAGCATGGAGGGGATGCATTTAGGGGAGAGTTCTCAGACTGGAGGGACTGGGCATTGGCATGCACCAGAATTCATGATCACACGGACTTCGAGCCCGACAATTCCTGAAGAGAGTGGTGGCGAGAGTATCGGTTCGATGGCACATGGTAGATTTGGATGGTCTGCTACTGGGGCTAGTGGGGTTCGAGGTAGTGGGTATGGGGGTTATTTTAGTTCCTACCCCAGCAATCAATTTAGAGATGACTCAGCCTCAGGTATTGGCAGTAGCACTGTTGGATCATCGTTCGTCGATTCCATATTTCAGTATGTTCCTCCTCCGACGTTCATGCCTACTCCTGCTCCACCCACACACACACACTCAATCAGCCTTACCCTCGACAAGGGTACTTATATTATGTTGATGACTCTATCTACTGGTGGGCTATTGGAGACTATCAGAACAATTGGAGTGATAACATGTCCTGGGATACATACGTGTTGCAATCTGAGGAGCGTTATCGCCACCATCAGTGGTATGTTGCACGTGGTTTAAATGTACCATGAAGCTCCACATGGAACTAACTGGTGAGATTTCTAATTTCTAAGTTCAATCATCAATATATTAATTTTTAATGAATATTGTTAATTAGTGGCTTAGTAGTTAGTAGCTTAGTACATTACTACATTGTGACATTTGTGTAATATTTCAGCATACACTATTAAACATTGGTCCACACCACACGTAGCTATTTTCTATGTCTTTTTTGCAAACTAACATTAGAAATAGGTGTAAAATGGTTTAAATAGGGTACACAAAAAAATCAGACCAAAAAAAACATTTTTAAGCCTCGAAACCATGGAGTCAATAAAGCTGGTAGAAAATACCAGGTTTCGGCCTGTTTCGGTGGTTTCGTCGAGTTGTGCCGGTTTTGAGCCTGACCGAAACAGGTCTCGAAACCGGCACCTTGATCCATGGGTACATCAGGTATATCTGGTATAAGTACATTAGGGATATCAGGTGCATCTTCAACTGTCTGTGTCTCCCCCTGAAGAAGAGCCTGGTAATAGAAGAGATGCTCATGAAAAATGACATCTCTACTAACAAGGACCTGACGAGAGGGAGGATGATAACACTTGCATCCTTTCTGTGTTGCAGAATACCCTAAAAATATGATCTTTAATCCACGTGGATCAAGCTTGCCAGGGGAACGATGGTTACGAGCATAACAAAGACAACCAAAGACTCTAGGAGGAAGAACAAAATCAGAATTTCCAAGTAAGATGTCCAAGGGAGCCTTGTTGTCTAAACTCGAGAAGGAAGGCGGTTGATCAAGGATGTTGCAGTGAGGACAGCATCACTCCAGTATTGAGCGGGAACATGTCTCTCAAACATTAGTGCTCTAGCTGTTTCGAGTAGGTGGCGGTTCTTTCTTTCAGCGACTCCATTCTGAGCAGGAGTGTCCACACAACTTGTCTGATGACTTATCCCGTTATCAGCCAAGTATTGCTGAAAAAATCCTTCAAGATATTCCATACCATTATCACTACGGAGCATCTTCAACTGAGTTTGAAACTGCGTCTTGATCATATTGTGGAAATGGCGGAAGCATGCAAAGACCTCATTTTTTTGATGCATCAGATAGACCCATGTAGTACGAGTGTGACAATCAGTAAAGGTTACAAACCACCTATGACCAGAAATAGAGGTAGTCCGTGTTGGACCCCAAACATTAGAATGGACTAAATCAAAGATACAAGGACTTCTCGAAACAGAAGGTAAATAAAAAATATGAACCTGTTTGGCCAAAACACAAGCCTCACATAATAACTCATCTTTATTACATTGTTTAAATAATTTTGGAAAAAAAATGAGATAGAACAGCAGAAGAGGGATGCCCAAGACGGCGGTGCCACTACTGAAGGGTACTGACTGCGGAATGGGAGGAAGGTGTTGAACAACCAATGTCAAGCAAGTACAGGCCACCATGCACACTACCATGTCCAATCGTCTTCCCGTTCTCCAGATCCTAAATCACACAATAGGTAGGAAAAAAATGTTACTTTACAATTTAGAGACATTGTAAGACTACTAATGGAGAGTAAATTTGTGGATAAATTAGGAACATGTAGAATGGAATTCAAATCAAGGGAGGAAAAATAGTGGATGGATCCAACTCCAGATATAGGAGAGAGGGATCCATCAGCGACCTTCACAGTATTATGTCCAGAAGAAGGAGAGTATAAATAAAAAAAACTCAGACGATCCAGTCATGTGGTCAGTGGCTCCAGTATCTATAACCCAAGGGCTAGAGATAGAGAAAGCACAATGACCATCATGGGAAATACTTGACTGAACAAAAAAAGAACCTGGATTGGTGGATGCAGATGTGGATGATTGATTTGTAGTCGCAGGAGGTAGTCGAAGGAGATGCCGGAGAGTCTGAAGTTCTTGTCCAGAGAGTTGTGGCAGAGGACCTATAGGAGGACTTGCTTCAGTTTGATGTGCCTGAGGTGCGTGGGAGGACTTTGCCTTGTGCATACCTTTTTCTCGGCGTTTTGCTTCAAAATCTGTCGGTTTGCCATGAAGTTTCCAGCATGTGTCTTTGGTGTGCCAAAGCTTGCTACAATACTTACATTTGATAGCATCACGGGAAACAGGAGGATTCTTGTATGTCTGAGTATTTGTCTGGAGAGCAGACCTATCCGGAACAGAAGGGGACAACATTGTTATTCGTCATTGGTCCTCTAACTGAACCATGGAATAAGCCTGTTCGAGGGTGGGGAAAGGGTCCCTGCTGAGAATCTGTGAGCGAATAGGATGAAGCTCCACATTTAGTCCTGCCAGAAAAGTATAAACCCTGTATTTCTCTTCCCTTTTGTGAAATAGGGTAACATCTTCTTCACATTTAGCATGAATAGAATCATAAAAATCAATTGTTTGCCAATAGCTCCTCAACTTAGTATAATATTAGGATACAGTCAATTCTTTTTGGATAGTTTCATGAATACTTTTTTGAATGGCATAAATTAGAACAGCATTCCCAACTTGGGAATAGGTGTCCTTAGCAGACTTCCAAATTTGTGCAACAGTATCCAATAACAAATAGCCCTCGGCTATAATGGGTTGCATGGAATTGAGGAGATATTGCATTACCAATGAATTTTCAGCATGCCATTTCTCCAAAACAATGTCCTTGGTCAGAGGTTTTTCCTTGGTGCTGGTGAGATATCCCGATAATCCCCGAGCTGTAATTGAGAGTTGGGTGGCCCAAGACCACATTAGGTAATTACCACCATCAAGTTTAGTAGTATTAGTGGGAATAGTGAGATTGTCCATTTTAAAACTCTCTATCCCAGAAGAGGTTACTTCAGATGTCATCCTTGAGTTGTGTATTCAAGAACAAACACCCAAAAACAATATGAACAGCCTCCCTGTTTGGTTATAGCACAATATATGGAGATCAAAGTAGAAATATCACTTGTCAGATATCCTAACTTGTCCAATGTGCAACATAATATATGAAAATCAATTTTGGTTTGCACCCACTTTTTTGTTTATTGGGGTAAACTCAGAAACTCGTAGATATCCGATCAGACTGAACCATATTATTAATATCCAGACTGATAAAAAAAAATTGATTTCCAATAAAGAGAATAAAAAATTGATCCGTAATGAGGGATAAAAAGAAGGGCAGTACCTATATCAATATGATTCCCTCTTTGGTTGCTGCCCCTAGTGGGGAGAGAAAAAAAAAAACAAAAGAAAAAGAAAAGAAAAGAAGAAAAGTCGGTGGTCAGCGGTGGTGAGGCGGCGGAGGGATCTGGCGGTAGAGCTAACTTGGCTCTGATACCATGTTGAATGATGGAATGACTTGTCTGTAATAGACAGAGGTCCTCTTATTTATAATGTGAGAATGAATACAAAGAAAGAAAGAAAAAGGTAGTACAGGTAGTACAATACAAGTAGTACAATGAGGGTAGTACAGGTAGTACAATTGTACAATACAGGTAGTACAATGAATCTAGACAAAAAATGAAATACGTAATATTCTCAACAATACCTCTATTGGTGCATTTGGAATTTGGTTCATTCTTTTGAATAACCTTTGTCCTATTCCAAGTAGTGGTTAACTTCAAGGGTGAAAATGGACTTTCAAGTTAATTTGAAATCATACTATAATAGACTGAATCACCTTTAAGAGAGCCTAAGAATGTAAAATCTAATTTTGTTTTCCAATTTCTGTCCCTCTCTCTCTCTCTCTCTCTCTCACACACACACACACACACACACAAACACATTCACTCATTCATCTTTCTTGGCCGGCAGTGACATCGGACTGTCTCTTTCCCCCTCTCTCTCACACACACAGTGGTTGACTCTTGTTCTCTCTTTCTCACGCCATCTCTCTCTCTCTCTCTCTCTCTCTCACACACACATTTTCGTTGACGCTCTCTCTGCCATTGAGCATGACTTCGCTTTAAGCCTTTAATCGACAAAACCCAGCTTGCAGTTGTGAGGCAGAACCAAAATCTAATCGAAAGTAAGCTTCGAGGTGGTTTTCTCACTGTCGAACTGATGGCAAAGAGGGTTTAGGGCAATTTAATTTAACAATCCCTCTTGGCTATAGGATCCCTATTCAGTCCAACAAAATTCTGCAGAAAAAAGTAATAGAAAAATTTACTTATCTCGAAATCTGACCGTCAGAAATTGATGAAATTTGGTTTGGAAGTCCTTGATAGCATTTATGAACACTCCTCCGAAGTTGAAGAAGATCGGAAAAAAAATGAGGAAGTTATGGGGCCCGCAAGTAGGCTGGGCCTGATAGCGCCTGGATCTGAACAGCTCCACTGTAATTGTGTGATTTGGTTTTAATTTAGCCAAATAAATTGATGAGGCTTCTAGAAACAGTGTCACCAGCCAAGGATTAGTAGATCTAGATCAAAGAAAACAAAGGAATTGCAAGGAAAGAGAAGAACAGGAGGTTAAGTCTCACAACCAGGTGAGGCTCAACCAGAAATTAATTGATTCTCAATTTTCTGGAAAAAGCTCTACTGCTGCCGGCCTGCTTTCTCTTTATTTATAGCTTGAGATCTTACAATTAAAATAGAAAAGACTAACCTCCTTTATAACATAGGAAGGTTCTAATACATTGCAAAAGGAGTCACATTGACCAGAGATGTTCCACCTACGAAGTGGCTCACCAAAGTATTTTTCCAACGTTCAGCCTCCTCAAGAATCATGCTGGCAGGACAAACAGCTGCTCTTCCACCCGCCACCCACGAAGGCTCCACAAACTGCAGAGAGAAGCCATCCTCCTTTTCTGAGGAAGTTGGGAATAATGACCAAGGAATTCCTTTCTTCATAGCCTAAGCCCGAGAGGAACCACTCTCAGCAGGAGCAATGTCAGTACCTCACCCTCAGAGATCTCTGCTCCACCACCATTCCATAAGAAGGTAAGCCCTCTAGACCTGCTGAGAGAAGAAAAGGACCTTCCTTAAGGGACGAGGTAGGAGGCCCACCAGCCCCTCCAGGAATGGAGGCACAACTTCCTGATCCCAAATCAGAACAGGAACCCTAATTAAGAGGAAGAGATGGGGGGGAAGGCCTCCAGAACCTCGGCCATGGAAGGCCACCGAAGAGAGAACCTCAAGAAACCATCACACAGTCTCTCACAGCAACTTATATTGTTGAAGCTTTAGCATTCATACACATGTATTTTTTTTCCCTAGACTCCGTTGATTGCAAGGGAAATGAAGAGAATCAAAACTAAAATAGAAACTTTTTTTCTTTTGTTTCTTCATGAATGATGACTTTGCTGCTAAGTGAATAAGCCTGCAACAGTTCAGGGGTTTAAAATAGGCTGAGATCATCAAGAAACCATTTAGCAAATAACTTCATAACATTCTCATAGAGCATATAAAGCATCTAAAATTGCACAAGTCAGCAAGGATAAGAAATTTTAAATATCTAATTATATGTAAAGGAGTTACTACATGCATGCATATATAACCACATTAGTGATCTTATCTACCAAAAGAACAATGCTGAAGAGTTTATGTAAAGGAGTTACTACATGCATGCATATATAACTGCATTAGTGACCAACCAAATGAACAAAGATCAAGAGTTTATTTGGATACATACTTCACATGAGTGGTTAATCAAATGAGCAATGCTCCCTGCCCTGGTGGCATCAATGACACGTTCATCATCAATTCTGAACATATATGTCCCAGCACCCTGTGCAAGTTTTAACAATTCACAAAGAAGTAACCAGCAAGTTCACAAACCAGAAAAATATAGAGAAGAGAATTGAGAAGAATAAGAAAAGAGAGAGAGAGAGATTTAGTGGACAGCAAAGAGCTGAACCCTAGAATCGATGGCTCTCTACTCCTCTAAAGCTTGTATTTATAGAGAAAAACCTGTACCAGTTACAAAGGAAGTTTCTAAAGCTAGAGATCACACTAAGGAAACAAAGGGAGCACAAAAAAAGAATTAAAAAATTACTTATAATAGGCCAACCAGGCCATGCCGACATCAGCTGGCACTAATCCTAGCACCAGCTGATTTCGGTAAGGACCTGTTTGGCCCTTACATTAATATTTCTAACACAAGTAAATAAGCAATCCAAATAAACAATTTTAACAGCTTTGTCATTTAGCCTTCCAGTCTGAAAGTTTAGACTTGATAGTTTTAACTATTTATGGTATTTCACTGTGCCGGCGAAGATAATTTTTAACACTAAATATTTGCATATACATAAAACATAATGAGGGTATATTTGTCAAGACAACAAATACAAGTTCATATAGCTGTAAAGAAACCAAGCCCCTCAAATTAAGGACTGCACACAGAATGATCAGCAGAAATGAATTGAAAAAAGCAAAAGCATTTTTTCAAATTCATGACGGCTGTTGCTCAAACATCAGCAAAAAATGGGAGAAAACAGGAGAATAGAAAATCTAAACAGTGTTAAATACATATCAACTGCTGGATTACACAATCCACAAAGATAGTTCCAAGTTCATCTTATTCCTCCACATAAAAATTAAGTTGAAATAACTCCAAAATTGCTGTAAGGAAGAATTTCTGAAACTCGACTCCAGGATTAAAAGTATGGCTTCTCAAGCACTTCTCTAGGTACATCAAAATTAGAGATTCCAGCAAGGCTAAAGCTCTTTTACTTCTGCGAGGCTTGAAGATCTTCTAGGAATTATTTCACATGCCCACTAGTTATAAAAGGAAACTCTTCAATGTTACCTTTTGGTAAGGAACATTCTAGCTAGGCGAAAACCAAAGTTTATCAGAAGCTTGGTCTAAAATTCGCTAAAAATAGCCTTTTATGATTACATCGGCAATAATCCAGCAGAAGGAGGATTATTTGGGTCCTTAGAGTCATGCAAACAGCAACAAGTGCATCAAGAGCATGTATATGGGTAGTGCACAATTCATTTTCGAATCTACTACAGAACTGGAGGGCACAAGTTCCTAGCGTAGAAGAAACGACAGTACTTTATGCCAGCTGTTGTCTCATGGTCCATTTGATGGAAAATAAGAGCTTTCAAGAACAATGAGGAAGAGTGGTTTCAGTTTAAGTTCAGAGCACTAATGTATAAGTGATGAAAAAGAAGTGGTCTGAGTTCATTATGTAGTGTCCAGTTTGTTTTATCGCCACTTAGCTGTAGACTCTTGAAAAGTTTTGGGGCTTTACTCCTCTCACTTTCTTTCTAAGTCAACTTTTCACTTACCAAAGAAAAATGTAAAGTTTTTCCATTTTTAAATCCAAAAGTTGTGAATCTATCGGCTAAGAGTGGCAAATAATGCTCTCTTGCTCCCTTAATCATCTGTTTGATCTTTTCTTAATTTTTCCCATTTTTCCCCTTAAAGAATTGCAATTTATTTGAGGTTATATATATATATATATATATATATATATATATATATATATATATATATATATATAAAATCTGTTCTCCAGGCCGACAATGTTGGGGGATCACCCACGCCAACTGTGTGGGGATCTTTCCCATGCCCAATCGAATACTGATCGTAAATAACGGAATCCATATGAACGAACAGCCAGGTAGATTTCTAGCAATCAACAAAAACAAGCCTAGCTGCTATTTCGCAGTTCTGTTACCCAGGAGGAGCGTGCGTGTGGCCCACATGGTAAGTATTAGATAAGGAATGGGAAAAGATCCCCATACAGTTGGTGTGGGGATCTTTTTCCCTATATATAATTAATAAATTACTTTTCAAAAAGTAATGAAAAATATATAATTAGTAAAATTCCTTTTCAGCATGTGGCGGTATTAAAAGGAGAGGTAAAGACGAAGAAAGTCTTTATAATTAACTATATAGCAATCCGTACTAAAATTTGTTGTTGAAGAAATTTGGAATCTAAATCCAAACTGGATATAATACAAACACAAGGCTAATTTCAGGTCAACTTTATAATATCAAGAAAATCGGGACATATCTGGATAACTTACTGGCTTAGGAAATATTAATTCTTTCTTATGATACAAAGCAGATTCAAAAAGGAAACAAAATTCAGTATTCCAGATAGACTAGCAGAGGGGTAGATCATTGTTAGCATGACTCATCTCACGAACATAGACTTAGAAATATAACATCAAGAAGATAAGAAAATATCTAAAACTTACTAATTACAGACCTTACTATGAGAAGGTTAAAAATGCAAACACAATTCAAGATAATAGAGCATGAGGATACCTTGGTAATGTGCAGAGTGATAGCAGCATGGCATTAAATTGTCATTGTGACACTGACGACTAGGATCTAGCCTAAATAATATTATTACAACTGTGGGGCCCCGACATTTAGTAGAATTCCTTTTGAACTTTAATCAAGAACACAAATGTGATAAAATGAAGATTCGAAACTTCTGTTTTGCCAGCCACTTAATCTCTGGATAAAACTGAAATATTTCAGATGAAAGTTTCAATTGGCCATTTCGGTGGTCAAATGAATATATTTTCCCGAAACTTCAGGGAAACTCTAATTAAGCATCTCTAAACATATAATAGCCTTTAAATTGTGTAAAAACATACCAAAAATGGAACTATGTTGCTAGTGTATACCATGGTGATGTACCATTTCCATTACAGCAGCCCGATACGTGGAAATTTTGGAATTCGGAGAATTTTGGCCAAATGATGCTTCAAAGACTCCCAAATTTTGTGGTAGATGCTCCATAGTCAAAATTTAATCATTCATTCAGTGGCAAAATAAGGATTTTGCTGAAAAAAAAAAATTGAGGTTTTCAAGCAAATTCTGAAGCTCTTGGGCAAAGGGGGTGAAATCACTTTGTCAAATTTTTTTATCGGAATTTAGGCAAAAAATGACCAAAATGAGTTGAAACTTTGGTTAAAATCTGGTAAAATAGCTCAGTCAACATGCATTTAGTTTCAAGCAAGCTCGAACACAAAAATATTTCATAGAATGCGAAATTTCAGTGAAATTTAATACCTTGATTAAAACGCAGTCATAAGATCTTGTAAGAGAATATTTTTGGTATTCTTATGTGGGAGGAGGTAATGTCATAATTAACTTACCACTAATGAATTGTATATGAAATGTTCTCTTCGGTCAGCGATTGGGGGTCTGACAAGCTCACCCGTATATTCAATCACCTACAAGCACATTAAAGATAAGCATATGCTTTATGCTTTAACTGCAATATGAAACCAATCATAGAACTACAACATAGACAGTCAAAACAGTTTACCATGTCTCCTGCTCTATGTGGTTGTTTTGCAAATATGCCAAATCCATGTATTCCAGATTTTCCTTCAGCAAGAAAAAATAATAATAGCATCATCAGCAAACACAATCCAGATTCAGTGAGTATGGGAAAACAACGCAGCTTGTGGGATGAACCAGAGTTCACACCTGATATCTTCATTTCAGTTATAAAACAAAGCAGCATTGGAGGTACCAACATACAGTGTCTCCTAAAACTATGCGGTACAAGCGGGAAATTAATGAACAGGCATGCACGAAATCTCCTGTTCAACTTCTTAAAGAGTTAAAGTAGGATATCAATTTTTTCCCCTTTATGACCCCGATAACTAAGAATGAACCAAGAATAACTTATTGCTATATTTGTCACAAGTGACATCTTTAGTAACCAAAGCCGTCCCTCCCCCTTCCCTACAGTAAAGATTTGCATCAAAACCATGAGTTGTTTCAAGCAGGATCCCGTATGGTCTACGCATCTGTGATTCATTAAATTCAAAAATTAAATTTAAACCACACTCCACAAGAAAAGGGGGCAAAGTGTAAGAATGTGCCACTAATATGAAGGACTTCTACTCATTCCCAGTATGCAACTAATTTTCAACTTTCGACACCTTTCTTTCCATCCCATCTTTAATGACAAAATAGAAAGCAATGACAACTCTCTTCATTTTTGCTCTTTATACTCTTTCTAATTGAAAATTTTCATCACTTGGTTACTGACAAAACAATAAACGATGATGACTCTTCCTTTCCCCTCATTACACTCTTTCTAAATTGAAAATTTCCATCTCTTCGTTACTGACAAAACAATAAACGATGACAACCCACTTCCTTTTCCCTTTTTGATGCCATCTTTGGACCTTTTATTTCCATCTCTTCTATTAAGATAAAACAGTATGATAACAACCCTCTTCCTTTTCCCTCCCTCCTCCTCAAATAGTGTATTTTCATCACACTTATGTCTTCAATAACTTATCATAATGGTTTAAAATTCACGAGAACGTTAAAATAAATTCACTTTTATGCTCTTAAGAGATTATTTGTTATTTTTGTCACACACACAACATACATGTACATGCTCTAAAGATTGCCCAAACATTTGGAGCTTCTCATTTTGAAGATTGACCAAAATGGAGGCTACACCTCGTCTTCCCATCCTTAAGGATGACCAAGCTTTACGCCACTCAACCACCAAAAATGCTCTTAAGGTGAGACGAGGATAGATATGCAGAATGGTATATTTGGAGCATGAGTAATTGCATCAAGAAAATGGATCAAAACAAAGCCATGTTATGAGAGTAATAGCACAAGAAACCACATCAGTAATGACTAATACCAAGGTTAAACTTCTTCTGTACAAACTACAAAGACATTGATGCTCACCAAATGCTAGCCTCTTTTTGAAAGTTTCTCTCATGTATTTATATTTTTCAGCTACAGAAAGGATATGCTTAGGGGTCTCGAGCTGGGAATTTCTCAAGTTTTGAAAGCTAGAGGAAAATCTTGGAGCCATGAGTTGATTGCCAGAGGGTACATTTCCAAAGGATCCATTTTGACAGTAACCAGTAACCAAGTATGGTCTATTCTCTACATATAACCGTTTCAATGATGGAGCAGCGAGAGCTTCAGGTTCTTTCCTTCCCCTCCTCCTACGAAAATCAAAAGGTTCTGAAACATAATAGAAAAATAAGAACAAGCGCAATCAAAAGAGAACTATAGCATTTAAGTCCAACTAACCAGCACAACCATAAAATATTCTAATGTAATAATTTGCAGTTAAGAACAGAATGACATAGACTCTATGTAGACCCTCTGTGCATCAGCATTAGGAGAAAAAAAAACTTCCAATTGCTAATGCAGACATAATACGATTATTAGAACATGCAAAAGTAATTCCCTAGGACCCTATCTAAAAACATCTTTCAAACAGGAAGATAATGGAACATAACTGAAAAAGGAAAAGTATACTTAGTAATAATAATGAGGAAGATGGATGAATAGATGACAGCAAATAAAAAAAAAAAATTAACATACCAGTACGAGCACAGCCAGATGGATTACGTTGAGGAATGTAGTCGGAACAATGCCTGATAATTTGCCCAGTTTGCTCATCAGAAGGTGAACAACGGTCATTAGATGGCTGCCTATGCCTCTTGCAGAAGGAAAGAAGACGAATACATTGATCATCTTCATCCTCATCCATGGACATGAGATGAAGCCTGTCTTCATCCTCAAGCTAAATACATATAAAGGTATATATCATAATTCATAAGCCAAACATTGATAGGAAAAGATGAATACCACAATATATGAGCAAGAAAAAGGCAGAAATAAGAAAAATAAAGCATGATGAAAGCATAAGATACCTCTACACAAAGGCCGGCAGCACGTGCACATAGCGGATGGTATGCTACACGACAAGTACTATTTGAACACTGCAAAAAAATTTATCAGTTCTAAGGAACTCATAACAAAAATGGTAAAATAAAAAAAATTGTAAAACAGTATATCATAACTATATATTAGCTAGAAAAGAAAAGAGAAGCCATAACGTTCCATTGAGCAAATCAAAAAGGCTCATATAATATAAGCAGGTGGACATCCCAGCTAATAATGATTTATTAAATAGCAGATCAGAATCCTCCTTTTTTCAGTGGCCAGTCATATTCCTATACACCATCATACCTCTGATCAGTTTGCTCAGGGCACAAATCAACTAGTACAATTTGCACACACATTTGAGGTGGAAATGACATTGGAGTCTAGAGAATCTATAATACAGTTACAAAGGAGCAGCTCACTTCCAAAGGCAAGCTAGTATCTTCATCATCTGAAGTTATTCAAACACCACTATAAAAAAATTTTGTGCTTTTGATTTCTTTAGCTCTCATCGTAGCTTCCAATCTTGAAACAGCTGGTTCCATCTTCCATTTGTCAGGTCATTCGAGCCTTGAATGACTTTGCTTTTACCTTTGCTTCTACTGTTTCCACTAGTTGGACACCTCTAAAGACATCATAGTTACCAGGAAATAGGAAAATTTGGGTTAACTAATCTTATTTAGAGATCCCTTCTGATCTAATCGAAGGTCAAGATGCCAAAGATGTTAGCAAGTCTACCTTTAGAACTGAATAACACTTCCCCTGAGATTGTTTGTACCAAGTCTTTCTCCCTTTTTTTTTCTTTTTTACCCAAGTGTTCTGTCCGGTTGGGTGGCTGCTGCATCAGTGTGGGGACCAACAGGAACACATGAACGGGCATCCAACTAGGGTGGTGGGGTGATCATTTTACCCATCCTATGTCTAGATGCAGGAGAGTACTGCCAAACAGCCCCCCCCCCCTTTTTTTTTAATCATCTACTGTGAAGAAAAAAAAACCTCAGAAATACGTTGCATTCAATTCAATCTTGCACATGTACTAGACTATCACTACAAAAAAGAAAACAAATGATAATCTCTTCACAAAACGCAGTTCTTACATGTTGTAACAATTTGCAATAAAGAGATAATCAGAACCAATGAAACCAAAAGAGAGAGAGATAGACAAATAGAAGAAGTGTGAGGATCGATTCTCCAAAGAAAAGGAAGAACCGAATCTATGTGTTTGTCCTCCTCCATCCATTATTTATATTAACAATCAAAATATAGTAACAATGGTAATTAGGAAACTTTCCTATTTACATAACCCAACTAGGAAAGGAGACCTAACAACTTAGGAAACCAAGATACCACTTACAGCAAATAAAAAATAATTAAAAATAATAAATCTACAAAAATCTTAAGTGGGTCCAACAGCCCCCTATAGACCTATAGCGATATAGCTAAGGTCACCAATATCACTAATGCTAACACCCCTCCTCAAGCTAGAGCACGGGGGAATATAAGAGTTTCAGCTTAAAACAATGTATCAACAGAAGCAGCAGTAAAGCAGCACAGTATAGGTCACTATGAACCGAGAAGCAACAACAATACAAACTTCACCTTAAACCAATGTATCAACGGAAGCATCAATAGCAGTTGAAATAGTAAAGCAGCACAGTATAGGTTACTGTGATCCAAGCAGCAACAGCAACAACACAGTATAGGTTACTGTCATAGTTTTCAAGGCGACAAGGCGATCCAAGGCGTTTGGGGCCATCCTGGGCACCTAGGTGACCAAGGCGTTCCCAGTGTATTTTTTTTATTTTTAAAATATTAATGCTATATATATATGCAACATTCTACATAAATAATTAACATTTAAGACATAGCTTAATTAATATGAGAAAACCAACAAAGAAAAAAATAATTGAGTTAAGTAAGCAACACGTATTTATGACTAATAATTGCTTATTTCTAACAAATTTGACTGAAGCGTAACTTCTTTAATATACTTCGAATACAAGCAATCTCAAATTCGTTGCAAAGCTAGTATAATTAGCTTTCCAACAAATCCAAGATTCCTTAAATCCGAGTTATAATGAAGGAGTTACACTCCGATCAAACCTTGTTCGGAGTACGCGAATGCTGTTTAAAGTCGTCTAAATGTAAATTATTTTTTGGGCATCAAAACAATAGATTATTTTGACGTTTTCTTGGTATTTAGTAATGCTTTACTATAGAAAGATTTATGAAATTTTTATATTTGGAAAAACCTAGCATTTGGAAGTTGAAAATCGCCCCCGCACCCAAAAATACGGTTTTTGTTCTTGAACTGGAGGGTTGACTTTTTATCCTTCTGGAATTTGAATTTTATACTATTTTTATTGGATTTAAATAGGGGGTATTTGTTTATTTATGAATAATATCTTAAGTAAAATGAAATCATTTACTTAAATGATATTAGTCATAAATAAGTATTGTCTGATAAATGTTGTTCTTGTCTAGCCTAATAAATCTTCTAAAGCAAATTCATAGATCGAAGGGAAAAAAAAACACATATAAGACCCAAGGCGACCGCCCAGGCATTCTGGGAGCCCAAGGCGTCCAAGGCGGCGCCTAGGCGACGCCCAGAGAGCCTGTGCGGTCGTCCAGGGAACACTAATAAGGCGCCCAGGCCCTGGAATCACGCCTGGACGCCTAAGCCACGCCTTGGCAACTATGGTTACTGTGAACCAAGCAGCAACAATATCACAGTATAGGTTATTGTGAACCAACTAGCAACAGCAGCACAGTATAGGTTACTGTGAACCAAGCAGAAGTAGCATCAACAATAGAGCAAACACCAAATAGCAACAACAGCATAGATAGGTCACTGTGAACCAGGTAGTAGAGATCACATCAGGTGCAAGTAGTAGAGGCTACATCAGGTAATAAAGGTTGCATCACGTGCAACTGTAGCAGGCTCCCAACATGAGCATATAGTAGGTTGCATCACGTGCAACGATAGTAGGCTCCCAACACGAGCATATAGTAAGCTGCATCACGAGCAATAATAGTAGGCTTCCAACATGAGCAAAAAGTAGTATGCTGCATCACGATTCACGTGCAACAAGTAGGCGTTATATGGTAGTAGCAATAAGTAGAATCTCAAAGGATGAACAGCACCAGAAATCCCATAAGCAAGAGCAACCGCAAATAAGATCCAATTTTGAATTTGATCCAACGGTTGGATCCAAAGTTATGAGGTATGCAAAAGGGTTTCAAACGGTTTATAATCGGTTTAACGGTTCGGTCCGGTCCTGTGCGGTGCGGTGTATAGGAGGGTAAAACTAAAACCGTACCAATTAACTAAACGGTGTCAAAATTGAAATCGAAACCGAAACCGATTAAACCAATTAGTAATTGGTTTCAGTTGCCGGTTTTTAAACAGCTTTTCATTAATCAGTTTTTCTTGTGGTTTATAGACGGTTTTTAATTAGTTTTTCATGGGAAAATATCTACGACATCCATCGTAGTATGGTTTAATCTCATCCACCCGCCTTTGCTTGCGATAATATTCGTAACACCCCCTACTTTTAAAAAATATGTATCAATCAGATCCCCTCTGACCATTATTGTCCATAACTGATGACGTGTCACCATCTCAAATTCATTAATGACAAAACTATCCCCATCTATAATTTACCCGTTTAATTTTAAAAAACTTAAAAGTTTATTTATTACATAATAGATATTAGGTTTTCACAAAACAAAAAATGAATTGGTTCCCAAATCCGCCAGAGCAGAGCGTTGAAGTGGTATCGGTGCCGGAGCAGAGTATTATACCAGAATTTCTGGAGACGATCGCTGGTTCTTTAGAGAGTGAATAAGTCTTGGCCTGTCCCCATGATACAGATCATGGGGCTGGGATTTGACTTCGATGGCTCCTCCTGATCTGACTGCGGATTTGAAGTAGTAGAACGGCCGTGCCGCTCGACGATTGCTTGCATCAATGGAGGCCATTGCAAGCCTTGCATGGTGCCCAAGTCCAGGATGTGGATGCACTCTTGGCCTTCCGTAGCTTCTAAAATGGCTTGATTGGCGATGAGGTGGCTAAACCTTCTGAAGGGAGTCATTTGGTTGAGGTACAGATAAGATGATTCAACCGCCTCCATCTGCAACTCCATGATGTCTTGACCACCACCATCATTACCGCTTATCATTTAGTAGTGATAAGGGGTTGGGATGGTGATGGTGGAAATGATTTCAGTGATAGGGGCGGTGGTGGCTGAAATTGAGGCACTTGTGTCGGTGCTGGCCACTCTTGACAACCTTAGCAAATTAACGTCAAAGGAGTGGGGTGCAAGTGGTTTCGATTAAGGTGGAAAGAATGAGCCTTAGCGAACTGGTGCACCAATCTCTCAGTGGAGTCACCATAAGGCAAAGCGTTGAAGGAGATTAGGGAGACGAGGCGTTGAGCAGCATTCAAATTTGATTGAGACACAAGCTCCACGCACCGGATCAGCAATTGCCTCGTGTTCAGCTGGCTTGCCGGAGAGCTAAAGTTGCTGCGCGATACTACAGGAATCTCATTCTGGTATAACGCTCTACTCTGGCACCGGCACCACTGCAAGCGCTCTACTCCGGCAGATTTGGGAACCAATTCATTTTTTGTTTTCTGAAAACCTAATATCTATTACGTAATAAATAAATGTTTAAGTTTTTTAAAATTAAAAGGGTAAATTATAGATGGGGGTAGTTTTGTCATTAACAAATTTAAGATGGTGACACGTCATCAGTTACGGACAATAATGGTCGGAGGGGGTCGGATTCATACATATTTTCAAAAGTAGGTGGTGTTAGGGATATTATCGCAAACAAAGGCAGGTGGGTGAGATTAAACCATACTACAAGGGGTATGGTAGATACACACACACACACACACACACACAAACTACACTCCCCTTGTTGACGAAGATATTATTAACCACAAACTTAATTTACAATATGGACAAAAGTGGCATCTGGTTCATGAGGGGTGAACTTGTGTAACATAAATAAGGCACTCCAAGTCCAAGTACCAGTTTAAAACACCAGTTCATGTAAGCTCCAACATATTTAACAGATGTTAAATGTTCAACATGGCCTTGCTATCGATATACTGAGTTTATTTGATGAATGAGAGGAACAACACTAACAGACGGTATGGAAAGAATCTCCACACGACCACACCCATGGTTTCTTACTTTTACTCACACGTAGGCCATAGCATAAATGCTTGAGTCATGAGGAAAACGGCCAAACGGGTGCGAGTAAATGAGGAATAGTTCATATTATATTATTATTACAGTATTACTACATAGTGCATACCTTCCGGCTTCCGGGCCTCTAACAATGTTGCAAAGGGGAGCAACCAAACAAGGCACTAAGGCATTACTCGCCTGTCACTATGAAGACAGACGCACCGTATGCCGGTCACCGGGGGAGCAGCATAGCCAGCATTGTAGGCTGCAGTAGCCACTAGTGGCAGATGAAGAAGGAAGGCACCAAAGCGGGAGGCTGTAAGGCTAGTAGCCCAGTTTTCCGTCGCTATACACGACTGTAGAGATTAAGAAAGAGAGAGAGAGAGAGAGAGAGAGAGAGAGAGAGAGAGAGAGAGAGAGAGAGACCGTTTAACAATTACAACCTTTATATCCTGTTTAGAACGACTAGGGTTTAACTTATTTTAGGGTTAAAGATAACTATTAAACGTTTAAACGGTCCACTTTAATATGGATTAACCGGTGCATAATCGGTTTAAAACCACGGTTTAAATGATCTCAAACCGAACAAAACCAATTAAGTAAACGGTTTGAAAATCCAAACCAAAACCAAACCATTTACTAAACGGTTTCCCAGTTTTGGTAAATGGTTCTGATCCAAAAGGTGCACCCTTAGCGTATGCAGAACTACTTGGGATATACAAGAAAGGCAAATAGACCTTTAGAAAGGGAACAAATGGGTCCAGTGGCAATCTGGTAATTAACCACAATGTTCAAGTGGCCATGGGTAATTAACAAGGATGGAATGGAAAAATTGTAAATAATCAAAATTGTGATCTCCCTTAAGGCATAATGGTAACTTAAAAAAAAAAAAAAAAAAGAAGGAAAACCATTAGAGGACTACCCACGTAAGAGATAAGGACTTAAACAAACAAACCCCAATAGTAAAATTGTAAATTATCAGAACTGTTTAATTTCTTTTGAAACAAACAAACAGAACATTAGGATTAAAAGGACGAAACTGGAAGCAATCAGTAAGTAGAAGGGTATTATTGGAAATCCCGATTAAAGTGGTGATAAAATAGGATAAAACAAGATTTTATTTAAAGACAAGGGTAATTTTGGAATAACAATAAAAGCAATAAAACAATTGGAGTTGAGGTTGTCTTCAACCTCAAATCGTGAAAGCCAGAGGCAACAGTAAGGTCACTTGGTTCAGGCAAGGTAACTCCTCCATATGAGCTTTAAGGGCCTGTTTGATAACACTCCAGAATCCGGATTCTAACTCCCAGAGCCAAAATAGAGTAGAATTGTGTTTGGTAAAACCGGTCGGATTCTTTAGTCCCACGGAGTGAACCGGCTCCAAATAGACTCTAAAATCCAAATTTTTGGAGTACCAAATAGATGTTTTTTTGCTCCGGAGCACATTCTAGGAGAAGATAGAATCATCCCCCCACCACTACTACCACCAATCACCACCACCACAACCAACCACCACCTACCAGCCACCACGGCCCACCGCCACTGCCACCACCACCACCCACCGCCACCATCCTCCACAAACACTACCCACTCATCACAACAACCGCCACCGCCACCACCACCACCCATCGCCACCACCCTCTACCACCACCACCCACCACCGCCACCACCCTCTACCACCACCACTACCACCCACCACCGCCACCACCCTCTATCACCATCCATCGCTACCCTCCACCACCACCCACTGCAACACTCCACCACCACCACCCACCCACCGCACCCCTTCGCCACCACCACCCACCACCACCGCCACCACCATCACCACTCACCACTAGTGCCACCATCCACCACCCACTACCACCACCCTGGAGTCCATGACAAAATTACGTTACCAAATATGTTTCTACTCCCAAATACTCTTAAATCCTCTTAGAGCAGAAGTAGAAATTTGAACTAGTAGTAAGGAGTCCGGAGTAGATATTTTATCAAACGGGCCCTGATCAAGCTGAAACTCTAGGGGCAGAATCGGAAGTCCTAGCCATCATGAATCCAACCCATATCAGGCCAACAATTAAATCTTAAGGGAGAACAAGTTTTCTGAAACAGTCCTGGCGGTAGTAGCAGTTTCAGACTTGGCTTGCAGCTTTTTCTTCACAGTTGAAGAAGACCCTGAGCATAATAATTTGGCAATCTGGTTCGCCTTAGGGTTTGGGAACAACCCACCAAATATCAGATCGAAAGAGGCTGATCTGGTGTGACTCAATTAAAATCTGGTGGGCAGCAGGCACCGCCAGAAACAGGGTGCAACAGCAAAACCCAACAGAAGAATACGAAGGGAAAATAGAAGTGAGAACCTATCAAAACCAGAAATCTGAAACCTCCAAATTCCAGTATGAACCTGAGAAGGAAACCAGTAGACATGTACGACAGCGACCAGCAGTAGCAATGAACATCAGTAGCAGACTCAATCGATCAGGTTTGATTCTTCATAGACACTCATCATCATCATCGAAACCTTAGTTCTTCTTCTTATACAAACTACGGTTTCACCACAGAGAACCTATATATGACTCTCAAAATGGCAACCGCTCTGATACCATATGCAATAAAGAAATAATCAAAACCAATGAAACCGAAAGAGAGAGAGATAGACAAATAGAAGAAGTGAGGATCGATTCTCCAAAGAAGAGGAAGAACCGAATCTGTGAGTTTGTCCTCCATCCTTTATTTATATTAATAATGAAAAGATAGTAACAATGGTAATTAGGAAACTTTCCTAATTACATAACCCAACTGGGAAAGGAGACCTAACAACTTAGGAAACCAAGATATCACTTACAGCAAATAGAAAATAACTAAAAATAATAAATCTACCATATCTTAAGTGGGTCCCACAGCCCCCTATAAACCTATAGCGATATAGCTATAGGTCACCCATAACGCTAATGCTAACACATGTCATGCATAACTTCTGATAAGTCATGGATATACTCAAGCCTCAAGATTTAACAGATATACACAAGATCAATTAATTCAAATAGTTTGAAGCAAAGAATGTGAGTGGGTCTCGCTTAAATCCCTTCCTCTCTTACTTGTTTTAATCATGATTTTAGCCAATTTTGAATCAGCTAAAAGTTCAGTAGAAAACAGATATCCATAGACGACCATGATCAACTTGTTCACTACCTCAAACCCTACAGAGGCAATTGCATCTAGCTAAAACCCTCTTCTTGCTTTAATAAAATTCCCCCTGACATTCAAACGAAGAAAAAATTAGGAGGTGGACTTGGTGGAACAACTATAGGATTCAAAAATAATCTTTTGGTCACCACCATACCATTGCAAGACCTGAAAAATGACCATTTACATGCTGGAAACAGCATTCATGTTCAGGCATTTTCAAAACCGAAATCCCATTTACAAAAATCACATTCCATCATCAAATAATTAATAGGCAATTCAAAGAGGCAAAAATAAGAAACAAACATTACCAACAATATTACTTAATGTCAGAAGAGCTTCTCTTTTGATGATAAGTCATCTAAACACCAAATAAACAAGCATACCAGTTCATCAAAACCATCAATGCAGAAATAGGTTTCATGGTACGGAATTGTCATAGTGATTAGAACTGTCAGTCATACCTGGATGCAAGCTCCATAAGAAACACCACAAATGTTACACAAAAGTTTCCAGCGATCCTGCAATTCCAGAAATATGAACAGTAGAAAACCACTCAAAACAGCTTGATATCATTATGATTCTTGTAAATCAAGTATAGATTGAAACTGAATAACATAAAAGAGGACAAAATTTCCCAAAAATAGGGCAGAGCACAGTATGGGAAGGGCAAAACCTTCCAGTGGAGCCCGTTTTGAAAGCCTGATGCAGATCATTCAGATCCGATGCAAATTCATCAGATGATGGACTCACTTGAGGATTGGAGGCAGAAGATCCCAATCTGAAGGCTAGATATGGACCAGATCTGATCCCGATCTGAAGGGCTACATATGGACCAGATCATATCTCAGATCTAATAATCAGATTTACATCTAATAGCTGCTATAGCCAGATCTTAATCTAGATCTAATTATCAGAAATAATGAAAGAATAATCACATCTGATGGTCAGATTTTAAGAGAATAGACATCAGATCTGGATAGTTAAATTTCAAAAATAATAGGCAAATAATTTAGTTAATTAAATTTAATGAAGTGGAAAAGTGGGGGAGAAAGTGTGGCCAATGAGTGTGAAGAGAGGTAACTTGACACAAGAAAACAAATAAAATCTTTCCTAAAAATGGATCTGAAGTTTAAACAAACTAATAGAAGCGAAAAGAAAGCGAGAAAAAGTAGGAGAGAGAAATATTGAGAGAGAGGGAACCGTGGGGGTGAGGAAGTACAGAAGAAATACAAGGGAGAGAGTGACCCTTGCCAGACAGAGAGAAAAGAGAAAGTACAGCCACATAACTACATAAAGCAATTACCAAAAAGGTAAGACTAATATCCATTCAATCTCATCATATAAATCGTTGGGGATGGGAGGTTGGTTACTTAATACTTATACATAGAAAACAGAAAAGATCTCCCAGGTGAACTTAACTACTAATAAATTATCTAGACTTTCCCAGCTAGGACTCTTGGACAGCTAAGGACTAGAATTTTAAATTTCCTAAACTGACTCACAGACTAACTACTAGTCTCCCAACAAAAATAGCAAGAAAAACATGGGAGCCACTAATAAAATAATAATTTTCAGGGCACCTTCTTAGAACTACAGTTTTGGGCTTTAAATTTCAGCCCCCTAAAACAATAAAACTCAAAAACTAATGTCCAACCCAAACTATTTCTACACGCCGGCCCAAATTTAAACTAGGTCTACATTAAAGCCCTTCTAAAATGGTCCATCCAATGGGGCCCAAACTTTGTGAGAGGGTAGATCCTAAGGGCCACCAAGCGGAAACATAAAGCTTTGAAAATCCAGGGACTACAGTAGGGTGAATGGATACACACAGCTGAGAAAAAAAAATACAAGGATTCATGAACATACATGGGGGTATTTGATTGAGTTTGAGTCAAAAATTTGCCATGTGGCTAATTCATAAGTTGTACAACTAATCCGACTGTCAGTGAGCAAAAAACAATCCGTGTACTGACAATGGTGGAGCATTTTGGAAACCCTTCCAAAACAAGGCCATGAGAATGAGTTTTTTCCTTGTGGGAAATAAATAGCTAATTACCTTATTGATTCGGTTAAGCCCATCAATGGGCTCCATTCTCTTGACATCCAATAGGCAAGTCTCTGCAGAATGCTAGGTGAATCAGAAAAACAAGCAGACTATATGATTGTAAATGCAAACTAACAACCAAGTTTTACAATGTAAGCCAACAAACCAGGTATCCATATAGCACAAGCTAGATGAGCCCAGCGTCCATCAGTTGTAGGCTTCATGGCACCTCCTAAAGACATTCAATTCCCAAAGAGAAATTCAATTTCCAGACTAAATAATGGATAATTTATCACACAACAACCGAAAAAGCTTTTGAATGTTAATATACCAACGACAGGACAAAGGCAGCATGGTGGGGGATGTTTGGCATGACCACATAGGTTGCACAACCATAGAACCCCATCAACAGGCTCTAATTGACCGTAGCATCTAGCATGGACCTGAACAATCATTAACCTAAAAGTAAACCTCAAAGGAATTGGACCAAAAACAGCACATAAAGAAAGTTCCTATATATATATATATATATATATATATATATATATATATATATATATATATATATATATATATATACACAAGACAGATACAATGTTCGCTCTCAACGTAAAACGATTCCATATGAAGGTTATGCAAACTAAGATCCAATTGAGGAAGTTTTACCATCATTCGACATTTATCACACTGCAGAAACAAGTTGTTTTCATATTCCTGGGGAAAAAAGATTTCTTGATAAGCTCAATTTCATCCACATGAAATTAAAAAATTTGAGGGACCTAAATATAAAACTGGGAATAAAAATAGCCAACAGAACAAAAATAATGACAGTTTACAAAGAAAATAAGAGAAAGTCTCTAAGTCCAAAGAGAAAACTTGTTAAACAAGGAATGAAAGAAAACAGCCTAATATCACCTCATCCATGTGGCAAACACTGCATTTATCAAGATCTTTCCAGTCAATATGAACAGGTCTGTAACCAGCTGGCAGGTCCCCATATACTTCTGAGGAAAATTTAAGTTCTGAGTACTTTGTGGACACTCTAGAATTTGACAATTCCTGCTAAAGTGCCAAAAGATTTGTCATAGACTAGAAGGCAGAGCAAATCAAATGTCAAAAAGTAAAAAAATAAATAAATAAATAAATAAACAAAAAAAATAAAAAAATAATACAAGAAAGCTGATTGACAAACTACCAGTTAAGTAGTGCCTTTGAGCCTGTTCAAGCATTTAAAAATTGCCTAGGCTCAATAAGAGGATCAAAAGTTTCAAAGGACATAAAGATAAACACAAAGAACAGATTGTCACCAAAGACGGAGTGAGATGATAAACAACCCAATAATTAACTGGAAAATGTTAAAATTAATCAACTAAAAATGATACAAAGGATTAACCAGGAAAAATTTCCCAAGAGTCAAAGGTGACGTGACCGATCAACTACGTTAAGTTAGCTAGATGTCAATGCTATAAATCACGACTGATTTTTAAAATGTGTTGAATCAAAGATTGAGAATGAATGAGTGAGTTGATCTACCTCACCCCCAAATGCCTTTATTTATAATCAACTATAATGAGGTAAATAAAGAAAGTAGGTAGAGCTGACCTAGCACACACATTACACATTTAACACATGTTAAATGTGTGTACATAAAGCTGTCCCAGCACACACATTACACATTTAACACATGTTAAATGTGTGTACATGAGTTGTCATTCTTATCTTCTTATCCTAAACAAATCCACTTAAATTGAACCGAACCGTGACTCAGTTCATTACTTACTACACTCCCCCTCAAGTTGGTGCATATATGTCATGCATGCCCAACTTGGACAAAATGACATGAAATTGTTTTCCAGGTAGTCCTTTGGTGAAGATGTCCGCAAGCTGGTCAGTTGATTTGACAAAAGGAATCTGAATTTGACCACTTTCCAACTTCTCCTTTATGAAATGCCGATCTATCTCCACATGCTTACCTGTGGGCTAACAAAAGGAATCTGAATTTGACCACTTTCTAAGGGCAATAGGGAGATCAGAAGCAGAGTCTAGAAGCTCCTTACCTATGGGCTCCTCAGTATCTGGATCCTGGGCTGACGAAGGGACATGTGGAGTAGTTGCGTTGATGGTAGTGGCCCGTCCATGCTTGCTTCTGGCACGGCTATATACTTGCAACGGCTTAGGGCTAGGATTAGATTAGTTGGGTACGGTAAGAGTGGATAGAGACTCTAGTGTAGGAAAAGGTTCTAGAGACTCTGGTGTAGGAAGAGGTTCTGGTATTTCGTCATTTCTACTTGGTGTACATGAGCTGTCTGAGTCCACTCAACTTTGTACCCTTACTTCCTCAGGAGATGTTGATATAAGTAAAGGCACATCTTCGACTTCAACTGGTGCAAGTTCCCCCTGAAGATGGGACTGGTAATACATTAAACTCTCATGAAAAATAACATCCCTTGTGATGATCATCCGGCGAAAAGAAGGATGATAGCATCTATATCCTTTTAGAGTTGCCGGATAGCCCAAGAAAATACATCGTAGACTTCGTGCCTCACGTTTGCCATGTAGGTGATGATTACGTGCGTAACACACACAACCGAACACCTTAGGTGGCAGTAGGAAGGAGGAATCGCCAAGTAACAACTCTAGTAGTGCCTTGTTTTGAAGAAGGTGAGATAGAAGCCGATTGATCAAGGATGTGGCTATGAGGACTGCATCGCCCCAATAATGTGCAGGAACATGAGCATCCATCATTAAAGCGCGGGCTGTCTCAAGGAGATGGCTGTTTTTTCTTTCAACCACCCCATTTTGTGCTGGTGTGTCAACCCAGCTCGTCTGATGAATGATGCCGTGATCCAGTAAATATTGCTGAAAATGACCTTCTAAGTATTCCTGACCATTGTCACTTTGAAGTATTTTTAGTGAAGCATGAAACTGGGTTTGTACCATTTTGTGGAACTGACGGAAGCATGAGAAAACATCACTCTTGTTTTGCATCAAGTAAACACAAGTGGTACGGGTGTGACAGTCAATGAATGTGACAAACCACCGGTGACCAGAAGTAAAAGAAACCCGAGTAGGACCCCAAACATCTGAATGAACCAAGTCAAAAATACCAGTGCTCCTAATATAAGTAGGTTTATAGGAGGTACGAGCCTGTTTAGCCAGAATACAGGCTTCACATAATAACTCGTCCTAATTACATTGTTTAAATAAAAAAGAAAAAAACTGAGATAACACAACAGTGGAAGGATGCCCTAAACGCCGGTGCCACTGTTGTAAAGTACTGATAGTAGAGTAAAGAGAGTGCGGGGTTGGTTGGGTAATGAGTGGAGGCTGATATGCTATTACTGATGAAGAACCATCTGCAAGAAGGTAGAGGCCACCATGCATTCCACCATGTCCAATCGTCCTCCCGCTTTTCAGATCCTGAAAAACACAATAAGAAGGGAAAAAAGTAACTTTACAGTTCAAGGATTTTGTAAGACTACTAATAGAAAGTAAGTTTGTAGAAAAATTCAGGACATGAAGCACAAACTGTAAAGTAAGATTTGGGGAGCAACGGACGGATCCCTTTCCCAAAATAGGAGAAAGAGTCTCATCTGCAACTCGGACTGTATCCCACCCAGAAGAGGGAGAATACAGAATAAATGAAGAGGAAGAACCTGTCATGTGATCAGTGGCTCCAGTATCAATTACTCATGGATGGGTGATATTGGAAGCACATTGACCCGCATAGGATGTACCTGACCGAGCAAAGAATGAACCTGATGGCCCTAAAGCTGACTGATGACCAGTGGTGGCAGTAGTGGATCGTAGAAGATTCCTGAAAGCCTGAAGTTCTTCAGAAGTGAGCACAGAAGATACAACAGTTGGAGGTCCGGGCTGTTCACAAGTTTTCGTCTGATGTGCTTGTGGAATCTTCCCAAACTTAGACTTTTTCTCCCGTCTCTTGGCTTCAAAATTTGGGGGTTTCCCATGTAACTTCCAGCAGGTGTCTATAGTGTAGCGTTTCTTGCCACAGTGAGTACAACGAATAGGTTCCTTAGGAGAAGAATAGTGTGCTGAAGGCTGTGTAGAGTAAAGCGCAGATCACTCAATTGGTGCAACAGGCATCATTGAGATACGCCGTAAGTCCTCATTTTGTAAAATTGCATTAGTTTGCTCCAAAGTTGGGAAATGCTCACGGTTCAGAATTTGTGAGCGAACGTGATCAAAGTCAGAGTTTAAACCAGCTAAGAATGTATAAACTCTGAGTTTGTCCTTAGCACTTTTCATAGCAACAGCATCCATTGTGTAAGCAGCTGTGAAGGTGTCATAGTAGTCTAGGTCTTGCCACAAGCTTCGGAGTTCTGAATAGTAGTCAGCCACAGAAAGTTCCTTCTGTTCCAGGGACCCAATCTTGACATGCAGGTCAAATATAATGGAGTAATTTCCTACTTGTGAGTAAGACGCCTTAGCAACAGTCCAAATATGGACAGCATCAGGTAGTAACACATAACCCCAACTTATCTTTGGTTCCATAGAACCAATAAGCTAGGTCATCACAATTGAATTCTCAGAGACCCATTCATTGTAAAATTTATCAGTTGGGTCGGGTGCTGTAAGCACACCATAATATATCCAAGGAGTCCTCTGGCAGCAATGGCCATATAGGCTGTCTTTGACCACATAAGATTATTGGTCCCATTCAATTTCACAGGATTTAAAGCAATGGTAGTCAATTCCAATTTTGGTACCTCAAAGGAAGTAGCATCAGATAATCCAGACATGATGTAATAATAGATGTCACTAATGTAACAACTCAGATATTTTCCAGTGAAAAAAAAAATGACACCGCAAAATCTGAGAATTTAGAATTTAATGCACTCAACAACCATGATCATGGAAAAATAGGAATCGATTCTTCCCATATCAATTCCATAAATAATCCAACAAAGAGGAATACATGTGTCGGAATGATGATTAGACACAAAAGTTTCGTTTTGTTTTTTTTTTTTTTTTCAGAAGAAGGATTCCGCAAGTATGGGCTGCACTGAGATGGAAAAAAAAATTCCAAGAAGAGATTGCCGCCGATGGTGCTTGGTCCAAGAGAGGCTGCTCACCACAGAGAATTAATATTTCTCAACAAAAAAGGACAAACCGCAGCAAATAAAAACCCTAGAATGGCTTGCGGCATATGCTGGCTGAGAAATCTTCCCGTCTCTGTGATAAATTTAGTTTTTTTTGTTTTCAGAGGAAAAAAGGACTGCAACTTTGTCAATTTATGACATCCTCTTAAATTGCAGCCCTAATAATGGGTTAGAGGTTAAGAAAAAGAGAAGAAGGAGGATTACAGGATGGGGTAAAGAGAGAAGGGGTCAGATACACCTTACGTTCAGGTTCTCTTGAGAAAGGAGCCTTGTGGCAAGGAGAAGAAAGAAGGGGGAGAGCGGTGGATTGCGGTCAGGTTCTCTTGAGAGGTGGCTCTGATACCATGTTGAATCAGAGATTGAGAATGAATGAGTGAGTTGATCTACCTCACCCCCAAATGCCTTTATTTATAATCAACTATAATGAGGTAAATAAAAAAAGTAGGTAGAGCTGACCTAGCACATACATTACACATTTAACACATGTTAAATGTGTATACGTAAAGCTGTCCCAGCACACACATTACACATTTAACATGTGTTAAATGTGTGTACATGAGTTGTCATTCTTATCTTCTTATCCTAAACAGATCCACTTAAATTGAACCGAACCGTAACTCAGTTCATTACTTACAACAAAATGTTTAACATAAGTGACAGAAAATGCTTCTGAAATGCTAGCTGCAAACCCCTACAAATTATGCCAATGGCCCACTCAATTCCTATCAGTAGGAGCCATGCTAAAATGATAAGCTCTTTGTCTGACAGTCACTGTACTACTTTCTCAACCATGGATTAAAGTATCGTGCATCATAGTGTCTCGGTTCGGCAATTTTAAGAGACGTATCGTATTGTATCATGGATACGGTGGATACAAGCAAGATGCGCACGGGAATGGTTAGGGAACATACAAAGCACATTTTTAAAATATAAAAATACTATAATATGTAACACTAAAAAGGAAATTTTTTTTTTACATTCATAATAAATTAATAATACCATGTCGAAAGTTTTTACCTTTTTCCTGCAGGCTTTATTTGAATGATCGATTGAACTTCAATCTTCAATTGAAACAATAGTTAGATGCTTCCTTCTAAGTCTTTTTTATGCATAATCAAAGCCCTGAAGTTTGGAAAGTGATTGGTTTACAAATAATGGTCGAAATCCAACCATCTTACAAACTCTTTCCACTGGTTAGTAAAAAGCAGTAGGAAATGAAGACGATAGTCCTTTTAAAGCCCGTATCATCCTGTATCGGCCTGTATCGAAGTGTATCGCTGTGTATCGACATGTATCGACCTGTACCAACCCATATTGGTTCGATACAGTAGATATGCAGCTATACACACTATTTAAAAAATTGGGAGGCGTATCGCAAGGGTATCATATCGACCCCCTACAATACAGATACATATCAGTGCATATCAACCGATTTGTATTGATACTTAAAACAATGCTCCCAACTTATTGGCCCACTTTATTAAAACCAATAATAGATCCCTCGTAAGTTCACAATTTTATCCTTGTTATTTGTTGTAATAATTGGAAAATAGTGGAAAAGGAAATTCTAAATGAAAATAGATATTTAGCATCGACCACCATTCTCAAAAATTTTGGGATTTTTAAAGAGGATAGTCAAATTGGGACAGAAAAGTACAAGCCTTTAAAAATTTTCAAGAAAAGAGCTTTCACATGAGTTCATGAAGTCAACAGTATATGAATCCTTTTTTTCTCTTTTTTTCTTTGAATAATATCAACCTTGAAAAGTTCTAGAATTGCTCCTCACAATTCCCAAATACCCCCAGACAATATCCATCAAAGCAACACACAAAAGCAGCTTTCATTTCTTCCCTATAGGCACAAAATACAAACAACACAATAACTTCAACATAGGTTCTGAATACATGAGCCTCGGGGAGGAGGGATTTGAGCCTTCAACAAATGCAAAGGCTCTAAATGATTCATGATTATCCACATATCAAAGATCCGCACAAGGAACACCCATACTTTGTGCTCAAAGTACTCATTGCATGAGCAAGAATCATTTCACTATATAATGCATTTCATTCCGACTACGCCCATGAAGAAAATTAAACTTGATCCCAAACTAATCATTTTCCATGTTGAAAACACTTTACGTTAAAGATCATAAAAATTATCAAGGTAATGACGTATAAGTGAATATATTGACCTCATAATGCAATCAGGAGATATACAATTGTTGAATAACTCCAGAATAACAAGATAAATAGATCAAATATGATGACATTTCAGGGAGATATTACAAAAGAGGACCTAACCCACGTAAGGACAATAGATCACCATGACAAAGGTCGAGCAGAAGGTAATGCAACATGAAACAGAAGCCACCATGTTGGAAATGTATGTCTAGTCAACATACAAATATAGGAAACAATGAATAAAAAATGTACCTGTATAAGATCGAAAACTTTATGGTTCGAAAAACCAAACATGTAAGAACCAGATTTGTCAGCAGTCTGTACTCCACCTTCATTACTAATTTCATTAGGTAAATTCTCCTGTATCTTTCTTATCCTTCTGTAAATCTTGTTCCAGCAAGCAGATGGAGTAGCTCCTTTGAACTGCCAAAAGAAAAGTATTCATCCAATTGAAATGATATCAGACCAGGAAATTGTGACATTCATAATAGACAAATGCAATGTAGTGACGTTATCTGATGTAGATAACAGGACAGGTTGCAGTGGTTTCTAGTCCTACCTCATGCACCAATGCCACCATTAGCAAGTCGGAATAACAACTAACCAACATCCCACAGAAAACTCAAGAACAACCAAAATTTAGGGGTTTGAAAATATGATAATAGATATACTCCCATCAAGAAGCATGATAGGGATTATAAGGGTAATTTGGTAGCTAAAATATGTATTCAGTTTACTGATGGACTGTTGACAGGGTGATCCCATAATAACATCGGTAGGAGATTACCCTGTACCCACCATTAGCCAAATTAAGCAATAGATCTAACATCTAGAGCCTCTGAAATCCATTATACGCAACATACAGAAAATTGGATGATGTAAAATTTCTCAGATGGACCAAAACCATAGTTCCAAATTTCAGCCAAAATTTCAGATTTCGGCTGAAATGTTTCGGTTTTGGCCAAACCGAAACGAAACTATAGGCCCAAACCAAATAGACACATATTTCGGTAGATTTCAGTCGAAACCTGTCAAATTTGGCCAGATTTCGACCGAGAGAGGCTAATTTCAATCAAATTTCACTAATTTCAGTGAAATTTGATTTTCTTCCAAAATTTCTTTATTTCTTCCATTCTTCTTCTCATCTTCCACCATTTCCTCGCACTCCAAGGTCCATTGAACTTCGTTCCATCAAGGATTTGAAGATTTGAAGCAAAAATATAACCATTTCTTCCTAAACTATTTTTTTCTTAAAAATTTGCATGTAAAGTCTATGAATGGGATGCATATGTGATACAAAATGAGAACCTTTATCGACAATAGCAATGGTTTCAGGCTTGGGGATTAAATGCGCCACGAAACTCATTGTGGTGAGTGGACTTCCTTATTCTATGTATTTGATAATTAAGGAACGTTTTGGAATATTGTAATAACAATATAAGTTATATAACATTAGTTTATTACTTTATTTCTAATTTACTACCCTTCTCACTCAATGCGCATGTTAGCATGCAATGATGTAGACAGAGAAATACCATTTCTGATTTTTTTTGTGCAAATGATTCAAGGGATATGTTAATAAGATTAAAATTGCATTACAGAAAAAAAAAATTGGGCTAAAAAATATTGTTTTTTTTTTTGCCACCGAAACCAAGTTCGAAATCTGAGTTCTTTTTTTTTTACTTGGTTTCGGAGAAATTTCGGTTTTTGGCCTGGCCGAAACCAGCGCGAAACCAAAATTTGAATCCTTGACCAAACACTTAAAATAATAATAAAATAAAGATACTGCTTACCAGTTAGAAAACACAAGTCAAGTTTATACTATATCTAAAAGGTTGTTTTGCTACTCGTTTACACCAAATACTAGACTAGATGAAATACATTCAAATAATACGCTTCAAAGTTCAAACTACTATATGAAGACATCTCGATAATAATGTCTAGGAAGGCCGCATTTACCCATCAAGATACCATAGCCCATAGGTCGTAGATATATATGAAAAAATAGGGTGCTGGCAAATGTAAAAGAAGAAGATTTATTATTATCTTGGCTAACCAAGTTGTTTAATAAGATTATGAGCACAAGAAAAATGCTAAATGAGTGGAGGGGAAGCATTATGGTCCTATTTTATAAAAATAAAGGTGATATTCAGAGCTGCAATAACTATAGAGACATAAAATTAATGAATCATGCTATAAAATTATGCGAGAGAATTATTAAAACTCATCTAAGATAAGAAACTACTATCACAGAGAACCAATTGGTTTTTATGCCAAGAAGATCTACAACATAAGCTATTTACTTACTTAGGAAACTCATGGAAAGATTTAGAGATTGCAAGAAGGATCTCTATATGGTCTTTACGACAGAATCTCTATAGAGTTAATTTGGTAAGTACTAAAGAAGAAAGGTTTTCAAGTTTATCTGTGGAACTAGTAAAAAAAAACTGTATTATAGTGTGGTGATTAATGTAAGAACCATTAGGAGGGAGGCAAGGTAGTGAATTCCCAATTACAATATATCAAGGATCAGCTTTAAGCTCTTATTTCCGTGGGCTTATCATGGATGATATAACTAAAGACGTTCAAGATGAAGATCTTTCGTATATGTTTTTTGTTGATGATATTGTTTTAGACTTTTAGTGGATGAGACAAAAACATAGATTAATGCCAAATTGGAGTTATGGAGATCAAACCCAAGGAGATAAGCTCAATTAGCAAGAAACCTATGCTTCAGGAAGCGGAAGGTTCCGAATTTAACTCCTATTACCGTCTGGGGGCCACAAACATGGGGGTGTTAAGTGCTCTTTCTTTCTTGCTTTGGATGCAAGTGGAATGGTTCTCACTCAACCCTAGAATGGCCCAACCATGAGGTTGTGGGGTCAGTATGGGCCCATAGGACTAGTCAGGTCGAAGGTCTAGATATCCATCATTAGCACGAAAAAAAAGAGTTATGGAGATCAACCAAAGGCTCGAAATCTGGGGTCACGACCCAGTCTCGGCCAGATCGAGATCCAAGATTTCTAATATCTCGATCAAGATCTCAGCGAGAACTTTTATTTTAATCTGGGAATTCCTGTAGGCTGTTTTGGGGGGTCAAATGGCCATTTTAAGTCCAAGGAAACCCTATTCTAGTTACATAAGCATATGTAAACCATGAAATTGCGAAAAAATAATCACATAGTGGTAGTTGAAAAAAATTGTGATACATAGTGGTAGTAAAAATAATAACACATACTGGAATTTTGCTCAAAGAAACAGCACTCAGCATTTATTTAAATGCTCCAATATGAAGGAGTGATTTGATTCAGATCGAAGGAAGTAAAAGATCCAAGGGTAGCCTAAAATGACTCTAGGTGAGGTGGTGAGGAAAGACATGCATAGCTTAGGCCTTGTATCAAATATGACATGGAGTAGAGCTGATTGGATGATAAGTATCCATGTAGCCAACCCCATTTAATTCGGACAAGGCATTGATGTGGTTGTGGTTGTTATTGTAAAGCCACATTAACCTGAATATGATGCCATGGTAGCATGGCTACAAGCCTACAGAAAACCTTTGTCTCCTATGCAACAAGGAGACATCTATTTTTCACTTCCTATGTCATGGCCATAAGATTGCGGAGCTCTAGCATCAGAATCATAAGGAGGTTGGAGTACATAAGGCTCTCTTTGGTATCAAATTAATTTTTGTTCTTCTAACATGTTTTTGTTTTCTAGGTGTTTGGTATCATTTTTGGGGTGTTGTTTTCTAGAAGAAAAAATAAGAATAGCCCAAAAAGCCAAAAAAGATCAAGAGCTGTTTTGTGTTTTGATCAAAAACCATTTTTTGTGCTTCACTTTAATGAACATGTGCAATGTTGTGGATTAAGTGACGGTAAAATGGTAAAAGCAATATTTTTTATAACCAAAACCTTTTTCACCTGCTCACGATTGCCTCTCCCCTTTCCGACAATAGCAACCCTTTTAGCCATTGAGTTTGAGATATGGATGTGAAGGGTGGGAAAGAACAACAGAAGAGAAGCAACCAACGAAGAGGTTGTTGCTAAAATTGGTTATGGTACAGAGCAGTCAGGAGAAGAAGATAGTGTATTTGGTTGGATTTAGGCTCAAGACAAAGCTCTTACAATTTCATTAAGAACCGCAGGACATTGCTGGGAGGTGTCCATTGATTAAGAACTTTTGCGATGTCAGAGACATCAAAGTTTTCTCAGCTGTCTTTGGAGCATTTTATGGTGGGCTTTCTTGGACTCTTTAAAGACTGATTTTGTTTGATTTTGAAATTGTTAACATTTGTCAATTTCCATCACCAAACTTCAAAACAAGGATTATTTGGATTTTCCATTATTCCTCCTTAATCTCTTCTTCTTCCTTTCTTATTATTGTTTTTTCATGTCAAAGTCATATTAAACTCAGCTCAGACTCACAAAGTTACAGTTAAAAACAAACCAACAAAGATTTTATATTGATCGATCGATAGAAAAAAAAAATTAATGAATAATTAAATACTGGGAGACGCATTTGTTAATCAGTTTGTACTCCGGAGTTTCCTTGGGAATGATTCGAGTTGATTCAATCCAGCCAATTCAATCCACCGCCGCTGTGGCCCTCTCTCCTTCGGTTATCTTGCTGGCTTCGCCCTTCATTTCCTTTGTATCTTCAAGAACTCTTTAAACTGATTTATCAATGTCAAGTAGGATGAAAGAGAGGGCGGCGTATATAAAAGCACGAAGTGGGTGACCAGTCAACTCTGCAGCATTTGTGTGGGGGAGGAGATGGGAGGAAGAAGAAGAATATGTGAACAGTTTTAAAATTTGTTGTTGCGATAAGTATACCAAACCTATTTGTCATTCAATTATCCATTATGCCTAATAGTTACCAAACAAATTTTTCTTTTGATCAAAAATGAATTTCATTATTGATTTTTAATAAATAGGTAAAAAACAAAAACAAAAATGATACCAAAGAGACCCTAAAATACATTCAAACAGTAACTGCAAGAATAAATACCATATAAATTTAAGAATAAATACCATATAAATTTAGGAAACCACAAAACTACCCTTAAGAAAAATCGGTTAAATTAAACAACAAAACCACAGTTTCACAAAAATCATGAAAGAAACACAATAGTATGTTCCAGCCTCAGCACCAAGTGCTAAACTCTGAAACAAATAAAAAATAAATAAATATGAAACAACTAACCTGCTCTCCAGTATCAGCTGTAACTCTAAAGAGAGGTCGAAACTTTGATTCAGGGTCTCTCAGAACTTCCATCTTATAGAAAGTACTTACAGTCGGATCTGATTTTAAAAGGAAAAAAAACAATGTGAAGATATGATACAATTCAAACTTCCTCACAAGATAAAATAAGAAAAAGATGAAAGCAAAAAGGAAATAACACATTGGAAATGCTAGCAAATAAATAATAAGGGAAACTTACAAAAGGTCTTAGAAAAATGTTTTACCTAACATGGAAGTAAACTTCCTCTCAGCTATATAGCCTTCAGGCCAGATGTTCTGCTCATCTTCAAAATGAACCGAGTCCCTGACAATCTTTCCTGCAAGGTAATATGTGCAGATAAGAGAAGAATGAACTATCTCCAATATCTCTCAATTACTTTCAAGAAGAATAATGCAACTAACTACTTATTCATCAACGATGGCATGATACTCAGAGTAATGCACTTGAAACAGAGTTTGCAGTGTGATGGTCTATTGCACAAATTGAAATTTTTATCAATAGACAGAGGACATCTGAAATATTGAGAATCACCTAAACTTATTACACGGAGATCCCCTAATTCAAGCGGACAAGTTTTTATGCCTTCCAGTTTTCCATGTGACCCATCATCTCTTACATCAACATCAAACTCGTCACTTCCCTCCTCAGCACTGGCATTCTGGTTTTCATCAGTGCATATGGTATTTTGCAACCTCAACATTCTTTTTGGGAGCTTTTGCTCACTCAGGTACCTGGTTAAGAAAACAAATAGTTTTAAGATGCTGCATCACAACCGTTAATAAGAGTCTAGCGTTACTCATAAATTGAACTCATGAAACAATGCGCTCTTGCTTTTCAATACTCAGATAATCATTAAAAAGAAAAAGTAGAAAAAGAGCTGTGAAAATCCATATTTTAACAGATGCAAACTGTAACAAAGTAAACGAAGAGGAGAAGATGGAGAGAACCAAAATAGGGAGAGAAGAAGTGAATTTGTGCGTTCTTCTCTCCCCCCACTGCCACCTATTTATTAATGATGAAAGCAAGTAGTTACAACCTAGTAGAACTCTAGAAAGTAATTATAATGAAACTCTAGTAACTCTTGACAATAGGACTCCTCATGAATCATGATAAGATTAAACACAATAGGACTCTATCGACACCACATAGTGGATATCGACTTTGCTATCTCAATAAAAACAATGCAAGAAAGAAAAAGTAATCTCTACAATTCTAATGCATTAAGATAACACCTAACAGTGCTGCTATAAGAAGTGTCATTCATTCACAAATTACAAGTTAGAACTTAGAAGTGTTGTATGTAGCTAGAAGTCCTATAAGTAATTGATGTTAAAAACTAGTCTCATTTTTCCATGGAGCATATGAGTCATTTCTTTTCTTCTTCTTCTTCTTTTTTTTTTTTTTTTTTTTATACATCAAACCTATTTCCCATTCAAAGTGAATTTGTCTTATACATCCCTGAACATTATGAATTATGAAATCATAATCAAGGAGCCACATGAAGAACTAATATGGTAAAAGGGTAAAGCATGGAATTGACTACAACACCTCAAGTGTGATTAGATGAAACATATTTTGTTACTTTTATGTTTACCGAGCAAGTGATAATAAAATGATCTCACAAGCTCGAGATCCAAAGTCAATAAACTCAACAAAGCCTTATGCAAACTACTTGGGGTCACTACATGAACCCTGATTGAGGAATGTTACTAATTCGAACTTAATTTGAAAGCTGTATTTTGACCCAAATGTTTTTGGGATGCCCCTAATAACCAACAAATGCCAAGTGTTTTTCCATGTGTATCTATGGGAACTTGAGGAGTTGATCCGCCTACACATCTTGCTTTTATTTCTACATCAGGCGTTACTCCACGTATGGCTCGACTTAAAACAGATAGTGGATTTGTTTTTATCTTTTGTGATCTCTGAATCAAGAATAGAATATTCGAAGCACTCTTTGGACCAGACAAGAAATCTGTAATTGTCAGCAAAGTCATTTCTTTTATTATTATTAATTGTTTTTTAATCCAGATAATGCTGCTTACTTTATCTTTATACATAAACATAATAAATAGGTCGCCAATTCAGCACTGAATAAAAAAGTGCCTCGTACTTCTTTATCCAGTAAACAGTTAATTAAATGGTTAAAGTTTCCCCCTTTTCAGAAATCTCCTTGTTCTCTTACAAAATTTTCCTCCATACTTTTGCTGCCTTCTTCATCATGTTGTCCCATCCTTCAGGCATGTTCGGCAGGTGTCCAGACCTCCTAAAAAATCCTTCCAACAAGAATGCTGCTTGAACATTGTAAGACATGGAGCCGTTTCACTCTTGTGAACACTAATCCAGTACAATTTTTTTTTTTTAGATGGGGGTGGGGGGATAAGTTGTTTGTGGTACAAAATTTCATCCCAAGTTTGCAAAAATGAGGATGGCAGAGCTAATAATCCAATCAAATACTTGGAAAAATGAGTGTACCAATAAGAGAAGGAAAGAAAGTCTATACCATGAAGTGATCAACCTAAGAAATAACTTACTGTCACATGTAAAACTATAACTCATAGAGTTTTCACCAATCTGTGTGCGACAGAGAAGTGTTCCCAATGGAAACATATTAAACTACAGGAAATCAATCAACAGATTATGTGCAAATATTTACACCACCTATAAAAAATTACAGTTTCAGAAAGGAATATGATGCAGATCAGGACCAAGAGAAGGGGCCGAAAGAGTTCAGCTGGGCCAGGGCAAGCCTGGGCCCATTCCTGCAGCAGCCGAGATCTCTCTCTTTACCGCCAGCCCAGCAGCCAGATTTCCAGAATTTCCACCAGCAAGCATAGCCTAGTTTAGTTAGGATTTTATTTAGTTTCCTAATTTATAGGTTGCTTATTTCCATTGTTAATTTCCTAAAATATAGGCTTGAAATATAGAAATTTTAGTTACTTGGAGACTAAGTTTCCTAATTTTGTGTTTTTAGAAACTTTCATTTTCCTATGTTTTAGAAATTTCCTAATTATAAAGGAGGTTTAGATTTCCTTGATTTTAGGACTTTCCATTCTAGTTGTAACTCTTCAAAGGTTATAAATAAGAGTAAAAGAGCCTGGCAGCAGGTAGAGAGAGTTAGCCAGAGTTTAATATTAAATTCTGGTTGAGACTCAACCGAAACATCTATTTTTTTCATTCCCGTTTTCAGATAATAGTGGTTTTTCAAAAATTCATAACTTCTTCATCCATGGTTGGATCACCTTCAAATTTGGGTATGTTATCAAGCACATCCTAGAGTACTTCCCCTCCAAGTTTGAAGCAAGGATCAAGGTGCCGGTTTCGAGACCTGTTTCAGTCAGGCTCGAAACTGGCACAACTCGGCGAAACCATCGAAACCAGGCCGAAACCTGGTATTTTCTACCAGCTTTATTGACTCCATGGTTTCGAGGCTTAAAAATGTTTTTTTTGGTTTGATTTTTTCTGTGTACCCTATTTAAACCATTTTACACCTATTTTTAATGTTAGTTTGCAAAAAAGACATAGAAAATAGCTACATGTGGTGTGGACCAATGTTTGGTAGTGTACGTTGAAATAATACACAGATGTCAAAATGTAGTAATGTACTAAGCTACTAACTACTAAGTCACTAATTAACAACATTCATTAAAAATTAATACATTGATGATAAAACTTAGAAATTAGAAATCTCACCAATTAGTTCCATGTGGAGCTTCATGGTACATTTAAACCACGTGCAACATACCATTGATGGTGGCGATAACGCTCCTCAGATTGCAGCACGTATGTATCCCAGGACATGTTATCACTCCAATTGTTCTGATAGTCTCCAACAGCCCACCAGTAGATAGAATCATCAACATAATATAAGTACCCTTGTCGAGGGTAAGGCTGATTGAGTGTGTGTGTGTGGGTGGAGCAGGAGTAGGCATGAACGTCGGAGGAGGAACATACTGAAATATGGAGTCGACGAACGATGATCCAACAGTACTACTGCCAATACCTGAGGCTGAGTCATCTCTAAATTGATTGCTGGGGTAGGAACTAAAATAACCCCCATACCCACCACCTCCAACCCCACTGGCCCCAATAGTAGACCATCCAAATCTACCATGTGCCGTCGATCTGATACTCTCGCCGCCACTCTCTTCAGGAATTGCCGGGCTCGAAGTCCGTGTGATCATGAATTCTGGTGCACGCCAATGCCCAGTCCCTCCAGTCTGAGAACTCTCCCCTAAATGCATCCCCTCCATGCTGCCAGACATGGTCGATATATCCATGGGATCTGTTTCATCCATCTCCTCTTGTGGCATGAACCGCTTGATCCTCTAGTGTACCCTCTACTACTACCACTAGGTCGGGCTCCGTAGTCAGTATCCTGTGTAGCATGATCATACTGAGTCTCCCCTGTGAATCTCAAGGGAGACGACAATGGATCTAGCTACCGTGGCTGGTCATACTGATCGGGCTCATTGCATAAAGCAGCATATCTGTCATCACCACCACCATCATCATCATTACCCCCAGTACCACTAGGTCCACTAGTACCAGTACCACCTTGGGTGGCAGAAGGTGACTGTGTTTCTCCAAAAGAAACAGGCCAATCTCTCAGTCTTATCACTATCACCAGTCTGAAATGGACGTCTTGCCTGTGAGTGGACTCTACCCTCAGTAGCCATAAACTCGCCCATATCAACCTCCAAGGCTCCAGCAATAAGCATGGAATAAAATCTCGGCGAGATCTTCGGTGTTTTCGTGACTAGCCGAGACGAAAATAGGGTTGATAACCATTTTCGTCTCGGCAGTTACATGTTCTCGCCGAGATCTCGCGAGATCTCGCCAAGATCTCGGCAGTTTTCGGTATTTCTCGCCAGATCTCGCAAGATCTCACGAGATCTCGGCGAGATATTGCTTTTTACTTTTTTTTTGTCTTTATAAAAGATAGAAGAGGCTGTTCTCGGTCGAGAACTCGACCGAGACTGCCCCTTCCTTTCTCTTCTTTGGTTTTTTAATTTTTTTTCATTTCTTCCCCCATTTTTTGTTTGTTTGGACTTCTAAATTGCTACGGGTGGTGCTTCGGACTACGGGGATTGTTGTAAGAGCTTCATATCAACTGTTGAAGGTAAGTTTCTTGCCGAAAAATGAGATTTTTACATGAGACTAAAAGGGAGACATGGTTCAGATGCAGGAGCACAGACACGGAGTCAGAGTGGATCAACCAACTTCTATTCCGTTCCATCAGTACTTCCGCAAGAGTCTACGCACTAGAATACTACTTCAGATTTTTTTCATTCTTCCCAAAGATAGGTATCCTTCGGACAGCTACTGATGTTATATTTATGAATCATGTGCAAGACTACCAGAACTACTTTGCATCAAGAATGTCATGGGAAGATTATGTTGCTCAATTGGAAGACAATTTGCGTCGACAGTTTTCCTAGATGTATGATGATAGTAGGATGGATCATCCATGACACTCTACGTATTACTAGACATTGTATTTGTATAAGGATTGTGGAATTGTGGACTATGGGCACAGGGGGACTATGGGATCATTCAATGTTGAATATTTGAACTATGATGTAATGATTTATAATGAAGTGTTATTTTGTTTCTCTTTCCCCTAATGCATTATGTTATTGTCTCATTTGCCATATTTGATTGAATATAATAGCTAATATTAACCTAAATTTACAACAGACTTCAGCGTTGACCATCAAAATATGGGTGTAAACCCAAACAACCACAAATGGTCATTTTTTTTGTAATTTTATACTCTAAATGTATTTATATATGTAAAAATGAGGTTCCCCTGAAGTTGGAAACCTAAAAAATGCATTTTGGCCACCGAGACAGCCTTTTTAAGTTGTCTCGGACAAAATGCACTGTCTCGGCGAGATCTCGCCGAGATCTCGGTTTTGGAGGAGGCCGAAACTCCTCCGAAACCCGAGATTTTAAACCTTGGCAATAAGACGACTTGGTCGACCACCAGCCTCATCTAATTGAGGCTTACCACGATCTGTAACCCACTCGTTCAAAGGATCAACTTCCTCTCCCCCCAACTCAAAGATCTCACTCAACTCAATGGGGGTTTTAGCATCTTTGACATTGCTTAACCGTATGTGCTCCTCTTTCAGTATCAAATGATAATGCAAATACACCAAGTCCTCAAGCCTTTTTGCACCTAACCGATTTCGTCGCTTAGTATGTATAAGCGAAAATGTGCTCCAGTTTCGTCACATCCCGTGGCGGAGCATGTTTGTGATAGCACCTTTACTGCTATTGCACGAAAGCTAGGTGACTCCGACCCATATAGGACCCACCATTCAGCTGCAAAATAGCATAGGAAACTGATATTAAATGAAGAAAAAACCCACAATGGCATATTGGCATCCATAAAGCAAGTATACGTACCAGGGGGTGTTGATTGTCGACCAGATTCAGCCGCTGTCCTACCAAAACTCCCAGTGGCATCTCTAAAGCTTTTGAGCTGAACCAATTTTGATGGGTAATAGTCTTAGTAAAAATAGAATTCTTAAAAATTATGTTGATAACAAAGTAAGTAAAAGTCTTACTTCTTGCAAAACAATAGACTGTGCTCTTGCGTTTGGCTCAAACTTGGCAACCACTTCTTGTACTGCATCTATCAATTCTTAACTCATTTCCAAGTTATCTTTGTATTGATACTTAGGATTCAGATAATATGCTAAAAATTGACAAATATTATAATTACGCCAATGCAAGCTGATGTAATTTTAATTAGTTGAGAAACTGAAGTACATCAAGTAAAGACTCACCAGCCATATGTAGTGGGTGCTTGAGCTGTCGCTCCCAACGATCTTTGATGATGGCAATATATTTTGAGTTTCCGCGTCTGTAAGCTTCCTCTACTTGTATCTTCATCATATCTATGGCAGCCCACAAGTATGGTAAGGTGACTTCCTCTGTCCATCAACTATTCTCAGCACTTTCACAATGGGATTTAATATCGTCACAACTTTTTTGACATCATCCCAAAATTTATCGCTGGATATGGTTGCATGTGCTGTTTTACCAGCTCAAGAACTAGACTAAGGTCACTTAAACCACTCCTCTGAAGCAATCATTGATCTCAAGCTAGACTTCTTCATGTCAAAACTCTTGAGGGCAATGTAGTTTGTTGCAAAACACGTTAACCCTGGCCTCACCAAGTCTCCACCACACTTGGTTTTCATCATCTCTAAGACATATCCATGATTATAAACGAAAGTGGTTACTTGTCTTGCATTTTCTACAGTCTCTTTCACCAGTTTTATTTCCCCCATGTCCTTCAACATCAAATCAATACAGTGGGCTGCACATGGTGTCTAAAAAATTCGGTATTTTTTATTATTCATCAACCTTTCCCCTATTTTTTTGAAGTTACTACCATTGTCAGTAACCACTTGTATCACATGATTTATCCCCACTTCTTTCACCACTTTCTTCAAGAGTCCATAAATGTACTTGGAATCCTTGATATGATTGGATGCATCAACAGACTTCAGAAACACTGTTCTACCATCACAATTCACCAAAAAGTTGATGAGGGATTTTTTGGTAGGTCCGGTCCACCCATCACACATCACAGTCACCCCATATCTTTCTCATTGTGTCTTCAAAGAATCCACATATTCTTTCATTTCTTTCTTATGTCTGGGTAGGTAGGTATTGTACAACTCCCAAGCTGTAGGCCCTTTAACTCCTAGACCTGCCCTAATAATTTCATCTAACATATTCTGATAGTGAGGTCTTGTGGTAGCATTTGCTGCAATGCCATGGTACATCATCCACTTGGAGATTTTATCTCCTACCCTCGTCTTGACATCAGTCCAAAAATGGGACAACTTTTTTTGCTTTCTATCCTATCTAACAAATAGATCAGGATCCGCCCTCAGGACCTCAAGATTTGGGTCACGAAAAAGTAGTGGTGCATGTGCAGTAGCTGGAGTCCTCACACTCTGAGTCCTCCTAAAAGGTATCTCACGGACACCCCTACTTCTCAGCCTCGGCCTCCTCCCCTCATCCTCTGTTGCTGCCTCTCTAGATGACCCAGCTCCTCTAGTCCTCTCAAACTGTCTTTGTCGATCTATCTCTCTTTGCTTTATACTTGTTATCTTCGCTCTCTTCAGCTGTCTCACTTCTGCCTCTGTCATTTCTTAGTCTACCTCATCACTGTCAAGACTAATGTCATCTTCATTAACCCCTAAATTTCCCTCCAGACAAGCCTCTTCGAACTCCTGTCTATCTGTCTTCTTCTTATTTCTTCTATCAATATCACTCTTCATTAAGCTTGTCATAGCCTTCTTCACTTCACTTGGTATGTTGGGGCAACCCATAACATCCTTGTTACCACCAGCAAGATACCACTTCAATCTAGTGGCACCACCTCCTTTTATTTGTTTGTCACAATAATTACATTGTGACTGCTTCTTATTGGCAGTCAGTGGTATCTCATGCCTCCATGCAATGTCACCACTTGGAGTTGGTGCATCAGTCATTTCAAACACTTACACTGTTGGAACAAGAAGACAACAATTACTACAATTGAAACAAACTATATTTTCATTTCTAACAACAGTTTATTACATAAATAATATCTTATAACTAAATAATATACCTTAAAGTAAAAAAACAGCATAGGTTTATCATTTTAACATTGCATTATTACATAAAACAGCAATAAATTATAATTTATAACGCATTTATATTTTTTCCATAAGTTAAATATATTTTATTAATTTTTCAGTAATTAAAATGCCCTTAAATCAACATAAATAATTAGTTCACATTACTTTTATTACATAAAACAGCAACCCACCATAAAATAGCAAAACTTTTAAAAATAATTTTATTTATCAAGATTTTCAAAGTGAAAACAGAAATATTTTATCATTTATTTATATTTATTTTCAATTTAATTAATTATTTTATCAATATCCAAAAATTAAAATAATTAAATAAAAACAGAAAAATAATTCTTCTCCATACAAAATGTAGATCACCCTATTTTTTTTAACATATATTTAATTCAATGTCATACAACATGTGTAAGACATACTTTTTTCAAAAAATAGTTGTAGGAAAATCTTTTTTTTCAAACAGAAAATCTAATAAATAAATTAGTTGTCAAAAAAAAAAAAAAACTACTTCCACGGATTCATAGATCGGGTGTTAGAATCAAACATATAAAAAAATTGGAAGTCATCCATGATGTTTGCATACCATTTCATTGAAAAATATACAAAATAGAGAGAATGAGTTACCTTGAAGAGAGAGAAAGGAGTTGAGAGATGAAGAACCTTAAATAACCTTGACAAATGTTGAGATCCTTGAAGAAATGAAGTTTTAGGAAGAAAAATGAACAGAAATGAGGTTGGAGAGCAAAGATGGGAAAAAATCAGAGAAAAGAGTCAAAACCTACTGATTTCAAGTAGGTTTCGACTCTAAAAAGGGGATGGGGGTTTAAGTCATGGTTTCGAGTCTTTCGACCAAAACCTGGTCGAACCCAGTGGTTTTGAACCGAAACCATGTACTGGCCAGTCGAAACCGAGTTGTTTCGGTCAAACTTGAAGTTTCAACCGAAACCTCGAATAGTGGTTTGAAGACTTTCCAATGGCTGAATCTCAAGATAAGTGAGTTTTTCCATAATTTTATAATTCTAGTTTGGTAAAATACCTGTTTGAGACCTACGGGCAAGATTAGTTTCAATCCCACCTGTTGGATCAAGCTCATCTTCTGGGATATTGTTTCTTATATCCTAAAGATCAAGCATCTCAATTTTTGAACCATTTTTACAGACGGATTTGAAGTTGTGGAATTATTTGTTCAATTTCAATTACTCTTATTTGTTAAATTTGGGTTTGGACTGAATAAAAATCTTGTAACAAAGAGGGATCTATGAATCAGATGTGTTGAAACCCTTTTTGCCACCAGAATATTAACAAAAAAATTTAGCACTTGAATCCTGCAATTGTTGAACTACACATAATTTAGACAGAATTCAACAATCACAGAAACCACTATTCTGTTAAAATTTAACCCAAAAACAAAGTACAAACAGAAAGCAAGATTTCTGTGGCACAAGGCATACATACAGTAACAGACTAAACAATTACACTTATAGCCTTGACATTTTGAATCTTAACAACAATAGATACATGGCCATTCTAGGCATAGGAATCTTTACAGCCACCTTAAATTTCAATAGAGATATTGGTAACATAGTTGATCTTAGATAGGATGGCAGATGTTTTCGTTTGGAGGTCTTAGGTCCTTCAAACATAGAGGAAGACACTAATTCACATGGAATACAGAGGTAAGCAAAGCAAAAGAATTATCACACATGAATTCTTCTTGTGCTGAAGCTACATAATTCAGTATGAATGCTGCAAGGGGTTTTGCTCTATATCTTGCTGAAATCTGGGATATGAAATTCTAAGGCCCACTTTGTATCTGGAAGAACATCATCATTTTGAGAGGCATAATCAATAATACCTCTAATGCCTCCAGGGAGGACATGAAAGGAGATTGATGGAAAAGAAAAACCAACATCAATACAAGTGCTATTTCCTATTTGAAAACCCGAGCCAAGGCAGAATTTTTTTGAGGAGAGGGGGATCTAAAAACAGTCAAAAGGAGAAGAAAATTTAATTCCAACTGGGGCAAAAAATTCTAGATTAAGCAGATATCAAATATTTCCTCGAAGGCCTCAAAAGGAAAGTGATGGGAAACCAAGAGGTGGAAAGAGATCTAATAGATGCCATTTGAAAGATGGATGAAAAGGAAATCCTTGGAGATGAACAAATATTGTTAACTGCCTTGAGACTTGAGAGCATAGGCTTAGGACAGTCTGATTGTGCTAAAACAATGTAATGAAGACACTCTAAACATAGAGAAATCTCTTCAATATATCACATCAAATATTTAATCAATGCTCTACGGTTAAAAAAGAAAATTAAGGGCTTTCCACACAAATGCACAACCCTACAGTTAAATACAATCCCTTAAGCTACTAAAAGAAAACAGATTTGCATTAACAGTCTTACATTTTTGCCTCTTCCAAGCTTCGACAGAAGCTTGTCTGCTTGCACTTCAGGTGGAAAAAAGAAAGAAGGCCTTTAAGAAATGAGATGACTTGCTTCACCCTAATCCTGGCAACCAATAAAAATGTGGTCTATTTAGAAAAATTATAGTAAAAGCCAAACCATTTGCTTGTGAAGGACTTCATCAATGTCAGTTTCAAGGAAACAGGACTTTTCCACCAAAAGACATAAAATTGCACGCTCTGGGTCCAGTTCTACAATTTCTGCAGACATCAAAGTACTTACAAACGTCTTTACCCAAAAAAAAAAAAAAAAAATACTTACAAACCTGGCAAAATCATGGGTTCCAAAAAATTGCACTGGAATTGATCTCTCTGCTGAAGTTGGCTTTAAACCTTTACAAGCACTAATATGTGCCTCATTCAGAATTATTGCTGGCCACATAGCATGACCTGCACAAAATAAGGCAACCATTAAGATGCTTCTATGAACAAAAAAAAAAAAAAAAAGAGTGGTGGACAAGTGCTTTGTGAAAGTAATTAGTACCATAATTTATTTATTTTCGATAAATAACAAATTTTAATAACTGTATCTAGGCTCAATCATAAATAAAGAATGTGATATAGAGCATGATGTTTACAAAGGATTAAAATAGGATGGATGACGTGGAGAATTGTGTCTAGAATGTTGTGTGATTAGTGTATTCCTTTAAGACTTATAAGAAATTTTTATAGGTCAATAACTCGCCCAACTATGATGTGTGATGAAGCAGCATATAGATAAACTTAGTGTAGTTGAGATGAGGATGTTGAGATGTATGTGTGGCAAAACTAAGAAGGAGTAATCATATTTGAGTTGTTTTAAGAGTAGCATTGATACAGAAAAAAACCACCTCATGTTGTCCAGTTCATCCAACCGTGATCCAACGGTTGGAGTTCACCAGGCGCACAAACCGATGTATTGGTATACGCACCGGGTGAGCTCCAGCCGTTGGATCACGGTTGGACACCGTCCAATAATAGGAGACGATATGAGTCCACGTTGATACATAACAGGCTACAAGAAAATCGTTTGAGATGGTAATGGCCATGTTCAATGGAGGCCTTTAAACGCTCCAGAACGGAGGAACAACTTGATTCAGATTGAAGGATCTAAAAGAGCTAAGGACAGACCTAAGATGACTTTACGGGAGGTAGTAAGGGAAGACGTGTATAGCTTATACCTTATTTCAAGTATGACCTCGAACAGCGCCAATTAGAGGGAGAATCCATGCAGCTGACCCTATTTAGTTGGAATAAGGCTTTATTGCCTTTGTTATTGTGCTGTTGTTGTTGTTGTTGTTGTTGTTGTTGTTGTTGTTGTTGTTGTTGTGTTTGCATTAGTTTGTGATGCAGAAGCTGCTACTGGTGTTGATCAATGGGCTCAAAAGTACCTTCGCAGAACCAAGCCTTCCAGCCCATAGAGCCAACCTACAGCTCTTCTGTTTGGGCTTAGTTTAGTTGTCTTATTTCATTCATAGTCATGGGCTTAAGTTGTTCTAGTTATTTTATTTCAATACTTATTTGTTGGATGGCTTTTGTTTATAGCCCATTATTTTTCGGCTTGTCGCTTGCTTAATTAGTTTTAAGCAAATAAGGTGGAGTTTTTTTAAGTTGCCTCTCACTAGGAAATAGCATCACACGGTTTAGAGAAGCCCATTTTCTAATCGATGATTGCTATTAGAGTATATTTACTTTTCCTAAAAGGAGTTCCAGGCTTCCAGCAGATTAAGTTGCAACTTGTAAGGAAACTTCTACCTTGGTCAACATCACTAAGGAGGGTTTCTATATATGTCGTCTAGAGCCACAAAGCTCCCCATGGTTTTATTATTATGAATGAGAATTAGCCTTTTCTTTCTTCAACTGTGGGATTCAGGTCAATGGCTGTGTGACTCGGCTGCACTAGTGGGAAGCTTATGCCCATATCCTTCTATCTCCCTCTTCTCCAATCTCCATTATCAAGTCAGTTCATATGTGTAATTTATTTTCAAATCTGTTCTTATTGCATACATCGAATCACATCTAGATTGAGTTTACTGTTTTGTTTCCCCCAATTAGTCTACTGTTGCATTTAGGACTTCATGGTTTGATGCTACTGAAAATCAGACTGTTGAATCTGATCTCAGGTTTGGGATTTATCATTGATGTTTGCTGCTGATCGATACTGTAGGGTTCCAATTCTGTTCTGTTTCTAGTTCCAATTCATATTCTGTTAATCAGATATTGTTTGACACTTTGACCTGGTTTATGCATTGATATCATACCTATTATTTGCTTCGAATCTGGTTTCTATTCTGATCAACTGTTCATCGATTTGGAGTTGAAAGTTACATGCTCAGATCTAATTTCATAAGACTGCATGTTACTGTCAACATTGGTAGCTGAGAATCCTATTACTATAATGATTGTTTGGTATCTCATCATCCAACCATTAGACTCCTCTCAGCTTTGGATATCTTTGACCTAGTAAGATACTACTTGTCCAATTCTGCTCAACATCCATTGGTTAGATTGTTGACTTTTAGTTACTGTTGAAAAAACACTTGCTTATGTTTCCTAATCCTAGTAGCAAGGACATCATCATATCTCTTAATCTGACCATTGGATTGCTATCATATTTGGATATTGTGTTCATTATATTATTCCCTACTTGTGTCTCTTGCTATTGCTACCGATTCCATACCTCATTAGTTTGACAGTCCAAGATCAAATAGCATTCATAGACACCTTCAAGTTAACTGAATGTACACTCTCTCCCACTTCTGCATATGAAGGCATTCATGGAAAGGAACAGGCACTGGTAAATGGTGAAGTACGTGCATGTACTGATGTACAGAAACCAAAATGCATCTCACACACACCACAGAAGAAACTAGTTGCGCACCAAATATAATAGCAGCAATGCATCACTTCAAACCGTAGTGTTAAGATAATTAATCAGTTATCCACCATTGAATCACCATAGACACAAAACACATTTAGATTGGAAAACAGGAACCTCACAAGTCACAATATACAACAATTGCCCACAGTCGAACCTAGAGTAACCACTTCTCTCTTCCCAAATAAAGTAGTGGTGACCTACCAAGTACCAACCTCATCCAACACAATTATGTCCATGCCAATATGAAAAATTGATTTAATCATTTAAAGAAGTTCTTCACTGTTCAAGAATTCAATTTAAGAAGAACGTTAATTAGGCAAACAATAATAAATATGGAAACATAACGAGCACAGATAATTATTTCCCATGATTCTTACAAGCGGATGATGAAAACAATGAAAAGTGGTAAATTATCCACTGCATATAGAGTATCATATCAAGGATCTCGGCCACAATCAAAACAGCTCAATGACGGAGGTCGAGATCCTCCAATTGCTACTCATAAACAAAAGAGCATGCAGGGAGACAATGTCAGAAAATCCAATGAGCCCCGTATCATTTCAAGGACACTGCACTTTCAAACTAACAGTGGTAGGCAGCAACAACCATGTGATAGGAAGAACAGCAGGGAGGAATTCTCATATACAGTTATGAATCACCTTTTACTCACACCAAAATGAAAATGCGAAACACCTTGTAATAGGAACCACACAGCAGAGAGAAATCTTCTATGTGATTTTAAATTTTAAGAGACTTTATTCAGGAATCTATGACAATCAACTTTAAATTGTCCAGAAATGAAAATTGGGAGAATAATGTACTATTTAAATAGTTATTTCTTCTCAGTTCTTTTCTTTCTTGTACTCTTTCCTGTGATTGTATAAAGTACCCCCCACCAAAAAAAAAAAAAAAGAACTGACAAACCTGTAAGTTTTGCCCATATGATATCTCCTGGTTCAAGCTCTTGACAATCATCAAAATCAGCAGCCAGCACAACCATCTCACCATAATCCAGGCCTTTAATATCCACATTCTTAATGCTACATCTCAAATTCAACTCCCGCATTTCCTCTCGGGAGAGATAAAATCGAACCTTCTCATCAGAGAGAATCACGCTTTCAGAATCACCATCTGCATATTGAACCTGCACTTTTGTTCAGAATGCATCACAAACTGGCTTGCATGGATAAATTTTTGACAATATACACAATGGAATAGTTTGACAACAACATAAATTAGGTAATTATGTAGTTGCTACAAGACTCTAACAACCCAAATTGAAATTTTTTTTGCACATTAAAGTGCCAGAATATGCCAAACAAATAAAAAATAATATAATGGATAAATTTAGACAATGGCAGTAAGAACCATACTTGATGCTGGGTGGTCTCTGAATTATACCCAACAATGCAACCAGAATACCATTCATCATCCAATGGCCAGTAGACCTGCATTGAACCAGCCCATGAGTTAGAAGGTTCATATGTAAACAAATCCATATAAGAACAACAATAGACTAGCAGTTGTATTCTGTCTACATTGTTACATTAAAAGCATGGAACTGAAAACAAACAAGCTAAGCACCTAAGGCCAAGACTACTACTTGCCTTGCATTGTAAGCCAACGAATGTATTTGGTTTAACATCTTCAAAACTCAACCTGCAACCAGAACATGTAAGGCACTTTTTAATGGTTAGGGTCGCCTTTCATTTGCAGATGAAAAGAACTAATATAAAGAGAAGAAACTTACTCAACCCATTTCTTTGTACGAGAGCCAGAAGAGACCTTCTCTCTATCAGTGATCTGCTTAGACTTTGCCAATCGCAGTCTCCTTTTATCATCAGGATCGCTTTTATCAGAAGAACGAGGCCCGTCAAAACTCTGGAAAACACTCGAATCTTCCCCCAATTTGATCAGCTCGTAGTTGCCCGCTTGCTTATTATCCTTAATGATTCTCCGGGTCTTAACCATACCGACCTTAACATCCGATTCATCAGCTCGGTTTTCCCCCAAATCACCATCCCCAATGTCGTCAATGTGGCTGACCTCAACCCGATTTCCACCAATATCGTCACTTAGGTCAATTCTAATTTGGCTCTTTGATTCTGATTGGAGCTGCTTCAGCATAGAATCAAAGATTGGTAGCGTCTGCGCACAATGCCGAGGCCTCTTAACCCTCCTGCTGTATACATGAATGAGTGGGGGCTTCTGCGACTGCGACCCTTTTTTGTCCGAATCATCATCTGGATAACCGATGGGTTCTTCGATAAGCTTTCGAGCTTTCACTTTCTTGGACATAACGTTCGAAGATCCACTAGAGTTAATGCAAGGTGAAGTAGCAGAGTAGATGTGATGGAGAGGTAAATACCTTAGAGTTCTGGTGTCGGACTCTTCTTCTTCATGTATGAACTTCTGCGTCCGCAACGCCATGGATGAGAAAACTAACAAAAACAAAGACTAAAAGATTAAATTCTGAATCTATTGTTTGTTTTGTATTGAGTTTGGATAAAAATTTTCTTGTTTCTCTGGTAGGGTTTTGACGAAGAAAGACTGGCTTTTTGGAGGGACGCTTTCCCCCAAAATAAGCCGTTTCCCGCCCGTGTCAGATGGAATGAGATGGAAACAGATTATATTTATTTATAATTCTGACACTAGCTTCTGTGACAACAGGAGGGAATGCAGTAAGGCAGTTTCAAAACTGACCAGGGGTTTCAAAGGGGGTTTCAATAGTGCCCTTAAACAGGAAAGATTTCACACATTACCCACCTCAAGAGGGCTCCAAGGTTAATCAGGGATGGCTTTTAGTACAGATGATCTGTTTTCTTTCTATTTTCCTTTTCAATGCCAGAGTAGACAGACCAGTGAGGTTAGCTACTTAGGTGGGATAATGGACATTTGGGCTTCTACCCTCATTATACGGAAGGAATGACTGAATTTTTTATACAATATTTTTGTTTTCTTGGTTGGATACAATGCATTTTTCACTAAAATTGTGGTGGGATTATGAGTTATCACTACTTTACTTTTATTTTTATTTTTCCTTTTCTGATTGAGAGAGTCTTCCTACTCAAGTATGTAGGTACCTTCCATAAACTACATTGACATATGAGTGGCACTGAATAATGTACAATTTGAAAACTATCGCAAGGGGAGGAGAGAAATCGAAAGGATTGTGGATCAAACCAAGCAAAGTACATCATATAAGAAGTAGATGATCTATAAGCGGTTCCGGGCTAATCAAATCAATGTTTATAAGGATTTTCTTGTGTAAATCTATCTTAGAACATTTGTGGTTTCTCCCTGATTAATGACTAAAATCCTCTATCTCAAATCAATTGAGTTGAGCATGTTATTCTGTGATATAGATTTATTGTATCACAATACCATTTGTCTTCTCAAAATTATTTTCTGTTCATTTTGAATTTCAGCCTGTCTGAACAACTAATCTCCCACCAAAGATATCAGCTTTGTTAAGAAATTGAACAGGTCATGCATGAGGTGTTTCAAATGACAGTGAAATTCAGTTATTCGAAGGTTGGCATATTGGCTTTGATTTCTTTGTGAGATGAAAAAATGAGAAATATGGTAATTTTAATGGTCTGGAATAATCCAACTTGCAGCTTATGGAATTCGATATTGTTGATTCAATGAATGTTGTCATCAATGTCATTTACTCTGGTGGAGTACTTGCTGCAAAAAGGTGGCAACGGTTCTGGTTCTCAAAGTGTCTTAGTTTACATTGAGAGAATATATATGGTATTTGAAAGTTTCCAAAAGTTATAATCGGACCTATTAATAAAAGAAATTTGCATTTGAGTATATCTTTGTTTGTTAGATTGTTAAGTTCTATGAAATTATAGTAAAATTCATGGTAAACTCTGATGGCATTCATCTAGACTTGCTATTCTTGAATGCATTTGGGATGAGAAGCAGCTACTTTGAGTATAGGTTAGAATGTGGAAAATTATGGAGAAACATTTTCTTAGAAACTATGATTTGGGCCACCCGAAAAAAAACAACATAAACGCAAGACCAGGATTTCCTTTACCAAAATGTTTGTTTTCACTTCATCAGAGTGTTTCATCTAAATTGGATCACTTCCAACGATTTGAGTTTGAATGGCATGCATCCCCCTTTAGGTGAAGGGAGGTTTATATGGGGGCTAGCCTCTTAATCAGCAGTAGAGGATATGAATGCTCACTTGTTTCAGAATGTGTACTCATCAGAAGAGAACTTTATCAAGAGGACTATGGTGAAGGTATGGCTGGTCCATTGTTCAAGAAAGGTTTCATCATTTTCTTTGTTTACAAAATGGGAAATCATAATTAATTCAGATGTACTTAGGGCCCGAAGAAAAGAATACTAAATTTTGATGGTTCATCTTTGGGAAATCCTGGACCTTATGGAGCTAGGGGGGTGATTCAACCAACCAATAGTAATGTCGTTAGACTATTCGGGTCCAATTAGGGAAACCCATAAGAGCTGAATTAATCATGTCCATCTGTTTGGAATGTGCTATCCGAGAGGGGTTCAGTAACGTCATAGTTGAAGGAGTATCGGCAACAATCACTGCTTGCTTGGTTCCAAAAAAGACAGTCCTTGCAGTTTTTTTCATCTTAATATGTATGAAAAATTCTTGCTTCTCATGTGAAATGCTCATTCCAATGGAAGCCAAGCACCATAAATGACATGGTTAATTTTCTAGCAATGCAAGGAGCCAACAGATTAAGCTGGGTTCCAGGCATTGCCTTCCTTGCTTAAGCAGTTCCTATGGTTTTTATTTCCCCCATATTTGTTTCAGTGTTTAAGAGATATCAATGGCCTCATTTTGTGAAGAGCTCTGTAAGACTTTCTCTTAATTAATAATTTATCGTTACTCATCAAAATGTTGTAAAAAAAAATAATGGTTTTCGAATTTGTGGAAATGTGTTTTCCACTTGCTATTGCTATTATAACTCACTAGTCTGCATAATAGCCCAATCAGCATTTTTTTTTTTTGTTTTGGTGACATACTTAAGCAAAGCTAGTGAATACCTTGTGTGATGCATGGGGTATTACTGGGAAAAAAAAGTGAGTAACCGTGTATGTGTGTGTGAGAGAGAGAGAGGGAGAGGGAGAGAGAGAGAGGGGAAGGTTGCCTAATTTGTGGATGAGGGAGAGAAATAGGGAGTTCTAATATGGGTTGGTGTGAGAGAGGAGATGAAAAAAAGATGAGCTTTCTAGTAAAGAGTCTTAGCTTTCTAAATGGAGGGAAAATCAAATTTTCTTTTCAAGGAAAAAAGAGAAAAGCAAGCCCTTTGAACTGTAGTATGTTCCAAGGGTTGGGTTGTTCGTTCATTACTGGGTTCAGAATGTCGTGACACAGTTCGGTCCATATCCGATGTGGGCGTTAGAGCATTGAGAGGACCTTTCCCTAGTACAAGAGGACCGGGAAGGACGCACCTCTGGTGTACCAACTATCGTGCCCACGGTAAACGCTGGGTAGCCAAGTGCGGAGCGGATAACTGCTGAAAGCATCTAAGTAGTAAGCCCACCCCAAGATGAGTGCTCTCCTATTCTGACTTCCCCAGAGCCTCCGGTAGCACAGCCGAGACAGTGACGGGTTCTCTGCCCCTGCGGAGATAGTGCAAAATTTACCACAAAAAGGGGGAAAAAAAAAGGATTGGGGATTAGGGTAGGAAATCTTGAAAGAAACTAAATCTCCCTTTTGCATGGAATGTGAAGAGGAAAGTTTCAATTATTTCCCACTATCATTAATTTTTCTTGCAGCAGTTTCCAAGCAAAAACTGGATTCATATACCATGGTGTGTGATTTTGAAGTGTTGTAATACTCAACCTGAGGATGGAAGAAGCCATAGAGCAATCCTTTTCCAAATGAAATGAGGTTGGCTATATGAAATAGTTTTCACAATTCCACTCTTTTTAAAAGCAATGTTTCTATTCTCTACCACTTCATTTCTTTTTAATTCCTCATATTTGCTTTCATATCACTCCTCTTTACAAGTGCACTGAAAGGAATCCACAACAAATATCTATACCACATTAAACGTTTCTCCTCTAACTTATCTTCTAATAGAGACATTACAAGGGCGTGTTTGGGGTATTTGAAAAAAAAAAAGGTATATTGCAAAAACCTATGCAAATCATGCAAACAAAAAACATCAAAGATGAAGGCTATTTTATTGTAATTTTTTTTCCTGGTGGACCATAGTCCTGTTCATGTAGCCCCTCATTTTGAGCAATGGAAAAGGTAATTTTAAAATAGCATGTTTATACATAGTTGTAAATAATTTCATAATTATTTTAGTTAAATGGAATAGTAATGCATTTTCATAATTAAGGGTTATAGTGACAGCAGCATTCTCGTAATTATTGGGGCTAAGTGTGGGTTAATGGCATTTATGTAATTATTGGTTGTAGCAGTGGTAATAACTGATTCTGTAAAGGGGTTGTTACCAAAAACCATTTCTATTTTTTTTCTGTTCTCGAATAATTTTGGGACAGGCTTTCCAAAAACTAAGCTTGAGCGAAAGAACACAGTTCCAGAACAGAAACGAAAAAAGATTGTTTTATGAAAAGAACATAGTTCTAGAGCAAAATGTTGTCAATGAAGCTAAGAGAACTAGGCTCATTTGAGAGCGCATTCATTTTCCCATTCTACATTTGGAGCTCATAATGGAAATGTCTTGTTCTTAGTCCATTTCCATCAAATTTTTAGGAACGCATTCTCCATTTTGACAATGCATTTTTTAGAATACATTCTAAGAATGCATACCAAGCACAGCCTTGATCTACTATCTTATCTATAAATTTTTCCATTTACCACCCCCCGGCACGCTGTGTGCGATATCATCACCTCAGATACTTAGCTACAATTATAAATTTCCTTATTGTTTTAGTGGGATGTGCCAATCACATAATAATGTCATAGGCACCTCTTTTCTTCACTCCCTCTGCTTCTATGAGTTACATCTCCTTCTATTCCTATACTTCATGTAGGAAAATAGCAAGGGAAACTTATTAATGTCTCCAGGCATGATAACAAATGAATTGCAACCATAATGAAATATGACCACTCATTTAACCACATGGAAGAATGATGTTGTGAATCTGACAGTTGAATATCTAGAAAATGGCTGGTCTAGATAACCATGTACTCAAATTCAATCATTTACCCTTTTATTTAATTCCAGCCCTCCTATGTAAGTCCATGTGTCTTCCTCATACGCTAAATTTTGTAATGGCTTATTTTGCTATGCAACCAACTCTGAATGGGTTGCAACCTGACACGTGAGTAAGGGACCTTGGGGTCCACATATCCACAAAATTTCAGTCCCATCTAAAATGTCACGTGGTAGAATTAGTGAACATATGTCAATGGCAAATAAAGTACATCAACCTCTTGGATCACCAAGTTAAGAGACCTCTCATATCACCAAAAAAGAAGAATTGTCAAACAATTAAAACAAACCAATTACTTGAGATATAATACTTTATCAGATCATGGACCTTTTATTTAACTTCATATAAAATAAAATTAAGAAAATAATTAAAAGTGTTTGTTTCTCAAGGAATGTATCCTGTCACCCAATTAAATTCTCGGTCATTTTATCAATCTAGTATACTTCCCAGATTTCTGATAAATAAATGACATATTTATTATCTAATAAAAGTTCAATCCATCCAATATTCTGCTTTTTTCTTTCTGGTGTTCAAGGAGGATTGCAATTGATTTGGATTCTTTATCAACTTTGCGTTTAATCCTTCCTAACCACCTGCATCATAAACATTGAAGTCATTATAAATAACACATTCAACGTACCTGAGAATCTTGGGTTTGAAAGCAACAAGTACAGATTGCACATTAGTTACTTTCCCATTTGGTGCTTTCATCAATTTAGGGGGGAGAAAATGTTATCAGATGTCAAGATTACCTGTATAAAACATTCTGTACTTAGATATTCAGTTGGAAAATATTTAAACTTACACGTTTGCAACAAAAACTGTTTGAACATAAGCAGTTATGTAGCTTTATCCAATGGCTAGTGTCAGGAGGCCTTGCAATGAACAAGAAAATTTTGTGAAAAGTACTCATTCATTAGATCTCAATCAACTCCAATTTTGCACAAGGTGAAAATGCCTACCAATACACGGGCTTTATGCTTTTGAAACCTCAAATCCTCCTATAGCCATTGGCCAAGTTGTTTCTTCATCCTTAAGACTTTATCCCATCCCAAAAATACACAAAACTAATCATCCCCAAATTTTAAGACTGAGATCATTATAACAAATGCATCAAATTGCAGACTTCCACATTGTTAACCTGGCCTATATGAACTCATTCAGATGGCAGGCCCAAAGTTTAGTCACCAATGAAAATATTAAACAGAAAAGTATAAAATCAGCTGGCTTAAAACATTTTGTAATACTCATTTTGGCATAGAGAATAATTTAGGTGGTGTCTATTATATGGTGGTCTATTCTAAAGATGAAAGATATCCTGTGTTAGTGGGCGAGGCAAGGACAATAGCATGGAGGAGTACTGGCACAAAGTATTTATGTTAATGTCGGAAAGAGGAAGCAAGGTCAAAACAAAAGAGAGTTTTAGGAAATATTTTGGTTTAACCAAGTAGAAAATTGGTTTTGAATGTAATAACTTACCATATTACATTATTTGTGACACACTTTTAATAAATTGTATTTCAACTATTAGTTATTCAATTTATTGCATAAAATTATTGTCAGCGTAATAAAATTGTAACCGTACACTGCTTTGACTTAGTCAAAATAGTTAGCGCTAGTTTCTAGGACTTAGACTCTCATTAGTATATGAACTCCTAATTAGTTTATTATTTTATTTTATTAGTTTCCTTTACCAATTAGGCTTGTTAGTTTTTGAGTTTACTGTCTTTAGTTTGTGACTATGACTCTGACTTGTAAATTCCTAGATCCCATCTAATAGTTATTTTCTATTTTATATAAATACAAGCTACAAGGAAAGGAGCATGACACATTGATTCACTTCTTCTTCTCTTATTTTCTATTTTATTACAATTATCATATTTTAGAATCACATTTTTAATAGGGCTTACCAGTAATAACTATTATTCTCTCTTCAGTGAGATTTTAATTTATTATCAATATTTATTTACATCATTACCTACTTATTTGAAATTAAGAATCCATTATATATACCTAAAATCAAATTCTATGTTTAAGCCCATGAAGCAATAAATGAATTGACAAGTTCTAATTCTCTTTATGTGATTTTATAATATTTTCAGTATAGAACAGATTGACACCTTTTTTTCCCTTAAAAATCAATTATCTCATCTCTGTATTTGTCTTATCATGCAGTGTACTACATTGCTGATCTCTGCTATTGTAAATTGTCTCATGAAGAATCTTCTGGCCTCAACTGCAATACAGGAAACACACTCTGCCTCCTTACTTTTTTAAATATTTACCTTAATAGTACTTCTATACTGCTATTACATATATAAAATGGAGGAGTTATTATCTAATTAACTGCAAGGACTCCTCTTGCCATTGATCATCTGATAATCACAAATAACTTATTCATGTTGGCCTCATGGTTGAGCCAAAAAAAAGGTGAACTCTCTCACTAGAAACCCATGCTGAAAACTTTGGTGAGGAGGTATTGAACAAAGAACAGAAAGTATTTGAGAAGGCTTTTATTCATTGAGCAAGCACATAATAAAGCACCTGATTTCATTGTAAAAAGGAATATGTTATAATTTAAGGGATGGAAGACAAGAAAACATTGTCACTTGCACAGAGAATGGTCCTTATCAACTCGACTCAGTTTCCATTTTGACAAGGTCATGTCTAGAAACCTCAACAAATTACAAAGGGACATCTCCTTGGATATTTTAATAATGGAAAATCCTCAAATATAAGGCATGGATAGGTTGACCAAAATGCTGGGTTGGATTGAATTTCAGCAATATGGATCTAGTGAACAAGGCCCTGATACCATAACTATGCCTTTTTTGATTAAAATTTTCTGGTCTTTTTTGCATGAATCATTAGCCATCTGGGCACAAATACCCAAACTGTATGTAATTAGAACAGATACTTTTGGACCATCCATCAAACCATGTAACTTACAGCAAGTGTTGTGTAAGGCTATGCTTTAAAAGGTGCTTGCTGGCCTTTTTGGAACTACAATTAAATAAAGATCAACGTGGGATGAACCATGGTGTTAACAATTTAAAAAAACCTCCCTAATAATTGAATAGATGAATTAAGCCAGGTCTCTGTTCTCGGAAACAAACAACAAGTACTTGAAAAAAAAAATCTCTAATCCATGGTCACAAATCACCACTCCACCTGCAGGACCAAGATGAGTTCCTCTAAAGAACTGAAAAATTCACATAATTCAATTTTATAGATGATAATATCTCCATAAAATCAATGCAGATGTGCCTAATTCAGAAAAAATTTGTGGCCCGTACTTTACTGAAAAAATATTTGATATATCAGGCATGGAATCTCAACACAATGCCTGTTACTCCTCAAATCCTGTTGATGCCCATCAAATATATGTCAATAATAAATAAATTGGACAATAAAAAATATAAACATATAGATATTCTATCCCAAGTGACAAGTAAAAAATAAAATTCTTGGAGCATTTACTCTTCCACTGTTCATTTGAAAGAGCTGCATTATTTGGTTCTAGATTGTCATTGTGACTGCAGGATCACTATAGATCTTTTGAGAAGTGGATCAAGTTCTAATTTTTTCCCCTCACCATTTGCTACTAAGGAGAGGCTCAAGTTCATTTTGGATATCAATCTTTGTTACTCAGACATACAGGAAGGCAGAAAAAAGGGCCTTTGACAGGGTTGTAACATGTCCAATCACAATAATTCAACTTGGACTTTGATGGGAAATGACCTTAGTTGGGCTTCCGAGGAACCTTTTATGCAATAAATTACCCTTCTCAAAAAGTTTCAAAATTCTCTTTATGGGGCTATTTGGACTCCATTGCATGTGCAATGATAGTTGCAGATAGTATAGATCATTTCCTAGGTTCAAATTGATCATTATTCCAGTACCACAACATTAGTTTCTGAGGCCATTGCTTTCAAAGGCGGACTGCTAAATCTAAATAAAAAAAAAATAAAAAATAAAAAACAAAAAAACAAAAAAAAAAAAAAAAAAAAAAAAAAAGAAGAAGATGCCCAGACAGTTATACAACTATACTCTTTAAGTCTTGACTTCAATGCTCTTACCATGGTGGACTATAATTGTAGATTATTATCCAGTACAGATCTACAGTTTTTGCACCTGAACATTTGATATGCAAATATTTCTGCTTGGAAATTTGAAAAATGTGTTTCCACAGAAGGTTACAGATGCGTATTTTGATTTTTAACAAGCATCTGACAAACATGGTTCCAGTTCATTGGCCCAAGGATTCTGATGGAACTACTGTTTAACCATCCTTTCTTCTATTTACTGATTCTTATTAAGAAAAACATGACATAATCATAGTAAACCAAAAGCATGATGGGATTTATCAAACTCTTGTGCTTTCAACCCTCCACTGCTTTGAAACTAAAAGGCATAGTTACTTCTCTGAAGAAGCTGTAAACTCTGGTAAATTAAACAGTGACATTGAACATTTTTCTATGTAATTTTATTGAATAAAGGCAATAGATTCTTCTTGCATTTGATTGTACATGGTTTTGGGTTCCCAGTCTAAAGGTGCACTTTATTTGGGAAGTTCTGCATTGGATGAAGCTTGTTCCCTATAACTCTTTTCTTATTTATCTTTTTTATTTGAATAGATATATAAATTAAAATGATATCGCATTCTAACTCAAGTTTCATGGTTTGATGATTATCTTGAGTGTCCTGGTTTGATAATATCTTGTTTACATATGTGTGTCAACTTATAGCTCTGATCAACACTGGTATTGGCACAATGAGTTTCTATTTATGAACATCTTAGGCAAATAGGACAATGAAAAATAAAGATCTGTCAATTGATTAACATTGGAGCTTCACTGCTGCCCAATTTTATGAAACCCAAGAATTGAATAAATGGAGTGCATTTCTAGTAGGCTCAATTTGAATGAGATAAGTTTACTTGAGAGTCTGAGACAAACTAATCTCCAGTATTAGAATCAGGTGGGGTCTTTGCCCTTCCAGGAATTTATTCTTATTTTAGGGTGTGTGACCTGGGCAGCCCTCAACCTTTGCCTCCCAGGTTGCACTTCAATCTCATGTAAATAAAAATTGAAATATTATACATGACAAAACTACACTCATTCATAGCCATGGTCTTTGCCATTTTTAACAACTTATTAACTTGTTTAGCTTTATTTAAATGAACTAATTTTATTTCTCTGTTTCTCATCTCATTTTCTTGTGGCTCCATGGCTATTTATTTAATTTTTTTGTATGTACTTATTATTTCTTGAAGTTCATTTGGAAACTAGCTGTTTTATCATGCAGGATAACTTAAATTAAGGTACAGGGTCATGAATCAGGGCACAAGCCCAACCCTCGGATAAGAAGTTGTTGGTAGCTTCTCCTTAACTATGACCAAGAATACTCAATCCTGATGTTTTTAGGAAGGATGAAGTGAGACATGACTATTTTTTTTACCACCCCATTTACTTACCGTGTTTTCCTTTATCGTTACAGAGCTGATTGGAGAGTAAGACTCCTTGTAGCCTACACCATTTAGTTCGGATAAGGCTTTGTTGTTATTGTTGTTGTTGTTGTTGTTATTGTTCTCCTCTATCATTACAAAAATGGAAAGAAAATAAACAATCTAACCTCTCCACATTTGCTATACGCTTTTAAGGTGTGAAACTGAATGCTCAGATCTGCACGACATATCTTAATGGCAGCCTCACATACAATGGTTCGTTTGTTGAGAAGAATGAAATAGAAAAGAAGCTGTGAGAGAAATTTGGGCTGAAAAAGTTTCTCTATTCTCCCTAATTATATGGAAATAAAAGCCGATCTCAAATTTTTTTTTTCTTATATAGAGAAAATCAACTAGGACAATATCTCTCACTTAACTCGTGTTTGTATTTGCTCCAATACCAGAAAGACTATGATGATTAGAGGACAAATTCCAACTCAAAGAGAGTAAGAGAAGTTCTCTTCACCGTAAAAAGAATCATATTAAGGATTGTCACGGTCATGATTCGGTAAGTTTCCTAGGCAGTTGCAAAATACAACCCAAGAGGAATGAAGGTCACAAAGAAAAATAAATAACCAAAATACTCATGAAGTAGGATAAAATAATGTGTTGCTAACTAGAGAAGAGGAATGCAAACATGAGTAGCCCCCTCATTTCTCATAGTCTTAAACCCTTTCAGTAATTATCAATAAACCTATTAGAATAGGTCTTATGCTTTTCTTTCTTCTTCTTCTTTTTTTTTTTCTTTATTTTTTTTTTAAGTTCCACTTATGTTCATTCACCAATTTGGGCATTGTAAGTGTCCTGTCCAACCCCATAAATGGTTCCTTAGCCACAGCAAGTCATACAAGCTCAAATCCATGTTCTTTTTAAAATAAATTTCCCACATATTTGATCTTGGATATTGGAACTTTAGAAACATTCTCAATTCAAATGCCCATCCAATCTTGCTCTTTTGCACTCTGGTACCCATTCTAATTCTTGCTACCTCCTGTCTCTCTGGGCACTCAGACAAGCCCACATTGATAGAAAATTTATAGTGGGATTATAATATACTAAGCTAGAAATAGTGAATATATGAAGTGAGATCTTTTGGCATGGATTTCCTCCATTCAATTCATTCTGATGAAATATTACAGTTACTCATTTTCATAGATAGTGGTCAGAATACTGGAAAATGAAATTTCAAATACTTCTTTGGTACTCTGAATTCATTTGTATATTGAGTTCCACGGATATATATATATATATATATATATATATATATATATATATATATATATATATATATATATATATTCATGAACTTCTTTTTTCTCTCTCTTTTTTTTTTCCTTTTCCTTTTTTTTTTTTTTTGTGGGGGTGCGGGGGGTGGTATATGTATAATATAGTTTGTAGGAGATGGTGTGGGCTTGAACAGTTCAGTTGAAGAATTATTATATTATCAAGTGACAGATGAATTTATGCTGGGGTATGATTTGTCAACCCTTGCTCAAAAGAAAATTGGAAGTTGGCATTTCCTAGTATAAAAGAACAAGGATTGCATTGGTCCTTTGAATGTTTAGCTGGATTCCATCAGGATTTTACATAAAGAACACACTAGTTGATGTTCACCATTTGATAATTAGCAAAGAGAGAAGCTACAGACCAAAAGCATGATAAACTATAGCATTATAAACTATCACTTACCTGGAGACAAAAAAGAATGATATACATCATCCATTCTTGTACAGAGATTGTTAAGAAGCTCAGGATGAATCCAGCATGTCCAGGAAAGGTGCCAAACGAGCCTACATTAACTTTCAACACCAAACGGTGTGAGCAAATAATTTAGATATACTCATCAATGTGGACAAGGGCTTTCAAAATCCTGTTATTGAACCAGAAACAAAACAACATATCTTGCTTAAACAGCCAAATCAAATCAAAATTCGTTTTCATTTACAGATGAAAATAATCTAGTTATCCTTGGACTAAAATAACAACACAAAGTAATGGCTGGCCCAATATTCAAATTTAAAAAGAAAAAGAAAGAAAACTAGTTACAAAATGTAGGATGCAGACATCTTTTACAATGTTGCATTATCCATCTACTGGCACTACCCTTTGCAGAGAACTTATTATCCTTCTTTCTTGGATCAACAAGTATATCATGATAAAACTTGTGATTGAAGTAACAACCACCCAAATGAAGATTGTCAAATTCCATGCAGAAGCTTCAGTCCTCTGATCTTTGGCTGATCTGCTAATTCTATGTCCCAGCAGTCCTAATACTGCCGATGTAGTTGAGTAAACGAATCCATAGCAAGTCGCAAGGACAGCTGAGCAAGACATAGGAAGAACCAGTTTTAGAACTGGATAAAACCTTGGGTCCAACTCTACCATCTTTCCGAATGTGAATATAAGCATGAAAGTGGTTAAGATGATGAGGGAAAGCCCAAGAACAATCAATAGTGACCCGACACATTCTTTCTCTCCTTTGTAAGTTCTAGCCTTCGGTGTCAACAACACAAACTCTCCACGGATCAACAAACCAATGAGGAGGCAGTCCATGATGAACGTACAAAAAACTAGTCGCCGGATGGATTTCAGAATGTGAAGAAGTTGGTGGGCCATGCTCCCCAAGATGGGGAGAGAACTTATCAAACTTCAGTAATTAACTTTTCCCACTAAACCTCTTATAGCTTATATGAAACTCATCACTGTCATTGGAGATTTAGATAACTCAGTAGGAGCTAAACTGGTGACAGATCTGTTTTGTCCCGCCCTGTCTAGCCCCTTATGTAATAGGGCGGCTTTTGCTCGTGATCTTATGGCTTCATTTTTGCTCTTATTATCATTTGTAATTTATAACCTACAAGGATAATGTCAGGAAAACAATGGTGAGGCTGTTGTATCTGAAAAGTGAACTAATTGATAAGAGGAAAAAGTTGCAACAAACTGCACTTGAAACATTGAACTCTTCAACAGCGACAAAAATTCATAGAAATTTCTCAAACTGTATAAATACAATATCACAACTTTAGAAAATAATGTTATCTCCTAAACAAAGAAAAAATCTATCATGAAAGAATCCCAAATACAGAAAACAGTGACATTCACATAGGCTTTGTTTGGTTACAAGGTTAATTGAAGAGAAGGGAAATGGAATTCTTTAACTTTAAACGGAAACTTTGGTAATGATTACAACACATGCTATCATATTACTATGTAATTAATTCCAAATTATTCTACATTTAGTAATTACTTTACACTTCACTTTGCATCCAAATCCCTTACATTTGAAAAGGAAAATAAATTTTACGTCTTATAAGTAAATTACTAAGAAATTTAGGTAATTTATATAATCATATTGTGTTACAACTATAAAAGTTTTTCCATTTAAAGTTAAAAAATTTTCACTTCCCTTCTTCTCAATTTCCCTTGCAACCAAACAAATCCAACATAATTGTATAAACTACCTACATTTCTTAACATATATAGTAATGATAATTGTAAGATTAAATTTTCCTTTTCAATTGCAACGGATTTGGATGCAAAGTAAAGTGTATATTAAATAGCTAAATATGGAACGATTTGGAATTAGTTTACACAGTAATGTGATAACATGTACTGTAATCATTACAAAAGTTTCCTTCTAAAGTTAACAAATTCACTTCCCTTCCCTTTAATTCCCGTTGCAACCAAACAAAGCCATAAGAAGTTTGAATTCACCAAAAATACATAAATTTTGAAAATGGGATAAAAACAATAACGAAAATGTGATCAAAACAATTAGACAGCTAAATTATAAAACACAACAAAAATAAGGGAACAGTTTTTCTGGGCTGCCGCTCGCTCGATTTCTTTGAACTGCGGACCAGATAATTAATCTCTCCCCTAAAATAATATATACAGAAAGAACTTAAAAAGGAAACAAAAAGCAACTATATGCATACAGGATATAATACATAACAGCAGAAATCAGTGATTGGAACAGCACATCAGTGATGAAATAAAGATCCTGATAATTGAATCCTTAAAATAATCTAAATAATTCAGTGATATATCAAATGGTAAGGTAAAACAAAATAATAATTTCGGAGATGAATCTGAGATTGAGTAACAATGGGAAAGCTAATCATACGTACCAAAGTAAGTAAAATATAAATAAAAAAAGAGTACTCTCCAATCACAAGTAGAAAGCTTGAAGCAAAAAACATTATAAACATACAATACATCCAATATCCAAAATATGCAAAAATTGAATATAAGAAAAGAGATTTTGTGTGGCATACCTTATTTTGATTCAGTAGTTTCATCGTTTTCTTTGTTGAAACATGAACAACCATGTTGTAGAAATCTAACAAATAATAGACAATTGTTAGAAAAGAGAAATACTTATCCATATTAATTCGAAAATTAGAAATTCTGTAATGGAAAAACATATGATTTGATTATTAATTTCCAAAATCTCAACCAAGAAAATGGAAAAAAAAATTTCAAGATAAAATTAAAATTTAAAATAAATATAGTTTGCCAGACAAAGAATATTACTTCTTTCCTCATCTGCTTGATTAAAAATGGATGAGAGAGAGAGAGACAAGGGGGGAGAGGGGAATGGAATTGGATGGAAGAAAGGTAGCTTTCTAATTCTAGGAGGAGAGATCTTAGGAATACGAAGGTAATAATGGGTGGACAAATCATGCCTTAACATGTAATATTGATTTGATTTGATTTTGTAACAACTCCAAAAATGGTTAGATCACAGTTTGCTCCGCTGGAATACCAATTTACTTGGACAGGTTTATTCCAACTAAGCTGAAATGGGTCAAACCCAAATTCATTGAGGTTAGGTGTTACACAGCTTGTGACATGATTTTGGGAATCACAAGACAGATATGAGCTGTGCATTTTTATTCCTTTTTTTTTTTTTTTCCCCCTATCTAAGTACTCTCAGAGTCCCAGTCAGAATCTTTTCTGGTGGAGAGTTTCTAGTCAGAGTTGGGAGAGAGCACATAATACTAATACAAATCCATGGAGATGAATGAAATACATTTTAAAACATAGGATATTTGATTGAATTAAATTTTGAAATTTAATACAAGGCTGATTTAAATCATATCCTTTTTTGTCTAATCATCGGAAATGACACATTATTTGTCCACATGATAGAATAGGTGTCCTGTGTAATTTGAATGTAATTAAGGGTATTAATTATTACCGTTTGATTCTGTGTATAAAGGGGTAATATTGAAATCAAACAGTATATTTAACGTTTTCAAAATACTTACCAGACCCATTTTCGGTTTATCGACTTTTAAACAGTTTTTAACGATTTCAGTTATCGATTTTCATGTCCAGAGATAGATGAGGAGATGTTCTCCAAAGCAGAAACAATATTTTATTGGGCGTCCTAGTACATGAAACTCCCACTACTGCAAGTCTAAGAAGGGCTAAAATATATGCACCTTACCACACAATGCAGAGAAGCTGTTTTCGTATTTCTAATCCATGACTACCAGGTTGCAATGTGACAATCTTTCCATCTTTCCATCAGAACCAGGCTCGCCTTCAATTGAACCAATTACTAATTGATTTAACGATTACCCTTTCATGACATTAAAGTTTTAATATGACCCCGTTGTTGGGCTAAACATGCTGGCCCAAAGAACAAAAAGAACTACTACAATATGCCATAATGGGTTTGCACAAAATAAGCTAGAATTGCAAATTATGAAGATTTGTAGTTTGAAAGAGAGATTGAACGTTGAAATAATAATCATGCTGTTATCATCAATGAAGATCAATTAGGTTAGACCCATTAACCGAAGGGTGACTTATAGCTCTCCACCAAAGACGTTTGTGGTTCATGCTCATGAAACAGGGCTATGGATACCACTGGTTCAGAACGGGTTTTTGCTAATTTGAATCTGATTCCAACTGATTCTGAGTTGGATGAACCAGAACCAGACCAATGAACTGAATGAGGCGAGAAAGGGCAAAGGTTGGGCCGGGTCTAGAACATGAAGGGACACAGACAAGACCTGGGCCTGTATTTCAAATTCAGAACGGTTTAATGCAGGGGATCGACCAGGCTCATAATGCTTGTTGGGTTAGATTGAAGCTCCGCTTGTTTTAAATGTAAAATTATGTGTAACATTTTATATATAAACAAAAATTTCTATGATTGTTTTCAATAGGTAAAAGAAAGGCGAAGTTTCTTTTCCTCTTCTTAGAGATTACTATATTTTATCTTTCGGAAACAAACATCGAAGTTTTTTTTTTACATGCAAAATGTTACACGTAAATTTTCACATCAAGCAAACGGAGCCTGATGAGGAAATGCTCTTCTTCTTTTTCCCAATGGCTCCCTCTGAAAATAAAATTTTACATGTAAAATTTTCACATGTGGATACATATTGAAAATTTTTCCAATGTTTGTTTCGAAGAAGTAAAATATGATGTAATGTCATTGTAAAATTTGGGATACTTCAACAGAAGTCCCTCCACAAAATTGGATAAATCCCAACTTCCCAACTTGGCAAAGGTCACGAAGAGGGAAGATTCAAAAGGTTTTCTACAATCAAGACAAAGACAAAATCAACACCCCCCCAACAACGACTTTTATGAACTCAGAGGAGCAAAAGGCAATAGTTAGAAGGACAATAAATCAACCAATCAGGAGAGGACATGTGTTCAGATGCTAGTCAACAGTTTGGAAGGACACATGTTAGAATCAATACTCATGAGTCCCACGAAGTCAAGATAACCGTGTGTAATCAAAACCTCCTCGATTATGTCACACATGTAAGTTGTTGTGATGTTTGTCAATCATGGATTAAGGGACAGTTGCAGCGGGGTGCATGGACAGTTATAAATCATCATCAAACGTTCAAAAGACACCCCCCACACTTCCACGACCCATGTTTTCAAGGATAACCGATTGATAAATCACATATACCGTCCCATGATGCGAATCGCTCCTAAGAACTCAGAATGTGCCGAGATATTTGTGCAACCGTAAGAATTATCTTTTGAAATCACGCCACTCTATGCCATTCTAGAAATAACCCCCAAAACAAAGGCTATAGGATCCTTTTTTGAATTCTCACTCTCTCTACAGTCAAATTACTTGAACCTCATTCTTTGAACTCAATTCTTCATTGTTCTAGAGCTCTATCTGTTCACCGCCAAATGTTGACTTAGGCATCGGAGTGGCTACAGGGTTATCCAACCCCTACTGTCTCTTCCTTTCATATTGACTGGTGTCAACCTCAGAAGCACCAAACCAAAACCAGCGGCAACACATGATTTGATGGAAATCATTGTCCGGACATGGGCCAGGTCATATTTCGACCTTCTGAATGATTTCAATTATTACTCATGCTGGTCTATGTGTGAATGTTGTTTGGAGTGGAGTTGTTGGATGTACCAAGTATCAGTTAATGACGGCTAGAGAGTAGCCTCACCCTACTGTGTGAATTTTTGCTTTTGGTTATGGTGTAATTTTTTGGGAAAATTCCATTGTATTCTGCCTTGAAGGCACCCAACCGTCGAGTTCACGATTAATTACATGCATCTTCCCTAATTGGTTAATTATGTATTAGACAGAACCAATCTGTTAATCTGTTAATTAATGACGTGTCCTCCTCTCAAATCTATTAATGCCAAAAATACCCTTAATACATGTGTAAACTTACAATTTTATCCTTTTAAACTTAACAATCCCCGAAAATCATGACTGGAACCCTTCGGCAACGGGCTCTGGCAACCATAGAAGAGAAATGTTCTTCGGCGATATTTATTCAAGAGCCTTCCTGAAGATCGAGAAGACATCCAGATCGAAACATGAGACGATGGGCTTTGCATTGGATCATATTCACTGTACGACATTTGTAGTCCACAAGGGTATGGTTGTTTCGTCGTTTTCTTGCTCAAGTTTGGGAATGTACGGATCAAAATGTGAAGAGCTGCGGGCGGGGAACAGCTACGCCCATTAGAACCACAGCACTTGCAGCAAGAAGCACTATCTCTTATAGATCATCAACACCATGAAGGTGCCGTCAAAATGCACAAACCCTTAAGAGATATCTGACGGGTCTCACATCGTTGGAAAACATAAATGAAGCTGCAACACGTCAGAATCTGATAACGATAATGAGGACGATGACGACGATGTGGACTTTGGAGCTGGTTCTGATGACTTCGATATGTCCGAATTTGGAGAAATCGGGACGGAATCTTGTCAAGTTGATAATAGTAACTGTAGTATTCCATACGAGCTCTATGACCTTCCAGATTTGGGGGAAGTTCTAACATTAGATGCGTGGAACAATTGCTTGATTGGGGAGGAGCTGTAATGTTTTCATCATGTATGGGTTTGTACCAGACATTGTGTGGGTAGGATTAGTGGAAAAGTGTTGAATGGACGGCTGTGATTCGATGGTACCCTTTATGGGTAGGGTTCCAATTAATCCACCTTAATGTGTAATTGTTTGGGGACCTTTTGGTAATTTGGTCCAATTATGGGAATGACCAAATTACCCTTCTTAACAGGGTTAGTCCCTGCTCCCTGTCTTTATATAGATGATCAATTCCCATTATTGATCGTTGGTTCACATATACTGAAAAGGGAGCAGACAAGACTGGCAGAGACTTGAAGAAGCTTAAAGTTCTTTGTGAAATTTCATCTTCTCCAAACTATATGGATCCGGATATGTTTCTTATTTAATTAATTTGATTCATAAGTGTAGAATCTCTAACAGTGGTATCAGAGCCATGGTGCTCGAATTAAAAAAAAAAAAAAATGAATCAATGTACCCGGACCACTGTTCATCATTAAAAAAAAAAAAAATTTCTACAAAGGCAAAGCCAGTAGGCCAACCCGCAAGGCCAGCCTGTAGGCGAGCCTACTCTAGGCGGCTCGTAGGCCAGCCCGCAGGCTAGCAAAATTATCTCGCCGTATTCCGGCGACTTCATCGTTTCAGGCGGTGAAGGAGTTGTCCCGATCTTATTGGCTGATCGTGGGAACCGTTGTAGCGGTTCATTGACACGTGTTTAATCATTGAACACGTTTCGGTGAACGTTTTGAGAATAAACGGAATATTCTCAAACGGTATACTCAATGGCAATTTTTAGTAAATTTGAATGAATAGTAAGGGTCTTTTAGTCCTTTAATAAAACTTTTTTTTGAATTTAAAAAAAAAAAACCGATTCTTGTTTTGGTTCGGATCCTAATCTAATCCATATGGGTTGACCCAATTAATACCCATATGGGTTGACCCATGGACCCAATTAATACCCATATGGATTGACCCATGGACCCAACTAATTCTTAGATGGGTTGACCCATGGACTCTAAACTGATCCATAAGGATCGACCCATTTAGAACCCATATGGGTTGACCCGAATACCTTAATATTCATTCAAATTTATTTAACTGGTGATGTTTAGAAATAATGAATCATTTTTTATTATATGTAACTTCGTGTAGGTTACGAACCGAACGTCACTGTTTACAGTGACTGCACTTTTTATGACAGTATTATATAAACGTCGTTAAAAGTTCATAATAGTTACTGGTTTAGTGACATTTATGATCTAAATGCCACTTTATTATATATATATATATATATATATATATATGATTAGAACTTAGTTTAACATGGATAAAAGCCATTGTTTGGGACAATGTTTTTGTTCCATGAGTGAGAATGTGCCATGAAATAATTAAATTATGGGTTTTCATAGTGGGATGCTTTTATGGACTTAGACTTGGAATGTTTTTCCTAATAAATGTCGAAATAGTCTATAATATTTAAAGCTACCAAGTCTGAACCCATGGGCCTAATGCAATCTTGTTGATGGGATTCCATGATTTGAGTTATGATGCTTCCGTTCCGCGGGCTAGTTTTTCAAGGTATGGGACCGCCACCAACGGTATCAAAAGAACGTCGTGCTCTTGCCATCTCAGGTGAGTCTTCGTTTGGTCGGTCCGCTCGATCGAGTGAGGGTAATGTTGATGAACTTTACAGAATCAGGAGTCCTTGTCTTGCCATCTCAGGTGATGGGATTTCTGAGGAAGGTTGTTTTCAGGCATCTCGCTTTACTCAGATTGTAGGGAAGGCGTTTTGGGCGATCTTGCCATCTCAGGTGTGACCCCAATGACGTGGACCTTACAACTAATTAGTGGCATTTTTTGTATTCTTATACATTTTATTATGCGTATTGACTAGTAAATTATTGTTTTGTGTTTACCGGCTTTGGCTTCCCACCTTGCATCCATCAAGAAATTAGATGGTTCTAACTATGAAGAATGGCTAGAATCTGTTTCTGTGACGCTTGCTGTTATGCGTCTCGACATTGCACTAAGACATGATGAGCCTCCTAAACCTTCTGAGTCTGTTGACTCTGAAACAAAGAAATTTGCTACGGATTGGGAGGAATCCAACCGTCTCTGTTTAATTAATGGTCATTCAACATAGTATAGATAGGGCTATTAGGGAGAGTATCCTTGATCAGAAGACTGCCAAACTATACCTATCTGAAGTTGCTAAAAAATTTAAGAAACATGACAAAGCAGAGAGAGGTGCCTTATTGGAGAATTTTACATCGTCCAAGTATGATGGAGTAGGGGGAGTTCGCAATCACATTCTGAAAATGACCAAGTATGCGAATAAACTCTCAAAGATGAAAGTCCCCATTGCAAATAGTCACTTGGTGTGGCAGATTATGGAATCTCTTCCTGCTAGTTTTGACAATCTTAGAACATCCTACAATGTCAATAGTCTGCAATGGACTATAGATGACATGACTACAATTCTTGTTCAAGAGGAAGAGACAAAGAAGAAGAAAGGACAGACAGTCCAGTTGACTGTACATGAGGGAAATAAAAATACTCAGAAGGGAGATCTGAAAGGAAAGAAGGTAAAAGGAAAATTTGGTAAAGTTAAGCAAACTAGTCAGTTCTACAAACCAAAGAATAATAGTTTCAAAAGGAATGGTCAAGGGTCTACAAAGTTTCAAGGGAAATGCAACTACTGCAAGAAAACAGGACATAAGAAATCTGAGTTTTACAAGTTACAGAACAACAAAGAGAAGAATACAGCTCAACTTGTCACTCAGCTTCAAGACTTGATTATAGGTACTCCTCTAGCTCTAGTCTGTTCTGAATTCAATTTAGTTGATGTTTCCCCCACTTCTTGGTGATTTGATACAGGCGCTAGTATTCATATTACAAATTCTGTGCAGGATCTAAGAAACAAGAGGAGGCCAAGTGATGGGGAGCTGCACATCTACGTAGGGAATGGGGAGAAGATTCAAGTAGATTGTGTAGGAGTAGTAGATTTAATTTTGTCTTTTGGCTTTATTTTGAAATTAGGAAATGTGGTTTGTGTTCCGTCACTTAGACGAAAACTTATTTCTGTTTCAATGTTAGATTGTTAAGGTTATGTTTTCAATATTGCAAATAATAAAATGGTCTGTTATTATGGATCAAAATTGATTGGTTCTGCTTCATTGTCTGATGGGCTTTATAAACTAGAATTATCTACTACTTCTACATCCTCAATTCATTCCTCTACTGTAAATGTGGCTTTGGGTTCTAAACGTCCTTTGTCTAATGAAGACTCCTCTATGTTATGACATAGACGTTTAGGGCATATTTCTAAATCAAGAATGGAACGTCTAATCAATGATGGAATCCTGCGTAAGGTTGATTTTTTTGATTTTGGGACATGTGTCAATTGTATCAAAGGGAAACTTACTAGAGCTAGAGGAAAAGGGTCATTCCGAAAGGAAGAAGTTTTAGATCTAATTCATACTGATATTTGTGGTCCCTTTACTCCTATTGCAATGGGAGGTTTTCGTTACTTCATTACCTTCATTGATGATCAGTCTCGTTATGGATATGTGTATCTAATTCAAGAGAAGTCTGAATCTCTTGAGGCCTTTAGAATTTTTAAGGCTGAAGTTGAACCGAAAATGGGGAAGAAGATAAAGGCTGTGAGATCTGATCGAGGCGGAGAGTATTATGGTAGGTATGATGAAACTGGTCGCAACCTTGGACCATTTGCAAAATACTTACAGGACTGTGGCATTGATGCTTCAGTATACTATGCCTGGTACCCCAGAATAGAACGGTGTCGCTGAAAGGCGAAATCATACTCTTATGGACATGGTGAGAAGTATGGTAAGTAAGTCTACCTTACTAGACTTTTTGTGGGGGGATGCATTAAATACTGCAGCGTACATTTTGAATAAAGTGCCAAGTAAATCAGTTTCAAAGACACCTCATGAGTTATGGAATGGTAGGAAACCGAGTATTAATCATCTTCATGTTTGGGGATGCGCAGCGGAAGTAAGACCCTATAATCCTCAGATGAAGAAACTTGATCGACCATAAGTGGACATTTCATTGGTTATCCAGAGAGGTCAAAGGGATTTAGATTTTATTGTCCTTTTCATTCTACCAGAGTTATTGAGTCTGAGGGAGTTGTTTTCTTTGAAGATGACATTTGCCATCAGACATTTCTGCTTCGCAGTTTTACTTTTGAAGAGGAACACATTTTAGTTCCAATTCCTAGTCTCTCATCATCATCTTCTTGTTATACACCTAATGAGCAGGTGACTGTGCCTATTCCTGCTCAAGAACATGTGGAGCCCATAAATATTGTCTCTGTAACTCCTGTTTCTGATCTCTCTCCTGATGAGCCAGTAGTCAATATTCCTCCTTTGAGGAGATCTGAGCGGACGTGAAAGTCCACCATCCCTAGTGACTTTGTCACATATCTACAAGAGTATGAATATGACATTGGAGCTGAGACAGATCCTGCTTCCTTTCAACAGGCTATTGATAGTGCACATTGTTCTCAGTGGATGGATGCCATGCATGATGAATTGGAATCTATGAAAACTAATGAGGTTTGGGACCTAGTTGAATTGCCCAAGGGTTTCAGACCAATTGGTTGTAAGTGGGTGTTTAAGACCAAAAGGGATGCTAGAGGAGAAATTGAGCGTTACAAAGCCAGACTTGTAGCAAAAGGCTTCAGTCAAAAGGAAGGTATAGATTACACATAAACTTTCTCTCCAGTGTCTACCAAGGATTCGTTCAGGATAATTATGGCATTGGTTGCACAATTTGACTTAGAGCTGCATCAAATGGATGTAAAGACTGCATTTCTTAATGGAGTCTTAGAAGAGGAAGTATATATGTTACAACCTCCTGATTTCATGACAGTTGATAATGGGAATATGGTATGTAAACTCAAAAGGTCTATTTATGGCTTGAAACAATCTCCTAGACAATGGTACTTGAGGTTTGACCAAGTTGTTACCTCTCTTGGATTCAAAGAAAATGTTGTTGATCAATATATATACCTTAAGATCAGTGGGAGTAGATTTATCTTCCTAGTTCTCTATGTAGATGATATTATTTTAGTCAGTAATGATAAAGATATGCTACATGAGACAAGAGATTATTGTCCAACCATTTCAATATGAAGGATCTTGGTGAGGCATCCTATGTTTTGGGAATAGAGATTCTTCGTAATAGGTCATGTGGTGTTCTTGGATTGTCACAAAGAACATATATTGATAGAGTATTGCAGAGGTTTAACATGATTAATTGTGCCTCCACGAAGACTCCTATTACAAAAGGCGATAAATTCACCAAATCTAATTGTCCAAAGAATGAAGTTGAACGAGCTCAGATGAAAGACATACCATATGCTTCTGTTGTTGGTAGTCTTATGTATGCTCAGGTTTGTACTCCACCTGATATCGCATTTGCTATCAGTGTACTTGGACGATTCCAGAGTAATCCAGGGTGGACTCATTGGGTGGCAGCGAAAAAGGTCATGAGGTATCTTAAGGGCACTAGAGACCTCATGCTTACCTTCAAACGGGTTGATACTCTTGAAGTGATTGGATATTCAGATTCTGATTATGCTGGATGTCCAGATGATCTAAAGTCAACATCTGGTTATGTTTTTATGATGGCTGGTGGCGCAGTATCATGGAAGAGTGTAAAGCAAACGATTACTGCTTCTTCTACTGGGCACGCAGAATATGTGGCATGTTATGAAGCCACAGTTCAGGCTCTATGGTTGAGGAACTTCATTTCAGATCTTCAGGTGGTTGATTCCATATCAAGACCCTTGAAGTTGTATTGTGATAACTCTGCTGCAGTGCAGTTTTCTCAAAATAGTAAGAGTACTTCTGGTTTAAAACACATTAACATAAAGTATTTCTTTGTTAGGGAGAAGTTCCAAGAGTCTGTGATTTCTATTGAACAAATCTCTACGAATATCATGATTGCTGATCCACTAACAAAAGCTTTAGCTATAAATGTTTTTCAAGAGCATGTTGTTGGTATGGGATTAATTGAATCCCTGGATATATTTTGTTAGTAGGAATACAATTTATAGACACAGGCAGTGTTTATTATTATTATTTTTTGTACATATTTTGCCTTGAATGATAGTAAAGGCAAGCCTTGAATGAGAGTAAAGGCAAACCTCGAATGATAGTAGAGGTAATTTTCATGTGTTACCTTCCTCATTTTAGAGGTTGTATTTATGGGTACACTCAGCTAGTAGAGTTACTCTGTTTGAGAACTTGGGCTAGTGTGATGGGATTTATGGATCCAATCCCATGATACTTCAGTGTGAAGTATTTATAGTGTGTTTCTATATGAAATAACTATTTTGGTAGTTCTAGTGGCAGTTTGCCATGTCAAGAATGATTCCAGTGAGCTCTAAATGATGGAGTAGCTAATGACTTCAGTTGGAAGTCTGGACTAATTTGGATTTGACATGTTTGATGATCGAGACATGCAAATTCCATACTCTAGCCTTTACACTATTTGTAGCCCAAAAGCAGGTAAGGGTGCAAACACTTTGACGTGTAGTGTTCTACGTTGACTTAAGACGTGATAACACTTACGATTGGGTGTTTATGTTCTTACTTGGTCCAAGGGTGTATGGTTAAGGTGAGCTACTTTCAACACTTCCTATATGTGATCACAATCTTTCTAATCCATGGTTGAAGCAATATTCTGTTGCAGCCGAAGAGGGAGAATGTAATGTTTTCATCATGTATGGACTTGTACCAGACATTGTGTGGGTAGAATTAGTGGAAAAGTGTTGAATGGACGGCTGTGATTCGATGGTACCCTTTATGGGTAGGGTTCCAATTAATCCACCTTAATGTGTAATTGTTTGGGGACCTTCTGGTAATTTGGTCCGATTATGGGAATGACCAAATTACCCTTCTTAACAAGGTTAGTCCCTGCTCACTGTCTTTATATAGATGATCAATTCCCATTATTGATCGTTGGTTCACATATACTGAAAAGGGAGCAGACAAGACTGGCAGAGACTTGAAGAAGCTTAAAGTTCTTTATGAAATTTCATCTTCTCCAAACTATATGGATCCGGGTATGTTTCTTATTTAATTAATTTGATTCATAAATGTAGAATCTCTAACAGGAGCATTTTTCACTTGCAGAGTACCTACCTGATATGGACCAGAAGACCTTTATGCATACCTTGAAAGTGCTGTTCTCTGGCAGCAACTTCCATTTTAGAGCCCACTGAACATGCTCTTTAATATGCTGAAGGAAGGACTACGTGAACCGAGAGTAACTCTTTATAAACAGGGTTTGACTTTCTTCCAGAAGCGCAAAAGTGAGGATGAGTTTGCTGCCGAAAGCTTGATGGAGCTGCCGCTGGCTATACAGAATGATCTACATTCTCAGGCTAGAAGCAGAAATGTGAATCAGATGGCAGAACTGGAACCATTGAAAACTAAACCAAATAGCGAAAGATCTTCATATAATCACTATTCTCAAGTTGTTGGGAAAAGGCCAAGTCTTCAGATTAGTTTCAGCAACCTCCGGCCAAAGTTCAGATGAAGGAAACAAGACTACAACAATTTCAATATTTGGTGACGGTGAAAAACGTCGCCAAAAATATATTTTCTTAGCCAAAAAGAATAGCGACGTTAGAAATAACCATCGCTAATATGTGGATATAATACCGTGGCCAATATTGGCGATTGCATTTTCACGTCGTTTGTCAAAATGGTACCATTCACTGTCAGGTTTCTCAAATTTTCACCGCCTTGAAATTTTTACAGTTTTATCTCCATGGAGTGGTCACAACTCACATTGGCTACGTCAAGGATTGAATTCCTCTCCAATTATTTGAGGTTTCAATCGCCATTCAATGATTGGAGTTAAACAGACGCGCCTATCAATGTATTGGTAGACGTACCCAGTTAACTTCAATCAGTGAATTGGCGATTGAAACTTCCAATAATTAGAGATGAGTTTTAATTGGAGATGAATTGAACTCCTAGGTCAATGTCAGACTCGGTTCAGAGAATCAGATCAGGATGGATGGAATCAGTCATCAGATTTCGATTATGCCTGATTTTAAAACCCCTTTTTTAAATCCATTGTGAATGAACTTATATCTCTAGTTGGAGATTCAGGTAAGTTTTGTCTGAGTTCAGTAAAAATTTTACAAGTGTATCTATAGTTTCTAACTTATTTTTGTGTGGACTTCATGCAGGTTGACGAGTGGTGGCAGCAGCCAGCCGCTACTGTTGTTGATTGGGTACCGCTTGATGGGCAAAATGTGGCTGCTTCGCTCAATCGTGTTATGCAACTTCAAATGGCATTCTAAGATAAGGGGCTTTTATGACCATAAGAGGACTCATGCACCTGAAGTTCAAGAGGAAGTAGGGTTTGGAGTTATGAAATCATTTATTGATGTCACAAACTATACACTAGGTAACAAAAAAAGATAACAAGAGAAGCAATGAAATTTTGAAATATATATATATGTAATTTTAACATTTTATAATACTTTTTTAAAGATAAATGAAAGCAATGAATTTCTGTCACATTTATATATAGTGATAATTAGTTTTTATGAATGGATAAAGGTATTAATGCAAATACAGGTTTTAAAATATAAATTATAAATACAACTTTTAATATTGGCGTATACTGAAACCGAATCGAACCATTTAAACTGTAATCGATAAACCGTTTAATATACGGTGTCAAAAGTGAAACCAAACCGTATATTGAAACCGAATCGAACCATTTAAACCGTAACAGATAAACCGTTCAATATACAGTGTCAAAAGTGAAACCGAACCATATACCGAAACCGAATCTGTAAAACCCGCACCAAGAAAACCCGGTCTAACTGGATTTCTGTAGTGCTAAAAGGGTTTTCCACCATAGACCAAATAGATGTATAAGCCCCTAAGAGGAACTAGGTTGCACCCTTAGTGGACCACTAGGAGAAGGGGGACAAAATGAAACCAACTTGACCTTTAAATTGGTGGCGGTCGATACTAGCTGGTCGGGAAACCCGAGCCAAGATGATCTGCCAACATCGACCGGTAAGGGTAGAGTTGACCTGTTCTCTAAACCAACAATCTAATTTACTTTAGGAGATCATTTAGAATATTCTTAGGACCCAAATACGAACCTAAAAAGGACCCACACTATTCTAACTACTTTAGAGTTGGAAAAGGTAATGAGACTCTCCCTAAGTTTAAACTCTTACCACTTGGCAACTTCTTAAGAGTCCCCATTCAAATTAGGAGTTTAACCCAACTATGAAACCTTAGATGAATAAAAAAAACCCCATATTTCATCCTTCTCTCAGTACGTATCATTCTTAGAGAATTCTGACGCATTCTCAAGAGAAAGGGAGGAAGGAGAAGAGGAGGACGAAGCTCTGCAACACTCGTATGAGAGAAATCGCTGACAAAGTGCACAGTCGATTTGTAGTAATGAAGTTACTATCGGTAAAACCCTAACTTTTGTAAACTCTAATGCAATCCCTAGTGTTCTGTGGAAGGATGTAAATATGATGTGATGAAAACACACCCCTCATTAATAGTGAGATTAATGTGGGTTGTTGGAAGGGAGAATAGTTCTTCCTAACAATTGTCCTAGTTTAGGTAATCGATTTCATACTTGTTAGCGGGGTACATAAGCCTAGGAGACATCCCATCACCGGACTATATTAGTGTAAGACTCGCACGCCACGAACCCGGTCTAACCTTACATTCTAGTGTCGTAATCGGTCTTCCCATCATAATCAGCTCAAGTGAACCAATTGTATGAAGAAATCACAAGATAAGGTAAGCAACGAGTCAAATTTAATTGGTGTGGTTGACTGTTTAAGATCGTGCGGAAGCAACCAGTCAAAAATTAAAAATCAAAAAATTTTGGTCGTGTAGTAGCAATTTTGAGGGGTGTGATCAATATGTGTGGTCGACCACACATGAGACCACACAACGTGTGGTCGCATATTTTTGACGTGTGGTCGATGGATTCTGCGACCCTAGGTGCGACCACACGATGCGAACTGACTCTATGTTTTAGGAAACTTTCCTAATTTGTGGGGGGCTCTTTCCTAATTAAAGTGAGACTTTATATGGAGGTTTCCCTCTATATAAGGGACGTTCCTTAGTCTCTCTTACTCTTTTAGAACCCAAATTGAAACTCTAAACCTAAGAGGAAAAGAGAGAGAGGAAGAGAAGGAGAAGAAGGAGATTTGGAGAAGAAGGCTGAGAGAAAGGTTTTACAAGAGAGGGTTCTAGCTCCCTACAACAAGTGAGGTATGTAACTTATCTCTGTAGATGTAGATTCTATTGAATAAGGTTTCTATTGTGGATTGGGGATGTCAAACCAATATGATCAATGTGATCCTTTGAGTAAATCTCAAGGATAACCATGAGGGATGGATTAGGGATAATGGTTAATGAAAAACTGTAAATAATGGCCATATGATAACCAGAGGATGATCCCAAGTGATGAGCCAAGGAATCGACTCAAGAAAAATTTGGATTAAAGATGAAAACTGACCAAACATCATGTGGTCGCAGCCTGTGGTCGACCACAGGGTGACCAGAGGATCGACCACAGCTATTCGAAAAGTTCCCAGGAAAGGTGTGCTCGCATGGTGTGGTCGCACAAAAGGCGACCACAGGGTCCGACCACACAGTGTGTAGCTCATATATTGCGACCACAGGTTCGACCACACATCCGACCACATGATGACAGCAAGCATATTTTGAGACTAAACAAGGTTTTTGACTACTATAATTTGATAAACTTGAACCCTAACTTAAATATATTAATTGTTTAGGTTCTCAATAGATTCAAAGTGACTTCCAAAGCTTGAAAGAGGAACAAATATCAATCAAAGGTGAGAGAACAAGAACTAAACTAATTGGATATTAACAAGCTGTTTTATTTCATTGTGTCCAATACCATGAATGATTTATGATTGCTTGCTTATAATGTGCATCTCACATGTCATCCAATATTATTGTTATATTTTGCTCATGCATATTTATTTCTGTCTATTTACAATATGATGATGATGATGCTAGGGATAAATATGTGATTGTATGTGTGTGGTTAGTGTGCTTGATGCGAGTGGAGCATCAAGGGGAGGACGTGACATTGTGGTTCATCCTGGTCACCAGACTCTAGTTCTATCTCTACTCAAGTCTTGTTCACTGACATCATCTTACGTCGTAGGGAATCAGGGGAGGTGGTCTTGGACCGTATAGTCTCTGACCTTGTCGGGGGCCTTAGCTCTATCTCTATGGACGTATTGAGGGATGATGGGGTGAGGCCTTTGATACACTGGATGATATTTATGATTGGTTAGTTGCGAGCCCAGTTTGTAAGCCCTCGCTAGTAGGGGCTTACGTGTTGGTATGGGTAGGGCATCAGGGGAAGTGTTATGCGGTGTTTGATCTTGACACTTTAGCTCTATCTCTATTCCATGGTGGGTGCATGTAGGACGGCAATGGTGTTTGATCCATTAGACAGATTCACACACACTCATGTATAGAGGTGCGGGGGCCTCCAATCCTTTCTATAGCACATTGTAAACTTAAAAATCAGACCAAAGATAGGAATTGAATGCATGCATATGTTTGTTGCATTGTTTTGTTTTCTCACTGAGCTCAAGTTGGAAAGCTGACCCTCGTACGTGCAATTCTTTTTAGTTTCTGATGTTGCAGGTATTACGGTTGAAAATTATGTCTACACGCCAATATATGAACAGGTGGCGGCTATGGATGAGCAAGCTGTGGAGGACTATTATGATTTGTTAAACGAGCATTTCAATTATGGATGCGCTTAGTGTTTAACTTTCGTATTTGGATATTTGTAATATGTATTAAATTATGTTTTGGTTACTTGGAGATAACTGGAATATTAATTATTTATCATGATTAGACCTCAATTCATTATTAATAAGACTTCTGCTATTTACTTTATTATCTCTAATTAATGTGGAATGTGTTTTGGTTTAACATGGTCGGCTTAGCCTATACGAGATCCTGGTTGAACCGTTGGTTTATTGACGATTCATCAGACCATTCTGGTTAGTCCAGAATTAGGGTGTGACAACTTGGTATCAGAGCTCTCAAGCTTTGCCAATCAAACCCGAATACATTCACAATTGTGTCTATGAACTAAGTTAGGATAAACTTAAAAGTTTTAATACAAACACACCATAAGCTCTCGTGTTGGTCGAGACAGAACCTAAATAAGATAATAATGTACATATAAAATGTGGAACCATATGTTTACACAGATAGGAAAAGAAAATCTAAATGTATCCTGATAAACAAATAACATATGGTACGATCTATAAGTCGGGCAGTTGTCTAAATATACAAAGGATATAGTACAGTAGCAAGAAGTGAGCATGTATAAAGCAGAATATTGAAATACCGAGTTAGTACTCACAAGATGTGAAACTCGATATATGACAGAAGAAGAAGAAAAATGGCTAGTAACGTCTAAATCCCTGTAGAGGTAAAGGGAAAGATCTTGGGCTAAATCCAATAGAGATAGGAGAACAATGACCATACACTAAGAATAAGGGTAACTATAAGAAGATGAAGCTATACTCCTGGGTGACGTAGAGACTCTAAGTGAGATCCGCCACATATTGATCCATCGTTCGCTGAGCATTAAGAAGTGGTTGTAAGCCGACCCCACCACTATCTGGGTCGATAACAAGTAATGAGAACTCATCTGAGTAGATACCAAATAATGATAATCAGACTGTAGTAAATCAAAAGAGTGAACAACCAGGCCACTCCAGCCAATCTACCTGGACTACCAAGTGTTTTGGCCACGGTTGTAATAAACTTGGCCCAACAAAATACAAGAGCAACAACAGATGAGACCGATTATGCAAGTTGCTATGTGAATCACTACCCAAGTTGCCAATGCTACACCAATACCTCCAGGTCAGTCCATGTACAGTACCAATTGGTATCAACACTGTACCTCCAGCACATGTTACCCATAACATAGTGCCTACTATACAACAAGTCCTAGTAACGTACACCCCAATGTAGAAGCTTGGTGCACAATAACCAGTGTATCAAGGTGGTTACCCTTATCAGCCACCGATGTATGAGATAGCTGCATTATGGCATAATGATCTGACAAGGGTTGAGGAATATTTTCTGATGATGTAGCCTCAGACGTTTTTAGCAAGAGATCAAATCTATTATGGCCATATAACTAGACAGGTTCATATAGGATGCGATGCATCATTGACTTATCCTTATGATTATAGAGGATGCACATACCTGATTCTAATTCTCGTACCTTGACAGAATACCTTCTTGATTCAACCTGTCAATTGGAGTTATAAATATTATTTTCTTAGAATTAGTCCTGATTATACCAATCTAAGCTACTCTCATGATCAACAACATGAATGGAGATAGGAACTGAATGATCAGTTAAAGGTTTAATCATTCTGAATGTACATCTTTCGATTTTATACCTGATTTATTGATGTACCAAAACTTTCTCCAGATTTATTCCTATAGTGCCTTGACCAATGGCATTATATACTCTATGGAACCTATAATCATGGGGTTAAGAGCTGTAGAACCTCTATTTCCATGTATTCAGACCATCGTGCAACTTAACGACCTTTGGATGACGGTTGGATTACAATAGATTTACTCCTAATCCTTTAAACCTAAGTTCATTAGATAAAACAAGTGTTCCTCATCATACTGAATTGAAAGAAGGAAATGAATTTCTTTTTGATAAACATTTGAATTCTTATATTCCTTGACATCCATTGATAAGATGTTTAGTTAATAAGAAATTATTGCAAGGAAGATGATTGAATTCAGAATAATCTATATAGCTAAGAAACCTCAGACGAAGTAGTAGAGAATCTATTTCAAGATTGCTAGATGGATGGATATGAGTCATGCCTATAAAAAATACATGAGCAAGAAAGTGATAACAATCATAAGATACTTTTCGAGGTATAAGATAGAGAGATCAGGGTAAAGCAGCAGTGATAAAAGAGATGTAAGCTAATGAGTGCAATATGAGATTATTGACGATAGTCTTTGAAAAATCATAAGAGATGAAGGAACTAGACAAGCTCTTAAGAACTTTGAACCAGATTTTGCTAGTTCAAGCCCTTTTGGACTAAATATTGCATAGATGAGTGTTATGAACAATGTTCGAATCGTATGGATGGACATAATTGAGATGCAACCTAGTTCGACTTGAGATGGCAAACTTTGATGTCATCTTGGGGACGGATTGATTGTCTTAAGACTCTACAAAGTTGTTATGTGCATAGAAGAGGTTATCATTCAAGAGCAAAGATGGCACATAATTTGATTTTATTGAAAGCATATTGCTTAGGAAGTAAAAGCTTATCCTCTCTGCACTTAAGGTGAAGAGATGCCTTGAAAAGGAAGGAGTTGGATATATGGTATATGTCACACGAACCAGAAGTGTGAGTGAACCGTCACTGAACCAACGGTTCACACCAGGATCTCAATAAGACCATGTCCACTCATACAAACCATTGCACATAACCACAATCAGAATAATAATAAATACAACAAAAGTTTTAAATAGAATGAATTGAGTAATCTATTGATAAATTTAAATAAAATATCAAGTTATTCAAATTCCCAAAACTTAAGTAAGTATCTTTACATCAATTGTATCTTCAACCAAAAATAAATAGAATAAATAAAATAAAATCAAATCCTAAAAGTTCAGGCAGAAAGGGCACTCGCATGAAGTGTCATGCTCGTCATCTCCTGCTTGCATATCCAGGGCAGCCACGCCTCCATACACTGAGCATCCACGTAATCTTCCACTGTGTAACCTGCATCAACATCTAAAAACATGTATATATACAAGGGTGAGCTCACAACTTAGCTCAGTAAGACAATCAGACAATGCAACAAACATATGCATGAGTAACATTCACATCATGGTCTGGTTTTAAGTTTACAATATGCTATGGAAAGGATTGGCGGCCACCGCACCTCTATACACGAGTGTGTGAAGCCGTCCAATGGATCAAACACCACTGCCATCCCACATGCACCCTATCATGGAATAGAGATAGAGCTAAGACATCCGGATCAAACACCGCCAACACCTCCCCTGATACTCTACCTATACCAACACGTAAGCCCCTATTGGCGATGTCTTGCAAACTGGGCTCGCAACTAACCAATCCTACATGTCATCACAGTAGGTCCTGTCCCAGCGTAGCTCCCTACGACATAGAGATAGAGCTAGAATTTAGTGGCCAGGCCGGAGACCACAGTGCCACACCCTCCCCCTGATATCCTACCCGCACCAAGCATGCTAAGACAGAACGGTACGAAAAGGTGCTAGTGTGAGGAATGATCCCAGACCCCAGGCCCTTCCCATTCCACACACCAACGAAAACAATCACATGCCTAACAGTCACAACCTAGCATAGCAAGTATGCATGAACAATAATAATAACTGAAAGTCAAGGATGACATGCGAGAATGCACAAACATCAATCCACAGAATCATAATTATTATCAACGGTTTACTGTTATTTAATTATAAGGGTTTAGGTCTGATTCCCTTACCTGACGCTTGATTGATAGTTCGCTCCGCGTCACAAGGTCCAAACGTGCTATCACAAGGTCCTATACAATATTAGGGTTTAGTTAGAATAGGTTTATGTTGGTCAGAAAACCAATTGGGTAAAAAATACTCTACACAGAGCAGACCGGTCACAGGTACCGGTCGCAGCACTGTGGGGAAAACCTGCGATCGGTATGGTCGACCAGTCCCTACAGACCAGTCCTCGAGAGGTATCGCTCGCAGTACCGGTCGCATATGGTGCGACCGGTATGGTCGATCGGTATGTCTTCGGAAGACCATACGTCCGGTTTCTCGACTTCCATCGGTCACCCCCTATTGATCCTAGGATTTCTCCTACACATTCTAGGTCTGAGCATTAAGTTAGAGTTGTTTCCAACTCCATTCAAGTCCTAGTTTTGATGGTCTCAACCTAGAACTTGAATCTAGTGTTTACCGACTAGATTAGGGTTCAACGGCAAAATATGGTTTAGATCAATACCTCGCTTTGCATGGTATTGATCCAACTACAAATAACCATTCTAGATTACTTATGGTAAAGGAAGGTTTGAGCACTTACCGTTGACTTGCGGTAACTTGTTCTTCGTCGAACGGCAATGGCGGCTCTTCCCTCTCCTTCCTAGCTTCCTCTCCTTCTTCAGCCTCTTTCTCCTTTCTAAGGTTTGTGAGGATCATGGAAGAGGTTTTAGGAGGTTTAAAGGGGTTTATATAGGCTAGGTTTAGGATTAGAAAGCCTCCTAGCATTAGGAAAGTCCTTCTTTTGAAATTTAGAAAGTTGAACCCGCAGAAATCCGTTTCCAGATCTTAGTGGTCTGCTGCGCAGACTATACCGGTCGACCGGTACCAAGACCGGTACCATCGACTGGTATGAATTAGTTCATACTTAAATGGTCTGATTTCATACCTGTTTGTCATCCGCTCATCCCGTCTGGCCTGGTGATGATCGGAAGACCTGTTACGACATGAACGAAAGGTTTAGATCGGGTTCATGGAGTTCGGGTCTTACAACTCCCCCACCCTTAAAAGAAATTTCATCCCCGAAATTTTCATGTAGGTTTCACAACTCCTCCACCCTTAAAATAAATTTCGGCCTCAAAATTTGAATGTACCTTGGTCGTCGAAAAGGTTAGGGTATTCCTTTCTCATTGCGTTCTCTTCCTCCCAAGTAATTTCTTCCACATCTTGGCTTTTCCAATGCACCTTCACATAGTGGATATCCTTGCTTCGAAGATGTTGTATTTTTCTACTTGTGAGCATCACAGGTACAACTTCAAATGTCAAGTCCTCTGTCAAGTCTGGTGGGTTTGCTGTCAGGATGTGCGATGGATCCCTGACGTATTTCTTCAATAAAGAAACATGGAACACATCATGAACACTTGACATGGATGGTGGTAGAGCCAATTGATATGCCACATTGCCACGTCTGGTCAAAATCTCGTATGGTCCCATATACCTGGGGCATAGCTTCCTCTTCTTTCCAAACTGTTTCAGACCTCGCACAGGTGATATCTTCAAGAATACTTTATCACCCACTGCAAACTCCAGATCTCGACGTCCGTTATCAGCATAGTGCTTTTGTCGAACTTGAGCTGTCTTCATTCTTTCTTTAATTTGATCAATCACTCGATAAGTTTCTTCGACGAACTCCGGTCCTACAATCCTTCTCTCTCCCACCTCATTCCATAACAGAGGTGTACGGCATTTCTTCCCATAGAGTGCTTCATATGGAGCCATCTGGATCGTAGCCTGGTAACTGTTGTTATAAGCAAACTTGATGAGTGATAGCTTCTCGTCCCAAGCTCCTTTGAAATCTAGAGCACACGCTCTGAGCATATCTTCTAAGATTTGAATAGTTCTTTCTTACTGCCCGTCTGTCTGAGGATGAAAAGCTATGCTAAACTTCAGCTTGGTTCCCATTGCTTTCTGTAATTCTTTCCAGAACTTTGATGTAAAATGGGAATCTCTATCAGATATTATACTTTTTGGGATGCCATGAAGTCTGACTATATTATCCACATATAGCTTGGTTAGCTTGTCCATGGTATACTGAGGTCTGACCGTAATGAATCGAGCTGTCTTGGTAAGTCGATCAACTATAACCCATACTGCATCCACTGACCTTGGTGTCAAGGGTAGGCCAATGACGAAATCCATTGTGATACAGTCCTACTTCCATGCTGGCTCCGGTAGTGGTTGTAGCAAACCTGTGGGTCTCTGTCTTTCTACTTTAACTTTCTGACAATTCAGACATTGGAACACGAATCGAGCTACATCTGCTTTCATACCCCTCCACCAATATAGTCTTCTTAAATCATGGTACATCTTGGTGCTTTCTGGATGTACCGAATATGGGGTGTAATGAGCTTCTGTCATAACTCTATCTCTGATATTTGAGTTCTCACTCTCAGGTATATATAATCGTCTACGATACCTGAGTACCTTGTCTAAATCCAAGGTTTAATTGCTTTTACCCTTCTCTAGATCTTCTTGTACAGTCTTGAGTGTGGATCCTATAGTATTGCTACTTTGACCTCATCTATGAGATCGGATGAGATCTTTAAAGCTGCGAACATCAACGTGAACTTATGAATTAAGCCCTGTTCCACTAGATCTTTGGCAGTTTTTAATATATGCTCTTCGTCATTATTTATTGAGCTTGAGGCTGCAGCCCACAATGCAGCATTTGTACTAGGTCCTGCCTCAGGCTTCGATGCCCACTTTCGGCTTAAGGCATCAGCCACAACATTTTCCTTACCCGGATAGTACTGGATGTCACAATCATAATCTTTCAATAATTCCAGTCATCTCCTCTGTCTCATATTCAGGTCCTTCTGAGTGAAAAGGTAAGTTAAGCTCTTGTGATCCGATTTAATCTAAAACTTTTCACCATAAAGGTAGTGTCTCCAAGTCTTGATTGCATGAATAACTGCTGTTAATTCCAGATCATGTGTAGGATAGTTCTTTTCATGCTCTTTCAACTGTCTTGATGCGTAGGCAATCACCTGTTCTCCTTGCATTAACACACATCCAAGACCTAACCCTGAGACATCCGTATATAAGGTGAACGGCAAGCCTGGTGCTGGGATGGTCAAGATAGGTGCAGAGACTAGTCTTGACTTCAAAGTCTGAAAGCACTTCTCACACTCATCTGTCCATATAAACTTTTCTCCTTTCTTGGTTAGTCTGGTAAGTAGAACGGCGATCCTTGAGTAGTCTTCCACAAATCTTCTATAGTAACTAGCTAATCCAAGGAAACTATGAATCTCCGCAACTGATTTCGGTGCATCCCATCCTACTATAGCTGCGATCTTGCTTGGATCTACCTTGATACCGTTTGCAGATACTACGTGACTCAAGAAGGCCACTTCCTTTAGCCAAAATTCACATTTCTTGTACTTGGCGTAAAGCTTTTCTCTTTTTAGCCGTTGTAGGGCTGCTCTCAAATGTGTTGCATAAGTCTCCCTGTCTTGCGAGTAGACCAATGTGTCGTCAATGAATACGATGATCAAAGTGTCCAACATGTCATGAAACACTCGGTTCATCAGTTCCATGAACGACGCTGGAGCGTTAGTCAATCTGAATGACATTACAAGGAACTCATAATGTCCATACCTTGTCCTGAAAGCAGTTTTCGTAATATCTGCGGCCTTGATCTTCAATTGGTGATACCCTGATCTAAGATCAATCTTTGAAAAAACCTTTGCACCCTGCAACTGATCGAACAGATCATCGATCCTAGGCAAAGGATATCGGTTCTTGATGTTTAACTTGTTCAGCTCTCGGTAGTCGATACATAGCTGTACACTACCGTCCTTCTTCTTGACGAACAATACAGGTGCTCCCCATGGCGATATGCTTGGTCGTATAAAACCCTTATCTAATAGTTCTTGTAATTGGGTCTTCAACTCCTTTAATTCTGTAGGGGCCATCCTGTATGGTGCCTTAGACACCGGCGTCGACCCTGACATAAGGTCTATCACGAACTCTGTAGCCCTGTCTGGAGGTAGACCTGGGAGATCTTCTAGAAATACATCTGAAAACTCTCGTACCAAATCTAGATCTTTAATTTTTGGTGTCTCAACAGTTATGTCGACCACAGACACTAAATACCCCACTCCTCCCTTTTCTAAGCATCTCTTAGCTTTTAGGGCGGAGAGGATCAGCTTCCGCTTCCTAGGTAACTTGGTCCCAGTGAAGCTAAACTCTTTCCCTTTCTCATATTTAAGCACAAGTTTCCTTTCACCACATACTAAGCTAGCCGAATGATGGCCTAGCCAATCCATTCCCAAGATAACGTCAAAGTCTGCCATCTCGAGTTGAACCAGATTTGCTTCTAGGTTTTGGCCCTCAATACTAACTGTACACGGCCCATAGTATTCATTCAACGATACTTCGACTTCCAACGGAGAGCGAACTATCAAGCTTAGGTTCAAACACTTGACAGGTAATTCCATTTGCTTCCCAAAAGAAATAGAAACGAAGGAGTGCGTGGCCCCAGAGTCAAAGAGTACTCTGGCAGGTATACCAGCTATATTTACAGTCCCTGAAATTTAATTATCCCTTAGTTCTACATGCTCAAACACAACAAACAGTACGTCACATAGGAAGAGATAAAATCATACCAGTAACCACATCAGATGATGCGACTGCCTCTTCAGTGGTGACTGCGAATACATTTCCTTACTGCGGCAGTTGCTTCCTGAGTAGAGTACAGGTCCTCGCATAATGACCCAATTGCTGGAAGTTGAAACATTTAACATTTGGGTTCTATCCAGCAAACTGTGACGGTAGTGGTGCAGTAGTGTTCCTTGCAGGCACCACAGCAGACTGAGCCCTGTATGGGTGGAATGTTCTAGTATTGCCTCCACCTGAAGTCTCAGTAGCAAGCCTCTTCACTCCCCTGTTTTGAGCAAAGAAGCTGTCTCTTTGGCTGGATTCAATTACCCTAGCAATCTGCACAGCCTCATTATATATCTTCTTTTCCAATCCCAAGACGTGCTCTCGGATACTTCCTCGCAATCCCATGGTGAACCTACGGGTCTTGGTTTCTTCTTCTTGTATGCTTGCTAGAGCGAAGAAGAACAACTCTTCATATCTCTGCTGGTAAGCATCAACCGTCGACTGGGACTGCTGCAGATTGAGGAATTCCTTCTCCATTTGATCTCTAAAGCTCTTCGAAAAGTATTTATCGAAGAAAGCTCCTTTGAATATTGCCCAATCGATCTGAGTGTGCTTTACCTCTAAGTATGACCGGGTAGAATTCCACCAGGCATTGGCATCTTCCTTGAGCATATGTGTAGCAAACAACACCTTCTCATCTTCCGTACAAGTCATCAAAGGGAAGTTCTTCTCTATTTCAGACACCCACTATGCAGGCCATAGTGGTTTCCCTGTGAAAGTAGGGGTTTCAGTTTCAAGAACCTATCCACCGCTCGGCTTAGGTCATTCTGCCCCTGTGCATTCATTCCATACCATGGTGGTGGGTACAGATAGATTCCTTGATAGGCAGACGACGATGGAAATTGGTGTGGTGGTTGTAGATTCTGTCCTTGGCCCATCGCCCAGTGCTACCATCCATTGGTAGTGTGGTGTTATTTCTTCCAGACTCAGGCGTACCCTCTGTAGGAATATATCCCGGTGGCTTGAACATCTTCAGCATGTCGTTCAGGAATGTTTTCTGCTCAGCTTCCATCTGAAAAACCAGATTCGTCACAATTGTTTCAGAGTTTGTGTGAGGAGGTCTTGGCAAATTTGTTGGTGCTCTGGGACTCTGCCTTTCTTCACCATTTTGGTTCACATTTTGCTCCTCAACATTTCCTATTTCCACATTGTCCTCGTCTTGGCATACCCTGGAGTGGTGACGCCTTCGCGAGCCTTTACGACCGTTTTCGCCTACCATCTCAGATAAATTTTCCTGCTTGGATCTGAGAAGAAGACATAATACATGAGGTATAATCGAACAGTCATAATGGTGTTAGTCTTTAACAAATGCAAATCGAAAAATCGTAACGAAAACTTAAATTGGAAATTTTTAAAATTTTTCCCAAAATTTTCTAGGCTTTGGATAGTTGTCCAATCACAACATACCGGTCGTGACACTGTGTATGGTAGTGCGACCGGTATGTCCAGGCGGACAAAATTTCTCGGATTCCCGAGAGGTACCGATCGATGTACCGGTCGCTACCCTGTAGGGTATGGTGAGACCAGTATAGTCGATCGGTCAGGATTTCTCTCCTGACCGAGAGGTACCGGTCGATATACCCTTGGGGGTATCGGTTGACTGGTATGGGCAAAACCGTCAACCGGTATGCCCAGAATGGCTTTAAAATCGTGAAAAGTAAGATTTTTCTCACTTTTCTTTTCTTCTTCTTCTCCGGTGGCGATTCCTCTCTGGCTTGCTGAGTTGCTACAGTCCGACCGGTGATCTTAGAAGCCATTTTCTTCCGATCAAGGCCTAGAACATCGCCTCCAAGTAAGTTCTTTCCTTCCATTCGTCACTTTCATATCGTTTCTCTATGGTTCCAAGCCCAAAATTTAGGTTTTTATTTGTTTAGGAAATTCTAACCGTAGAAACTCTTTTCCTTCGGCTTAGAATGGGTTTAGGGACCTCTATGAGCAAAAGCCCTCAACCAATTTGAGGTTCTACCGAAAGGTTTTTACAAAAATCAATTTTTTTGATTTTTAACCTAGGTTTTGGTAAAAAAATCGATTTTGCTGAAATTTCCCAAATTTCTTGTTTAATTGATGTATGTTTGGTTTCCATGAAGTGTTTGGGGGTTACGTAAGTCCTCCTCCCCACGTTTTGGGTGAGTTCGAGGCTTTTGCTTGACTTACTGTCGTTATGCTGCCGAAATTTCAAAAATTCTAACCCATTTCTCTTTGTTTGTAGTTCAGAATGTCTCAACACAGAGGTGCGGGTAAACGTTCCTTTGGTCTTGGCATGCACCGCCCGCATCTGCCTGTTCCACAGCTCGATGAGCTGTGGTTTTGTTCTGAGGCGGCATAAGCCCGTTTTCCCTGGTTCGAGGAGAAGAATATTGAGTGGGGGTGACGGGTGAACCTGGAGCAGCTGCAGCGGTTTGACGTTGAGGCAGCTTTCGATAGACTTGGGTGGTTGCCCGTCATCACCTATACGGTGACTACCCGTCCCAACCTTGTTAAACACTTCTATGCGAACCTGGAGATAGAGGGAGATGTCAATGACTTCAGTCAGTGCAGGGAACTCCGCCTTACCAGTCTTGTCAAGGGTGTCCCCATCTCTTTCAACACTCACCAGCTCATCGATCTCCTAGGGATTCCCAATGATGGGGACTTGGTCTACTGTGCCCCTAAGATGAAGGGCTTTCTCACAGACGATCTGCGCCAGGAGATTTCGGAGCAGCTACTTAACCTTGGAGCGCCTCTGAAGGCTGCTAGCTTGAGACCTCTGCCTCGGGTATACAGTCGCATCATCTAGCACAATATTGTGCCTCAGAGCGGCCATTATAGTGAGTTGTCTCAGCTCACTCAGTACTTGACCTATTGCGTCTGCACTGGGGAGCGAGTCTGTCTTCCCTACATCATTATCAGGACCATGCATCAGGCTACTCTATCCGATCGGGCCAGTAACCTTCCATATGGCCGACTCATCACCACTCTTCTGCAGCGATTACGAGTGGACATGAGGGGTGAGACTGCCGTTGAGGATACTATGACCTCGGACATCGACTAGGATGTCATTCTCCGGATGTAGATGGACAACCTGCCGATCAATGATGAGGACTTAGAGGCTCTTCCTCCCCCACTCAGGAGGGTAGCAGCCGCGGCAGCAGCAGCAGCAGCCAATGCGGCTCATGCAGTAGAGGCAGGGGGGATGATGAGTGTGGAGATGATCAGATGGAGGATGTTCCAGCGCCAGTACCACAGCCCACACATGTAGTGGGACCATCTCAGCCTCCTCCCGACACCATGATGGGTATGTTCACGGAGATCAGGGATGCTCAGCGTGATATGAGCCATGACTTGGGGCGCCTTGCTCGCAGCCTCAGAGTCACCCAGGAGCAGGTGCACTGGCTCAGGGTCGCCTATGAGCATGATTATGATATTGCTGACCCTATTCCTCCTATGTCCCCAACCCCATGATAGACTTCTCATTTTTTCTCTTTTTCAGTACAGTTTATATAACAGGGTAACTGTCTGGCTTGTGGACTGTACCTTGTAGCACCGTTAACTTTTGCTACAATTTAAATATTTAATAGATGGTTATGGTTTCTTTTCTCACCAGAGCATGTTTGTTTATTAATTCCATAATTAATATAGTATGTTATGCTCTGTCATATTTAGTCTCAGGCATCAAACAAGTGCTTAAGGTGGGTTCTTATTAAAGCTTTTAATTTTTTTTCCTATCTCAGTTCATCGACTTAGTTAAGTGCAAGTATGCTCTATTGGACAGAGCCTAAGAGCTCTGATACCAAGTTGTCACACCCCAATCCTGGCTGAACCAGAAGTGTGAGTGAACCGTCACTGAACCAACCCCACATCAGGATCTCAAAAAGACCGTGTCCACTCATACAAACCATTGCACATAACCACAATCAGAATAATAATATATACATCGGAAGTCTTAAATAGAATGAACTGAGTAATCTATTGATAAATTTAAATAAAATATCAAGTTATTCAAATTCCCAAAACTTAAGTAAGTATCTTTACATCAATTGTATCTTCAACCAAAAATAAATAGAATAAATAAAATCAAATCCTAAAGGTACACGTAGAAAGGGCACTCGCATGAAGCGTCATGCTCGTCCTCTCCTGCTTGCACATCCAGGGCAGCCACGCCTCCATACACTAGAGCGTCCACGTAATCCTCCACTGTGTAACCTGCATCAACATCTAAAAACATGTATATATACAAGGGTGAGCTCACAACTTAGCTCAGTAAGACAATCAGACAATGCAACAAACATATGTATGAGTAACATTAACATCATGGTCTGGTTTTAAGTTTGCAATGTGCTATAGAAAGGATTGGTGGCCACCGCACCTCTATACACAAGTGTGTGAAGCCGTCCAATGGATCAAACACCACTGCCGTCCCACATGCACCCTATCATGGAATAGAGATAGAGCTAAGGTGTCCGGATCAAATACCGCCAACACCTCCCCTACTACTCTACCCATACCAACACGTAAGCCCCTATTGGCAAGGGCTTACAAACTGGGCTCGCAACTAACCAATCCTACATGTCATCACAGTAGGCCCTGTCCCAGCATAGCTCCCTACGGCATAAAGATAGAGCTAGAGTCTAGTGGCCAGGCTGGAGACCACAGTGCCACTCCCTCCCCCTGATACCCTATCCGCACCAAGTATGCTAAGACAGAACGATACGAAAAGGTACTAGTGTGAGGAATGATCCTAGACCCCAGGCCCTTCCCATTCCACACACCAACGAAAACAATCACATGCCTAACAGTCACAACCTAGCATAGCATGTATGCATGAACAATAATAATAACTGAAAGTAAAGGATGACATGCGAGAATGCACAAACATCAATCCACATAATCATAATTATTATCAACGGTTTACTGTTATTTAATTATTAGGATTTAGGTCCGATTCCCTTACCTGACGCTTGATTGATAGTTCACTCTGCATCAAAAGGTCCAAACGTGCTATCACAAGGCCCTATACGATATTAGGATTTAGTTAGAATAGGTTTACGTTGGTCAGAAAACCAATTGGGTAAAAAATACTCTACACAGAGCAGACAGGTCACAGGTACCGATCGCAGCACTGTGGGGAAAACCTGTGACCGGTATGGATGACCGGTCCCCACAGACTAGTCCCCGAGAGGTACCGGTCACAGTACTGGTCACATATGGTGCGACCGGTATGGTCGACCGGTATGTCTCCGGAAGACCATACGTCTGGTTTTTCGACTTCCGTCGGTCACCCCCTATTGATCCTAGTGTTTCTCTTACACATTCTAGGTCTGAGCATTAAGTTAGAGTTGTTTCCAACTCCATTCAAGTCCTAGTTTCGATGGTCTCAACCTAGAACTTGAATCTAGGGTTTACCGACTAGATTAGGGTTTGACGGCAAAATAGGGTTTAGATCAATACCTCGCTTTGCATGGTATTGATCCAACTACAACTAACCATTCTAGATTACTTATGGTAGACGAAGGTTTGAGTACTTACCGTTGACTTGCGGTAACTTGTTCTTCGTCGAACAGCAATGGCGGCTCTTTCCTCTCCTTCCTAGCTTCTTCTCCTTCTTCAGCCTCTTTCTCCTTTCTAAGGTTTGTGAGGATCATGGAAGAGGTTTTAGGAGGTTTAGAGAGGTTTATATAGGCTAGGTTTCAGTTTAGGAAGCCTCTTAGCATTAGAAAAGTCCTTCGGTTTGAAATTTGGAAAGTTGGACCCGCAGAGATCCGTTTTCGGATCTTAGTGGTCTGCTGCGCAGATTATACCGGTCGACCAGTACCATTGATCGGTATGAATTAATTCATACTTAAATGGCTTGATTTCATACCTGTTTGTCATCCGCTCGTCCCGTCTGGCCCGGTGATGATCAGAAGACCTATTATGACATGAACAAAAGGTTTAGATTAGGTTCATGGAGTGTGGGTCTTACAGTATTTGTGGTAGAGGTTACTAATGAAGCACCACAGACGAAAGATATTGATGGGATGCATAAATTTTCTGACGTGTTTCCAGGCGACTTACCCGGGATGTCTCCTGATCGTGCGACCAAAATGGTCATCGACTTATTACCAAGGTTGGTACTTGTGTCTAAGGCACCCTATAGAATAACTCATACAGAGTTAAAGGAATTGAAGACTCAACTACAAAAGTTATTAGACAAATGTTCTAATCAGCCAAGCATTTCATCACAGGGAGCGCCAGTGCTATTCGTGGTGAAGGATGGTAGTGTTCGTCTGTGTATAGACTACCGAAAATTGAACAAGCTTACGATCAAGAACCGATATCTACTACCTCAGATCGATGACTTGTTTAACCAGTTGCAAGGTGCAAAGGTATTCTCTATGATTGATCTTCAGTCAAGATATCATCAGCTGAAGAATTTAGATAGCGAGATCTCGAAGACAGCTTTTAGAATCGGGATTGGGCATTATGAGTTCTCGATTATGTCGTTTGGATTAACCAATGCCCTTACATCTTTTATGGAGCTGATGAACTGGGTGATTCATGACATGTTGGATACGTCAGTCATAATTTTTATAGATGATATTTTGGTTTATTCCAAGAATGAAGCAACTCATACAATGAATCTTAGAGCAACCTTACAACTGCTAAAAAGGGAGAAGCTTTATTCAAGAAGTGTGAGTTCTGGTCAAATCAGGTGCAGTTCTTAGGTCACGTAGTAACATCAGAGGAGATTAAAGTGGATCCCAGTAACGTAAGGTGAAAAGCGCCTAAGAACATTACAGAGATCAAAAGTTTCTTGGGTTTAGCTGGTTGTTACAGACGATTTGGGGAGGACCACTCTAAGATCGCAAAACCTCTTACCAAGAAAATCAAGAAGGGAGAGGAGTTTAATTGGACTGACAAGTGTGAAGAATGTTTCTAAACTCTAAAAACAAGGTTGATATCAGCTCCCATCTTGATCATTTCGGTACCAAGGGAACCTTTTACCTTATACATTAAAGTTTTTGGATTAGGTTTTAGATTAAATGGGAACACAAGAGTTTTATTTATCTCTTCACTAGAAAGAGTTGAACATGAGACAGAGAAGATGGTTAGAACACTTGAAGGATTAAGACTGCGATATTCAGTGTCACTCGAGCAAGGCTAATGTGGTAGCTGAGGCCTTAAGCACAAAGGAAATTATGACGTCCGAGGAAGGACCCAGTATAAATGCTGCCTTATGTTTTACAGCAACAAATTCAGATTGGAAGAAGAGTAACATATAATAGAAACTCGTGATGATCCAATTGAGCGAGAACTTATGGATGAACTTATGGAGCAATAGTTCCTCGGCTGCGCTTGTGGCATTAAAGATTATCTCTGAATTGATGGATGAAGTAAAAGTAGTAATTTTGTTAGATCCATATATAAGAACGGTGCAAGGAGATTTAGAGAAAGAAAAATCTAACCCTGACTTACTTCAGATGTGAAAAAGGTCCTGAGATATAGAGGATGATTATGCATACCTGAAGTGAAAAACACTGATCATAGATACAAGATAATGCTAAAAGCCCATTCTATTTCGTATTGGGTACATCTTAGAAGTACAAAATATACCAAAACATGAAGAGAATATTTTAATGGAAGGGAATGGAAGTAGTTGTGGCTAGATGCATGTTTTAGTAACTGAATTATCAGCAAGTAAAGGCTGAAAGACAAAGACCAACATGGCTTACTTCAACCACTATCGGAGCCAGTCTGGAAGTGAAACTGCATTACAATGAACTATGTCACTCATTTGCCACTGACACCTAGATTGATTGACACAGTTTGGGTGATTGTTGATCACCTTATGAAGATAGCTCATTCCATTGCTATACGACCTCGGTATGCTTTGGAGCGGCTAACTAAGCTATATATGGATTGAATTTGCTACCAAGCTACTATGTAGATGTCACCTATGAAGCATGGTACGGTAGAAATGTCGAATTCCTTTGTTTTTGAATGAAGTCAGAGAATAAAGAATTATAAGACCTGAGTCTATTGAAGAAGCCTATCGAGTGGCAGACGAGATGTTAAGACCTCGAGTTCGCCATAAGTGACAAAATGTTTTTGGAGATATCACTTATGCATGGTTTAAAACGATTCAACAAGAAGGGAAAGTTGTATCCTATATATGTTTTGGACCTCATAAAAATTTTAGAGAGACATAGAAAAGTTGCATATCAACTAGCGTTACTGCTGTCCATGTCTAGTGTGCATGATGTATTTCGTGTATCTCTATTGAAGAAGTACGTTAGAGATTCATATCAAAGGTATTGACCACTGATCCACTGGATTAGATAGAAGATTTAAATATTGAAGTGGTACCAGCCTAATTCACTGGTTGGAAGGTACAACATCTCCAAAACTGGGATAATTATTATATGAAGGTAACTTGGCGAAGCCAAGATGGGAAGAAGATTGCATGGGAAGAAGAAGATGCAATGCGGAAACAGTATTCCCACCTATTGACTCCGAAGTAAATTCAAATTTCGAGGACGAAATTTTTTTTAAGGGTGGTGGAGTTGTAAGATCCGTACGTTCAAATTTTGAGGACGAAATTTCTTTTAAGGGTAGTGGAGTTGTAAGACCCGCACGCCACGAATCCGGTCTAACCTTACATTTTTGTGTCGTGACCGGTCTTTCCATCATAATCGGCTCAAGTGAACCAATTGTATGAAGAAACCACAAGATAAGGTAAGCAACGAGTCTAATTTAGTTGGTGTGGTTGACTGTTTAAGATCGTGTCAAAGCAACCAGTCAAAAACTAAAAACCAAAAAATTTTGGTCATGTGGTAGCAGTTTTGAGGGGTGTGGTCGATACGTGTGGTCGACCACACATGAGACCACACAACGTGTGGTCGCATATTTTTGACGTGTGGTTGATGGATTCTGCGACCCACGTGTGACCACACGATACTGAACTGACTCCGTGTTTAGGAAACTTTCCTAATTTGGGGGTCTTTCCTGATTAAAGTGGGACTCTATATAGAGGTTTCCCTCTATATAAGGGACGTTCCTTAGTCTCTCTTACTCTCTTAGAACCCAAATTGAAACTCTATACCTAAGAGGAAAAGAGAGAGAAAAAGAGAGAGAGGAAGAGAAGGAGAAGAAGGAGATTTGGAGGAGAAGGCTGAAAGAAAGGTTTTACAAGAGAAGGTTCTAGCTCCCTACAACAAGTGAGGTATGGAACTTATCTTTGTAGATGTAGATTCTATTGAATAAGGTTTCTATTGTGGATTGGGGATGTCAAACCAATATGATCAATGTGATCCTTTGAGTAAATCTCAAGGATAACCATGAGGGATGGATTAGGGATAATGGTTAATGAAAAACTGTAAATAATGGCAATATGATAACCATAGGATGATCCCAAGTGATGAGCCAAGGAATCGACTCAAGAAGAATTCGGATTAAAGATGAAAACTGACCAAACATCATGTGGTCGCAGCCTGTGGTCGACCACAGGGTGACTAGAGGATCGACCACAGCTATTCGAGAAGTTTCCAGAAAAGGTGTGCTCACATGGTGTGGTCGCACAAAAGGTGACCACAGGGTCCGACCACACAGTATGTGGTCTCATATATTGTGACCACAAGTTCGACCACACATCCGACCACACGATGACAACAAGCATATTTTGAGACTAAACAAGGTTTTTGACTACTGTAATTTGATAAACTTGAACCCTAACTTAAATATATTAATTGTTGAGGTTCCCAATAAATTCAAAGTGACTTCCAAAGCTTGGAAGAGGAACAAATATCAATCAAAGGTGAGGGAACAAGACCTAAACTAATTGGATATTAACAAGCTATTTTATTTCATTATATCCAATACCATGAATGATTCTATGATTGCTTTCTTGTAATGTGCATCTCACATGTCATCCAATATTATTATTATATTTTACTCATGCATATTTATTTCTGTCTATTTACAATATGATGATGATGATGCTAGGGATAGATATGTGATTGTATGTGTGTGGTTAGTGTGCTTGATGTGAGTGGAGCATCAGGGGGAGGACGTGACATTGTGGTTCATCTTGGTTACCAGACCCTAGCTCTATCTCTACTCAAGTCTTGTTCACTGACATCGTCGTATCGCTATTACCTTAGCAGAACTATTACGTCGTAGGGCATCAGGGGAGGTGGTCTTGGACCGTGTAGTCTCTGACTTTGTTGGGGGGCCTTAGCTCTATTTCTATGGACATATTGAGGGATGTTGGGGTGAGGCTTTGGATACACTGGATGAGATTTAGGATTGGTTAGTTGCGAGCCCAGTTTGCAAGCCCTCGCCAGTAGGGGCTTACGTGTTGGTATGGGTAGGGCATCTGGGGAATGTTATGCGATGTTTAATCAGGACACTTTAGCTCTATCTCTATTCTATGGTGGGTGCATGTGGGATGGCAATGGTGTTTGATCCCTTGGACGGATTCACACACTCGTGTATAGAGGTGCGGGGGCCTCCAATCCTTTCTATAGGACATTGCAAACTTAAAAATTGGACCAAAGGTATAAATTGAATGCATGCATATGTTTGTTGCATTGTTTTATTTTCTCACTGAGCTCAAGTTAGAGAGCTGGCCCTCGTGCGTGTAATTGTTTTTAGTTTCTGATGTTGCAGGTATTACGGTTGAAGATTATGTCGACACACCAATATATGAACGGGTGGCGGCTATGGATGAGCAAGCTGTGGAGGACTATTATGATTCATTAAGCGAGCGTTTTAACTATGGATGCACTTAGTGTTTAACTTTCGTATTTGGATATTTGTAATATGTATTAAATTATGTTTTGGTTAGTTGAAGATAACTGAAATATTAATTATTTATCATGATTAGACCTCAGTTCATTATTAATAAGACTTCCGTTATTTACTTTATTATCTCTGATTAATGTGGAATGTGTTTTGGTTTAACATGGTTGGCATAGTCTATACGAGATCCTGATTGAACCGTTGGTTTATTGACGGTTCATCACACCATTCTGGTTTGTCCAGAATTGGGGTGTGACAATTAGCCTAGCAAAGGAAGGAATGAATCATAAGAAGAAACCCCAACTTGTTAAACAGAAAAGTGACCATCAGGAGGAGGCGATCAATACATCGGGCTGTATGGTAAGGACCGGCATAGGGACCGACAAATCTCAGAAGGGTCTTAGAGGGTTAGATGAAAGATGTCATAGTCGATGCTCTGTACCGATCGATATATCGACCGACAAATGGTAGAAGGTCTAGATATTTTACGTAACCATAAGCCAGTCCATAGTGTTGCGATCGATATATCAACTGGTAAAGCCCAAACTTAGGTAATTCAAAGTGTATCAAGTAGGACTTTTAACCAATAATCCTACATCTTGTATAGGCATAAGAATACCTTGCAAACATATAATTTTTAGCGTGGATAACTACAACGGAACTATACCAGGTGAGGAACAAAACCTTAACTTAATTTTAGTGTTTTTGATATATATGCTGTTGATTGATGCTGCTTGGTGGTATTTATGTTAAGAATAACATGTCATCTAATATCTGCCACTTTTACATGCATTATATCAACAACATGATTGATTGTGATTGTGATATGTGATGCTTGGTAGGCTGTGGTGAAGGGGTCTGGGATCGTTGGATCCAACTTGCTAAGCAACTTAATTGCCATGTATTGTTCCATATCTTAGTGGAGGACAACATCTTGGGGGGGGGCAGAACGGATGGTCTGAGAATCTTATTAGGGTATTGGAAGGATACATATGATATCATATAGGACTGGTTAGTGACAGAACCCATGTATGTGACCCTGGCCAATAGGGGGACAGGTATTGGTAGGATGGAGTGATGAGGGAGAAGGGTCGGTAGTGTTAGTTGGAGTGTCACTGGTCGAACTTGCTGCCCAATCACCATTTTGATTTAGGATGTCGTATGGGGGCATCAGGGCTATTGGGTAGGCTGGTGAGTACCCAGTACTCCCATGCATAGAGGTTATAATCAGTCTCTGGGAGGTATGGCTAGGCCTTACCTTAGCATAGTAAACATACATTATATCAGACCCTTGTTGTGTACATAATCTATTCATATAATTGCTTGCTTGTCTGTTTCTCATTGAGCTCAAGTTGAAGAGCTCACCTTTGCGATTTCCACTCTTTTTAGTTGTGACTGCAGGTACTACGAAAGGAAAACAGGATGTCATTTCAACAGAACCAAAACACCTTAAGGGGGTGGAATGAGAAGGTGATGAACCAAGCACTGGAAGGTGAACGTAGAGAACCATGCGAAGGGACAGAAGGCCGCTCCAGTGGGGAGCCATAATTAGTTATATTTTAGTTTATGTTACTTGACTTTTTAAGAGTTTTAGGCCCATTGTATTAGGGCTATAAAACTATGAGATGTTGGTCTGAGACTTGGATAACATTTGATTAGATTATCAGTAGTATTACGTATTTATAATTAGAGCTCAATTTATTTACTATACTTCTGTTATTTAAATTACTTGGTGATAGAGTTATGGGAGGTATAATGATTGGTGATGTTATTAACTGAACGTGTATCCTGGGTGGACTACGATTAAAATGATCAGTGGTCCAGTCGCCCATCGAAATTTTATATATTATAAATTCAGGGTGTGACAGGTTTGGTATCAGAGCACGCTTCAATAACAATGACCACCTAACATTACCCTAACTCATTTGACAACAAATTGAGCAATAGGTAATTAAACTCTCAAGATCATAAAAATGTAAATAAGAAACAAATATATATGATGTATGCTTAAAAAAAGATGTGACCAAGCATAATATGTTACGGAAATATTAAAAACTAATGCTGACCATGAGAAAGAGAGAGAGAGAGAGAGAGAGAGAGAGAGAGAGAGAGAGAGAGAACAATATATACAAGATGAGACAAGATAACCCAAACTATCTTGAACATAATCGGATTACAAAAAAAAAAGTAAATAAACTTTAATTCCATGCACAAAATTCCTCCTTACATAAGAAAAGGAGAGAACCCATATAAGTAGGTATTTGTTCCTTACATACATCCCAACTATACTAAAATAAAAAGAAAAAGAAGAAAACATTAGATTCCATCACTCCTTGGAGTCCAACGACAATGGGGTGGGAACATGCAACCTTTGGAAAGTTTGTGGTTGTGTTGCTACTGTTGTAGCCACTGCGATGTCCTCGACCTAAAGAATACCAGCCCTTGTCAAAGCCATCTGGTATATGTCAAGACAGGTGGAGAAGTCGGTTACTGAATGCTGAAACCGTCGAACTTGGTTCTTTAAGTCATGCATGTCCTTTTTCAGTTGGGACTAATAAGATACCACAGAGTTCAACTTTTCCAAGAGGTCATTTAAGGTAGTAGGATGCCTGGATGGATCAGTCTGGCCTATGGCCATACCCTCTGTGTGCCCCTGGGTTGGCACCTCTTCCTCATCATCATTGGAGACATGCTTGCTCTGGGAGATCTCTAGGGCCTCAACGAGCCTCCAGCACTATCATGTCATGAAGTTTCATCTTGACGATGATATGCTAGTTAAAAGGAGTAAACACTGTAGCCTCATGAGGTTCTTCTTCATATATACTGATGTCAAGGCACTGGAATAGGGTAGTCAATAGTTTGCCATAAGGCAAATGTCCCTTCTTTGAAGCACGAGTGTCCTCTGCCGCTGTGATCATGGTCCAAATAATGATATAGGGAAGGCAGACCGGATGACGCTCTAGTACCTTGGAAGTGAAAAACTGGTCGAAGAGGAAGAGCTCATCAAAATGGCCACTTTGAGGCAAGATATTGTACTGGATTATCCTGCAGTATACTTTGGGAAGAGGGAAGAAGTTGTTCACTTGGAAAGGATCTTGTGGCCGTTGGAGTTTGTTTCAGATTTTATGGATTTCTATCTTCCGGGTCTCAGATATAAAATCATGTCTTTACTTGTATAGTACTCCTTATCCCCAGCCATAGAAATGCCTAAGAGACTGGCCAACTGCTCTTTACTCAAGGCGAAATCTCTACCGTTTACCTTACTAAAGATACGCAACTCCTTAGCATGCTCAAATTTTCCCATGCCGCCTTCAACCTCTAGGTTGCAGTAGAAGTCTTTCACCATATTAGGCCAGGTGCCAACTTCAATCCCAAGTATGGAGGACCACCCCATGGCATCAAATGTGGCTTGGACATCGAATCTTTCCAACTCTTGGAAGTTTACTGGTCGTCCCAAAATGATTGACTTCTGTGCCTCTCGTGAATGGAAGTGCATATCGTTGAAGGGTGGAAAAGGTTCGTTCCTTGGCCTTTTAGTTGTAGCTTGATGGGAAGCCATCTAATCAGCAATGAAAAGGAATGAATAAAGAAACCAAGTTAGAAAATATAACAGGAAACAGTGAAATCTCAATCATGCAAGGTAACAAAAAAAAAAAAAAAATTAAATAAATAAAATTATTAACTAAATCAGAACAACCAAAGGCATGGCAATGTGAACATAAGAACTGAAGAAACAAAAAGTGGTTTAGATAAATTATTAGTAGATAAGAAGTTAGAATCTTCAGAGAAGAATAGGTGCACAATCATTAGAACAGGAACCAAACCATTAGATGTAGTAAAAAGAGGATTTGAACCATGAGGACAGTAGGAAAAGCAACTTTCAAATGCAAATAGATGTTTAATGTGATAGGGCTAAGTCCAAGGAAGACCATTCTCATCATAACAAGTAATGGACTAGTGCATAATATGGGAAGGAAAACACTATTAGAGTCATAACAGGGCAAACAACCTGACTAATGAGGTGAAATGGTAAAAGCTTAGTAGAACGGAGATAAGATAGGCACATTGCCAGTGAAAGCATCAAAATCATTCGAAAGGTGAAACATAGTTCAATCATGAAAAAAAAAAAAACAAAATAAAGAGTAATAGAAGTAAAACATTTATTTTGGGGAAAATCCTAAAACCCAAGCATGTATGGAATATATGGCAAGAATATGATGTAAAACGAGTAAAGTGCAATAAGCATAGCATATTAATCACCCCCTCAACAATTAAAAATAACAAGAGATGAGTATTGGGAACAATCATGAAAAAAACCAAGAATAAAGAGAAACTAGGGCTTTGAGAGCATTCTCCTAACCCTAGAAATGAAAATTTGATATGGAAGGAAAGGATCGTACCTTGGAGAGAAGAAATCCGAGATTTGGCGATGAACGAGCGAGGCTTAGAGAATTTAGAGAGCACCGAAGGCAAGGGAGGAGTTTCCGGAGGCGACCTTGAGGCTCCAGGTAAGTTAGAAAAAGGTGGGAAAGAATGACCTACATTTTCTAATTCATAAGTTGAATCTGGCCGCTGCCGGTCGATGAATCCGATGAACCATCTTCCACCTTATTGACCACCTTATCATCAGGTAACACAGGAACCCCTCTGGACATTGTCGGATGGAGAACTGGTCGATATAGTATGGTCCAGCGCATTGACCAGATAGCCCCAGGATATTGTGTCGTAGGAATTGGTCGCGATGATGAGTCCCGAATGTATTCCAAGCTAAATGTCATCATTTAATATAGAACTTGATCAAACCATAGCATTGTTAAGGGTGTTGTGTAGCATTGGTTCACAAATAATGTTGTCCATCATAGAGCCTTATCGTATGATTAAAAACATATCACTAACTATGTTACCATGTCACAGGAAGTTGCGATTTAAGAAAATTTAAATGACGCCGCATGACCATTCAAATTCACGTCATACCACGAACCGGGGTAGCTCAACTCATAGCGGATCGAGTGACGGTTCGAGTCCCAATGGTAACCAACCGCCTATGGCTCCTTTGGAGGAAAGCTGCCAAGGAGAGGCTTATGTGCAACGTACATAGCACCGGCTCCTAAAGTTGAAACCCATGGAGTTTACCGGGTTGACCGAAGATCCAAATCAACCTATATGCTGGATCAGAGTATGGAAAAGACATTAGTGCTGCTGGAATTCTTCGATGCCCAAAAGGTATAGTGTGCAGCTTACCAATTAAAGTGTGCACCATACCAGTGGTGGCTAGTTGCTGAGTAGGAGCTCAAGGCAAAGTATAGAGAGATTAGTTGGGAGGTGTTCAGGAAAGCATTCCTAACTTGGTATTTAAGGACAGCACCTCGAAATAGGAACGACCAAGACACCCACACCTCATCTCCAGGAACTTACGCTGCCGGGACAGGATAGGAAAGGCCTTTGGAGGGCTTCCTAAGACTTAGACCCCCTAAATTCACAGGCATGTTTGATGACATAGCCCAGTTCTAGGAATTGATATGGCATATGGGGTAAGTGTTCGAAAGCTTGGGATGCAGTGACACCCAGAAGGTGTTGTATGTGACACACCAATTAGAAGGTTTGCTGTATCATTGGTGGCAAGGCATAGAACCTTGGTTATTGCAACAACACAGAGGGATTACGTGGGACATATTCCGAAAAGCTTTTCTGGATTATTATGCGCCCCAAGAAAACATCCTGAAGGGAAAACTCTTCTCCATCATGAGGGACACCATTCTAGAAGAATTTTGAAATGCTCACGCAACCTCTGGGCTACACTACGGATGGGGAAGCCGTTCCGATGAGTCCAATAGTCCATATGCAAGGATGAACGTCCAAGAATACTGGTGTGCTTAGCAAGAAAGGAACAACCAAAACTAGCAATCAGCCGCTGAGGTCAATCGTCGTGAAATGTTTGGAGGACCAACCACACCACAGTACCCTTTTGACAGAGCTTGGGAAAGACCTTATATGAATACCAGAGCTATGCATGATCCTTGTGCAAGGGATATGCAAGAAACATACCAGGCTTACACCTCAACAAAGAGAGATAAACTCCGACCTTCAATGGAAGTAATTAGAACTTTCCTTAGAGGCATACTTAAATGTTTCGACTGTCGCCGCATGGGTATTAATTGAATGGAATGTCCTTATCTGTACGTAGTGCTAGAGGTACTGTTCCCTAAAATTTTAGCAGTAAAGCAACAAGAAATAAATACATACAGCTGAAGATCAAGAGGAACCTATGGAGGATGATGTGTTAGATGTCAACACACTACAAAATCCTCAAACCACCATGCCTAAGAATAAGCTCTCAAGGGTAGTAGCCAAATTGATTATGAAGAAATCCCACTTGACACTCCAAGCAAGATTAAGGAAGTCAGTTGATAAGGGTGAGCATCAAGTCAGCGTCCAACCTTAAGCCACTAGGAATGATGAGACAGTATAAGAAAAGAAGGACCGGAATGAAACCCCAGAAGGTAACTACTAAACCCCTGAAGTGGTATTAATAATCAGATTAGGATTGCATGCTAATGTAAGTTCATACAGTGAACCCTAATAATACATCATGACATAATGTGTTTCACTGATTAAACTATCTAGAGAATAGTGAAATCTAGCCTTAAAGACTTTGTAACTAGGAGATATATAAGCCTAGTAATTATTTTCAGAGGACTAATAGAATAGGTAATAACCAGCTAAGGAAAAGCCAGATGTGGTAAAGAGGAATAATATTAATACTCATGACATACTCCAAGCTTTGGTCATAATAGAACCAATATCAAAGGTAGAATAGAATAAAGGAAGGTTCTGAATATAATATAATTAGAAAGTAAATGGAAATGACATATGACCACCGGGTAAGAAGAGTAAAACATAAAAAGACCAAAACTTGGAAGTCAGAACCATAGGGGGAAAGAAAACCCAATAAAGTAATTGAAACATCTAGGAATAGAAACAGTAGAAGCTATCTAAATAGACGGAGTAAGAACTCTTAGTAAACTGCCCTAATGGAAAGGGGGGGGGGGGGTATTACTTTAGGTAGACCCTGGGGATAGTGGAATTTCGGGGACGAAATTCTTTTAAGGGGGGTGGAATTGTAAAATTCGTAAAAACCCCGATCTAACTGAATTTCTATAGTGCTATGAGGGTTTTCCACCGTAGACCAAATAAATACATAAGCCCCTAAGAGGAACTAGGTTACACCCTTAGTGGACTACTAGGAGAAGGGGGATAAAATGAGACCAACTTGACCTTTAAACTTGTGGCGGTCAATACTAGCTGATCGGAAACCCGAGCCAGTATGATTCACCAGCATTGACTGGTAAGGCTAGAGTTGACCTGTTCTCTGAACCAACAATTTAATTTACTTTTGGAAACCATTTAGAATATTCTTAGGACCTAAATACGAACCTAGAAGGGACCCACACTAATCTAATTACTTAGAGTTAGAAAAGGAAAGGATACTCTCCCTAAGTTCAAACTCTTACCACTTGGCAACTTCCTAGGAGTCCCCATTCAAATTAGGAGTTTAACCCAACTACGAAACCTTAGATGAATAAAAAAACCCCATCTTTCACCCTTCTCTGAGTACGTATCACTCTCTAAGAATTCTAACAAGTTCTCAAGAGAAACGGAGGAAGGAGAAGAGGAGGACGAAACTCTACAGCACTCGTGTAAGAGAAATCGTTGACAAAGTGCACCGTCGATTTGTAGTAATCAAACTACTGTCAGTAAAACCCTAACTTTTGTAAACTCTAATGCAAACCCTACTGTTCTATGGAAGGATGTAAATATGATGTGACGAAAACACACCCCTCATCAATAGTGGGATTAATGTGGGTTGTTGGAAGGGAGAATAGTTCTTCCTAACAATTGTCCTAGTTTAAGTAATCAATTTCATATTTGTTAGGGGGGTACATAAGCCTAGGAGACATCTCATCACCAGACTATATTAGCCTAGCAAAGGAAGGAACGAATCATAAGAGAAAACCCCAATTTGTTAAATAGAAAGTGATCATCAGGAGGAGGTGGTCGATACATTGGACTATATGGTACTGACCGTCGTAGCGACCAACAAATCCTAGAAGGGTCTCAGAGGGTTACTCTGACTATTTGTATATCAATCGACAAATGGCAGAAGGTCTAGATATTTTAGCGGACCATAAGCCGGTCGATAGTGTAGCTATCGATATATCGACCGGTAAAGCCTAGACTAAGGTAATTCAAAGTGTATCAAGGAAGACTTTTCACCAATAACCATACATCTTGTATAGACATAAGAACACCTTGCAAACATGTATTTTCTAGCGTGGATAACTACAACAGAACCATACTAGATGAGGAATAGAACCATGACCTAATTTTGGTGTGTTTGATATATATGTTGTTGATTGATGCTACTTGCTGGTATTTACATTAAGAATAGCATGTCATTTAATATTTATCACTTTTGCATGCACTGCATCAACAACATGATTGATTGTGATTGTGATATGTGATACTTGGTAGGCTGTGGTCGTGTGGGGGCATCAGGGCTACTGGGTAGGTGGTGAGTATCCAGCACTCCCATGCATGGAGATTATAGTCAGTCTCTAGGAGGTGTAGTTAGGCCTTACCTTAGCACAATGAACATATAATATACCGGACCGTTGTTATGTGCATAATCTATTTATATGATTGTTTGCTTGTCTATTTCTCATTGAGCTCAAGTTGGAGAGCTCACATTTGTGATCACCACTCTTTTTAGTTGTGACTGCAGGTACTGTGGAAGGGAAGCAAGATATCATTTCAACAGAACCAAAACACCATATGGGGGCGAAACGAGAAGGTGATGAACCAAGCACTAACGTAGAAAACCATGCAAAGGGATGGAAGGCTGCTCCAGTAGAGAGCCATAATTAGTTATATTTTAGTTTATATTACTCGACTTTTTAAGAGTTTTAGTGCCCATTATATTAGGGCTATGAAACTATGAGATGTTGGCTTGAGACTTGGATAATATTTGAACAGATCATCAGTAGTATTACATATTTATAATTAGAGCTCAATTTGTTTACTATGCTTCCGCTATTTAAATTACTTAGTGATAGAGTTACAGGAGGTATAATGATTGATGATGTTATTAACTGAGCGTGTATCCTGGGTGGATTACAATTAAAATGATCGGTGGTCCAGTCGCCCACTAAAATTTTACATATCGTAAATTCGGGGTGTGACAGAATCGAACCATTTAACCATATATACGGTGTCGAAAGTGAAATATATCAAAACGTATACCGAAACCAAATTGAACCGTTTAAACCGTAATCGATGAACCATTTATTATTAAATGGTTCAGTTCTGGTTTTCAATTTGACACCGTATACCGAAATCGAACCGAATTGGTTCAATAGAATAAACCGATGGTGTGAATCCGATTAAAATCGTGTAATCAAACCATTTGTAAAACCATTTAATCAAACTGTTTATAAACTAATTATCCTTGTTAAACCAATTAGCCTTGCCTTAATTTATACAATTCTCTTTTTAAAGCTCCCATTATTTGAAAAATGCCAAGTTTATTTTTCATAACTTGGTAACATTTAGAACCGTGTAATACATTAACATTTGACTTTTCCATATTCTAAGATTTGAGTAAAGTTACACACACTACCACAACCCCTCTTTTGAAGTTTTGAATTAATTTCTCATTTTTCTTACCAAAAACAAAAAATTCTCATCTTCGAATTTAAAAAGTTATCATTTCCCTATACTAAAAGATTAAATATAAAACCTAAAGATAGTAAAAAAACAACTAATGATATAGTTAAAACTTAAATTTCACAAAACCGTTTAACCTAGAAACTGTTTAAAAACCGCCAACCGAAACCGTTTAACCCATTAAATCGAAAAACCGTTTAAAAATCGATAAACCGAAATCGGTTAATAAACGGTTTCGGTTCGGTAAGGACTTTTAAACCGTTTATTAAATAGTTCGATTTTGGTATTGCCCTTTGCGCACCTAACCAAACCGAACCAAAATCAAATTGTGACTAAGAAATCGAACCGTTTAACACCCTTACCCAATAGTTTGTTTCTGATAATATCAAACATAAAAGGTGGGGAGCATTTCACACTAGGGTATTGAATTCTACCTCCTCAAGCTAGTCCAGAGAGCTGCTAGTTATTTTATTTGATCAATCCGTCCTCCATTTTCTCCTATTGTTTGTTGTTGGGTTATTATTCATGAATGGTTGCAGCCCTTCTCCAGATAACTTTGTAACTCTGTGAATCCTCCTTATTTCTCTCATGAGCTTTTTTTATTCATTTCAAGTATATAGAGATGTTATGGCGGAGGGCTTGAGGCTGGTCAATACCATGTGGTTGTGATTCTTGATTATAAATTCCCTTAATTGCATGAGCAGGGAGAAAAAAATAAGGGACATTTAGTCATTTAGGGTTTAGGCCTTTAGGGATTTAGTTTTTAATGGTCATTTAATCGGTCAATGGTCTCTGTTTTAGTCCATAATCATTTAATCGGTCAATGGTCTCTGTTTTAGTCCATAATCAATCGGTGTGGTCGGGCAACTGACAATTGCACCCTTACATTGTGAATGGCCGATTAATTATTGCCCGACACGCACTTTTAATAAACACGGTGCGTGCATCAGTCCGGGTTTTAATCGATCGGTCAGGTTCAGGGAACACAGTGCGGGTAAAAAATTGATACACCTACATATCTCATAGTTCTAACAAAGAACGAAATCAAATTTAAAATACAAAATAATCAACAAAAGAGAAGCCCTAGACTACTTCCTGTGTTGAATGATTACCTGAATTCAGTATCTGATACTTCCTGTGTTGAATGATTACCTGAATTCAGTATCCGAGTCAACGGATTTTTATTCCACCATTTTTCATTGTAGGAATCAGTTTTTTTTTTTTTTGGTTCTTTTAAAAAAATAACAACCTTATGAGGTACAGATGATCGAGTTTGGGTTTTTTAATTACTGTCACTCAGAAGAAAGAGCTTCAATGACAGACCAGTTGTCAGACATCAGGGATGAACTTGGCAACAATATTCCTAGCACAATGTCACGTACATGCAATTAACACAAGGAAAAGATCACGAGAGAGAGCGCTAGGGAGTGAAGAATTGCATCGTTGATAGAAGAGAACGAGGGTAAATTGATGGTGGAGAATATTCGTTTGCAACAACATATAAAATGGTGGTAATATATATTTATAGCTCCGGCAATCATAATATCGTATGTAATATATATTTATAACTACAGGAATTATAATACCGTAGGTAATATATATTTACTGTAGGTGATACATATTTATAGCTACGACAATTATAATACTGTAGATAATATATATTTATAGCTATGACAATTACGTAAAATATATTTATAGCTACGGTAAACATATAGCCGTAGTTAAAATACATTTTCAGATATCGTACAAAAATTTCTGTTGCTATAAATTATTTTATGCTACAACTAATAAATTTTCATAGCCAAAATCCGTAATCAAAAATAAAAATTGTTGTAGTCAAGGGACCAAGCACAAAACCTGTTACTAAGTGGAAATCGAGCCATTGCGACGGGCTCGTTGGTGGACAGGAAACGGTAGAGACGACAAGCGTTTTGAGGACGTCCAGCACTTGTTTAGATGTACTTGGTGGTCCAAAGAAGATGATGATTTCTTCTCCAGAGAAGACTACTCTGATGGGAGTCTCTTCGAGATGGGTCGTCACCATTCTGTCTCTCCACTTGTTAGGAAAAGGATGGTGGAGGGGTTTCTCATCAATTTAAGAAAAGAATGAAGATTGGATAAGAGAAGGAGGTCAAACAGGTCATTTAATCATTTCCATTAATCAAATTAACAAAGTGAGGTGTGGTTATAATTAATCACGAAATCCAAGGTTGAGTACGTTTAAGACAAAATATAAGAGAAGAGCGTGAAGTTTTTCATAATTTTTTATGGTTACAAATTGTCCTCCTCGTTTTGTGTGTTAATCTTTCCGGTCTTGGGGTCTTGCTTGTCTCTGTTGCTTGCAGTCTTGTTGCTTGCAGTCTTGTATTTATGGAGTGATTTGAGTATGCAAATTCTAATCTGGGAATAGGGAAAGGGTTTTGTCAATAGTCAAGACCCAGGGCACTAGACTTTGCGTGGTTATTAATGATGGTAATCATATCTAGCCCGCAGTCAACCAAATGCCAAGGCAGACACAAATCCCAAGGGGATTTAAAAGTGCGTCTTAAAGGGTTAGACAACTCTGGGTTCTTGATTTGCTCTGGTTAAGTAGTTTATGGGGGGAGAAACAACGAAGAGGTGGCTTGAGATTTGAGGCATATACAACTTCAGGCATTTAATTTTGAATTTGTTCTGTGGGGATACTCAAAATATATATATCTAAGAATTGGACCCACTTCACCATTCTTGGGTTTGATTATTATTTAAATTAAAGAGATTTATGTTAGAATTTAATTCTGAGTTAGGGTTTTTTCCATGAAATCCTTGTTCTTGAATCTTAATATTCCGAAACACAGAACCCCAGAATACAAAAGGAATTGAAAATGATAAAGATATACTATCTACTAAAAATTGATTTTGTTCGATTTCTATGCAACTTTGAATGTTTTGATCAGAGTAAAAAAAAAAAAAAACAGACAGTGGCTGTGTGGACTCATTATCCACTATTTATAGAATACTATTATAACCCTAATGCATTCCCACATTGAAATTAGGATTATCTTACCTATCTCAACGCTATAACGAATTAGACCAAACTGATCCTACCATATCAATTGAACTCCTACTTATTAACTGATTATGTAATTAATTAAGTCCACATTAATTCTAGCAATTTATAGAGACTTAGTGTTCCTCCAATGGGTACTTGCTTCTCAATTACTTCAGTTCAGTTTTTACTATTTTCTAGAAAGACTCTTGTTTCAATTCGATTCAATAATTACTAAGATGAAAAAAATAAAATAGTGATGAGTGTCATAAATCATGATTGATTTTAAAGAGAGATTCTGTTAAATGGATGAGAGCATACGTTTGCCTGGCTTGGTAAGAGTGTTATTTATTTATTTATGGGTTAATTACACAGACACCCCCTCTACTGTAGTGAAACTATATAGAACTATCCTGCTTTTACAAAAGCTACATAGGATACCCCTCTAACAATCCTATCATACAATCTCACCCATACCGTTACTTTTAACTTAACGGCAGAGGGTCAAATTTTTTTTTAAGACAAAAATACCCTTACTAAGTGCATTTTTGAAAATGAAAAAGAAAATAAAAAAATCACAAAAAAATATATAAAAATAAAATTGAAAAGTTTTGAGGGTAAAAAGTCTTTTTAGCTAAAAAGAATAAACCCTTTTAAAAAAAAATTGTCTAAAAGACACTTCGTAAGGGTATTTTTGTTTAAAAAAAAATTTGACCCTTTGCCGTTAAGTTGAAAGTAACAGTGTGGGTGAGATTGTATGATATGATTGTTAGAGGGGTATTCTGTGTAGCTTTTGTAAAAACAGGATAGTTCTATGTAGTTTCACTACAGTAGAGGGGGTGTTTGTGTAATTTACCCTTTATTTATTTCTTTGGTAAATGTAAGGGTGTTATTTTATGGGATTGTATTTCTTCACCAGTTATATTTTCTATTCAGATGTGGTAATGACACTTGGTGAATGGATGCAATGATTGTAATGGTGTTCCTATATTAGCCTTATAAATTGTCTATATAGATTTAATATATAGATGGGGTAGCTTTCTTCCGCTAGTGGTAGGCGAGCGAAGTTTCTCTTTGGTAGCCGGGGGAGAGTCAGAAAATCCGATTCCTCCTATTTTAAGCATGGCTAGAGTTGCACCTAAATCTTGACAATATTGGTATTTTCTTCTTCTCTAGTTCTGGTTTTGTTGCAGTTGGAAAACGAACAATCTCTTTGGGAGCAAGTTGGATATGTGGACAAAGAGAGAAAAGCAAGAGAGGTCGGGTTTTGAACCCTTGGGTCACTCCGATGCCAGAGTTAATACTCTAAATATAACCAGATAAGGAGCTCGGTATGAGAATACAAGCACTAAGTAGGTAGGGCTGTAGAAAAAGTTTGAGTGTAAAAATTTCGATCATTTTGCTTTCGGAACCTAGTCTACTTATAGTGAAGGGCATTAGGTATTGCGAAGTCGGATTCGGCCCTGAGTGGATTTACTCGTCCATCAGTTAAGTGAGACATGTCATCCGTTATGTCCATGGGAAGTTATTGGTTCATTGGTTATGATTGACATGTCGGCCATTATAGTTAAGTGTGACGCACAATCAGTCGTGTTGGCTAAGTATGGGAAACGCTTGGGAGATGACTGGGCAAACCTCTGCGGCAGTCCAAGAGATGCGGAACTCTGATGCTAACAAGGCCGAGCTCTGAGGTGATGAGTTCTCTTACTGACATGTGGCTCCTTCTAATTAGTGGGGTATATAATACCCATTATAGGTTTATTTAATGGATAAGAGAAAAGGTTGCTTTAGAATTGTTACTTATATCAACCATTGGTTGTCAAAAGAATTTGTTGTACAATGGTGTTTGTTTGGTACATTGGATAATATCTTAGTGAGCTTAATTAATTATCGGGTCCATTGAGTAGTCAGAGTCTATGTCACTAGGTTGGCTGATTCGATCTAGTTCGTCATAAGATATGAGATAGGCAAACCTTATTCAGCGTAGGACTGATGAGGGTTTGTGGTAGTATTATAAATACTAGGTCATGAGTCCCTGCAGCTCCAGTTGGTTTTCTCTCTTTGTTCCCATAGACATTGAGAAGCAAATGGAATCCTCTGTGGACTGTGAAAAACTATGATCAAAGCTTCTAATTAAATGACAAAAATCAATCTCCAACGCACAAGTATGTCTTTACCATTGAGAATTCCTTTATCCTTCCATTAATGTGTTTTAGATTTTTGTATGGGTTATTAGGGTTGAAATGAAACTCTATGAATGTAAGAAGTTTAACAGTTGATATCAGAGCCTACCATATAGAATTAAGATCAATGAGAATTCATTGTAAAGACCAGTATTGATTGATAGAATTGATTATGAAAATTTCTTGGATTTTGAATTGAATCTGGTGGAGATTTTTCACCGATGAAATTTTTTTGACTGGAAAAAGGTTAAAAGATACATACCGTTGGAAAGATAACAGAGAGAAGACGATGAAGGTATACAAATCTCCGCTGCTGGCCTCCGAACGATCCGCCACTCGCAGTGGTAATTGCGAGTAAGATCCACTCACTTAGGAATATAAAAAGGTTTGGCGGCACCGAGTTGATCCGACGTTGAGTTGGAAACCCTACTGATGCGACCCAAGTAACCGACCCACATTGAACCGGAAAACCTAATGCATTGACTCATTGTGACTCGAGGACTGAGTCAACTCTTGACAAATCCTTGAGTGGATGGTTGGGCTACTTCTGTAGGTTAGCACGTGTGACCCGTTCGGCCTGGTTAATTGACCCACGTACCCGTTGACTTGACCATGATTTCTGGACCGATAACTTGGATAGTTGCCCAAAAAGTTTGACTTGAAAACCTCGATTTTTTTACCCGAACACCTAAAAAATGAACCAAAATTGAACCAGTGGGTGGGCCGCTAAACTTGTCTGGTGGTTTGCTGTGATCAGAACTAGTGTCACACCCCAATTTCGATTGAACCAAAAGTGTGAGTGAACCGCCACTAAACCAACGGTTCACACCAGGATCTCGATAAGATTGTGTCCACTTACACAAACCATTGCACATAACCATAATCAGAATATAAATAGATACATCGAAAGTTTTAATTAAATGAACTGAGTATTCTATTGATAAATTATTTTAATTATTCAATAAATCAAAATGTAAATAAATATCTTTACAATGTTTATAAAATCCAATTGAAATAAAATAAAATAAATTAAAACCATTCTAGAGGTACACGTAGTAAGGGCACTCGCATGAAGAATCATGCTCGTCCTCTCCTGCTTGTACATCCAAAGCAGCAACAGTTTCATATGCTGGAGCAGCAATGAAGTCCTCTACAGTATAACCTGTATTAACTTCTAAAAATGGTGTGTATACAAGGATAAACTCACAACTTAGCTCAGTAAGATAATCAGACAATGCAACAAGCAATATGCATGAGTAACATTCACATTTGATCTGATATACTTGCACAGTGCTATGGTAAGGTTTGGCAGCCACCGCACCTCCATGCACTAGAGTGTGAGCATGCCCAATGGATCATACACCACTATAGCCCCACATCACTCACTCTGGTATAGAGATAGAGCTAGAGTCTGGTGGGCAGGCTGTACCTCCATCCTACGTCCTCCCCTTGATACCCTCTATCGTACCAATACCTACACCCCTGTTGGTGAGGGCTTGCAAGTGGGTTCATCACTAATCAATCCTATATGTCATCATAGTAGGTCGTATCCTAACACAGCTTCCTACGGCATAGAGATAGGGTTCGAGTCTGGTGGCCAGGCTATAGACCATAATGCCACGTCCTCCCCCTAATATCCTACCCACACCAAGCATGCTAAGATAGTAGCGATACGAAAATGTGCTAGTGTGGGGAATGATCCAAGACCCTATGCCCTTTCCATTCCACATACCAACGAAAATATTCACATGCCTAATACACAATCCTAGCATAGCGAGTATGCATGAACATATATAATAACTGAAAGTAAAGATGAAATGTGAATATGCACAAGCAACACTCTATAGAATAAGGTGATTATTAACAACATTTTACTGTTATTAGTTAATTAGGGTTTGGGTTTGATTCCCTTACTTGAAGCTTGATTATTAACTTGCTTCATGTGACAGAGTCCAATCTCGCTATCACAAGGTCCTACACGATGCTAAGGTTCAGTTAGAATTAGTTCCTTAGGGTTTACATTGGTCGAAAACCAATTGGGGTTGAAAACACCATATGGTGCATACCGATCGCAGGTACCGATTGCTGCATTGTGGGGATGGTACGACCGGTATGGTCTACCGGTCCCCCCTTAGCCAGTTTCTGAGAGATACCAGTTGCTGTACTTGTCGCATGTGGTGCGATTGGTATGGTCGACCAGTGTGCTCTCGTGAGACCACCAACTTGGTGCTTTGTCTCCGGTCGGTCTTCCAACTTCGTCTTCAAGGGTTCTCCTATGCATTCTAGGCCTTAGCAATGTATTGGGTTTGTTTTTATCCTTCATTCCAAATCCTATGGTAAAAATCCCTAGTTTAGAACTCATATCTAGTTCATTGGTCGAATTAGGGTTTGATGGCAATTTAAAGGTTTTAGATCAATACCTAGCATTGCATGGTATTGATCATCATCGATAATAACTTAACTAAGGAGAGGTACATGCACTTATTGTTGGTTTGCGAACTACGATGTTCTCCTTCCAACGAAAAACTCATCTTCAACCTTCTTTAGCTCCTTTCTCTTCTTCAGATCTCTTTATCTTCTCTAGGGTTTGTGAGAATCAATCAAAGAGGTTTAAGGAGGTTTAAGAGTCCTTATATAGGCTAGGATGGAGTTTAGGGAAATTTTTTATGTTAGGAAAGTCTCTAGGATTGAGATTTAGCAAGCGGGACCCACAGAGATCTGTTTCCAGATCTGACTAGTCTGCCCGAGCAGACATACTGGTTGACCAGTATGTAGACCGGTATCATGAGACCGGTTTAAAAATTATCATCAGTTTTGATCTGATTTCATATCTGATTGTCATCCGCTCATCCCGTCTGGTCTGGTTATGATTGGAAGACCTGTCACGACATGAAATAGAGATTTAGATCGGGTTCATAGAGTGCGGGTCTTACAACCAGAGCCGATCTATTCAAACCGAGTCAATCCAGGGTGAATCAACACTGATCCAGACTAGACCAAGCCGGATCAGATCAAACCGAGCTGATTAGAACTGGTTCTAGAGAATGATTTCACGCGCCACCTTCTAATGACCCATGAGGGCCTATGGAAGCTCCGATGGAGCTCTAGTTTGTTACGTTGGACTCCTTTTGTTGAGATCTTCAATTTGTTATGTATTTTGTTTAATTTTGGAATTAATAAGGGGAAATTGATTTTATGGAAAGTACCCTTAGAGAAGTCATTTTGCAGTTTTTCTGTAGGGTGTTCTGATAATTTGTACCATGTATTTTGTTGAGCTATTGTGCATGTTTTCTGTAAATATTTAACTTTATATTTGGAATATATATGTGACATTCATGTTTAAAAGCCCACTCCCAATTCAAAGTAGAGTTTAATGTATCATGGTGGAATTTGTTGAACCCACCAAAGTGACATATCTAGTTTCATTATTATGTCTTAAAATTCAAGGTCCTATATTTATAAATGCTTCAAGGTAAAGTAATGTTCACCTAAAGGTGGCAATGCTAAACATCATTGCTATGAGAGTCTGTAGGTATCATGTTGGGATTAGGTGAAACCCACCAAAGTGGTAAATTTGATCTCATCAAGATGCTCTCAAATTTAAGAGATATCATTTATGAATACACTAAAAATAGAAAGTGTTCACCCAAAGGTGGCATTTTCAATAATCCACACATTGTAAGAGCATCTAGACCAGAAGTGTCTACCCAAAGGTGGTGCGACCAAAGTTAAAGTTTATTCATGCACTTTGAAAAGGAATTTTGGCTTAGGGGTTTCATTCACCTAAAAGTGATGGGATTTTCTGTAAGACCCGCACTCCGCCAACCCGGTCTAACTTAGGTGTAGTGTCGTGACAGGTCTTCCAGTCATAATCAGGCTAGAAGAGACAGTTAGATGACAGACAGTTCAAACCAAGGTGAATCAGACCAATAAAGCCCAATGGAGGTAACCCAACTTAGCCCTATGCTTAAAATACTTAATCAGAGTTTGAATTAAGGGTTCGGCATGACACCAAGAGGGTGTGGTCGGTCATGTGCCGCACCACCTAGTACCGCACTGCCTAACCAAACTTGGGTTGGAAACCAACCCAGTTTAAACCAATAGGTTGGTCTGGCTACGAGTTAGATTCATTGAGAAATGTGTCCAGGTTCATTTCTCATTTGAATTTGGAAAGGGAAACGAAATTCTCCACTTACCTTGTGAGGAACCTAATCCCAAATCCAATCCAAACGTGAATGGAGTAGGGCATAGGTCCATACTCTTTCTTTCCTTCTCATTCTCTGCACAGAAAAGAGAAAAAGGGAGCAATAAAGTTCTAACGTGTTTTGGAAAAATAAAGAAGGAAGAAGAAGGTAGGAGAAAGGGAAAGACTCTCTACCATTGAGACTAGCCTTAATAACACCATCCTCGGGGAAATCCTCTCTGGTATCCTATCCCTACTTTTCTAAGTTCTTTTCGTATGAAAACAATTAAGTTAATCCATGGACAAACCACTGGATCATGATTCCATTACAATCATCTCCCTTTGCTACCGCTAAGACACATTCGAGTATTTACTTGAATGGTTGGATCAGATTTGGCAAAGAATCGAGATCTTAAGAATAATGGAAAAATGGATTAAAATGACTACTGGTGGGATCTAAGGACCCTCGGCCTTGAAGATTCATTTGAATGGATGATTCATTGACTGAAACCAAGGTGAAACCCTTCTTATATTGCTAGAATCAAATCCAAAATATTAAACCAGATCCAGCAATATCGGTAAACTGGGAAAACAAATCAACAACATTCGAATGAGTTAGAATGGGAATTTTGAATCCAAACTTCTTATTCCTGCCTAGAAAAATTTTAAGAACCCACCATAGGAAGATCGGGGTGTTTCGGTCGAGTTTCGAAGTGCAGTCAATGGCACATGCCGCACATCGATGACCAAAACCATGCGGATGATGCCACGTGCCGCACGATGATTTGGCTTTTGATGTTGATCATTTTTGGATAGCATCTCTCAGGGATTTTTAGAAGCTTAGTTATGGATTTGGATCCATGAGATCATATGTTTACATATGTATTCTCTTTCGTATTGTTTATAACCTATGTTGTTTAATTTTGATGCTTGTTATTCACCTTTATAAATGCTTGAACCTTTGAACAATGAGTATATAATGTTTTCAGACCCTAAAATTATGAATAACTCATTAGGATTTGCTTAAGCAAACAATAGATACAAACAATGAATTAATGGATTAAATGCTATTACTCTTAATGCTTTTAAGGTACGGGAAGAGCGTAGTAAAGCTGTTCGAAGCCGTACTCTATTATATTAGCTGCTTACCATCTCAGGTAAGGGATAAGACCCAAATCTAAATAACTAATACAGTAAACCTCTGCTATTACTCTGTTTGTTGTTATATGCACAATCATCACACAACAACAACAGATAGAGTAATAGCAGAGGTTTACTGTATTAGTTTTTTAGGTTTAGGTCTTGTCCCTTACCTGAGATGGTAAGCAGTAAATACAACAGAGTACTGCTTACTTGTTCATGCATATTATTATTGTTAAGATGTGATGTTAAGCATGTGTATATTTTCGTTGGTGTGTGGAGTGGAAAGGGGTTGGAGTCTTGGACCATTCCCCATACTGACAACTTTCGGTATCATCATCTACCTTAGCGTGCTTAGTACAAGTAGGGTATCAGGGGGAGGATGGGCGGTAGTATGGATTGTAGCCTGATTGTTAGACTTTAGTTTTATCTCTATTTCGTAGGGAGTTATGCTCGAGTAGGGCCTTGGATAAAATGCGATGACATGTAGGATTGGTTAGAAACGGAACCCAGCTTGCATGCCCTTGCTAATAGGGGTGTACGTATTGGTACGGGATAGAGTATTAGGGGGAGGATGGTCGGTAGTGTGGATCATTACCTGAATATTAGACTCTACCTCTATCTTTATTCTAGAGTGAGTATTGTGGGGCGACAGTGGTAATGTGGTTGGAGCCTGACTACTGGGTATGCTTACTATCACACCCCAATTTTGGACTAACCAGAGTAGTGTGATGAACCGTCAATAAACCAATGGTTCAACCAAGATCTCGTATAGGTCGTACCCACCATATCAAACCACACACACATTCCACAGTAAAAATCAGAGATAATAAACAAGCAAGCAAAAGTCTTTATAAATAATGAACCGAGTATTTAACAGTGATAAAATAAATATTTAATCCAGTTATCTCCAAATAACTCAAGACATAAAATAAAATAATCAATTACATGTCTGGAAATCAAAATAGCTAAACTAATCAAAGACACACTGGTTGTACTCACATGACAGATCATGCACATCTTCCACAGCTTCTACATCTATAGCCGCCTTGTATCCATACGACGGCTCATTCACAAAATCTTCTACAGTAGGTCCTGCATCATCAACTAAAAATATTCGACATCGAAAGGGTGAGCTCACATCACGGCTCCACGAGTAAACAAAACAATGCGTAAACATATACTTGCATTAAATTCAATATCTTTGGTCTAGTTTTTAAGTTTTGCAATGTGCTATAGAAAGGTTTGGCAGCCTCCGCACCTCTATACATGAGTGTGTGAATCTTCCCAATGGATCAAACACCATTACCGTCCCATATGCACCCACCATGGAATAGAGATAGCGCTAAAGTGTACGGATCATATACTGCCAACACTTCCCCTGATGTCCTACCCATACCAATATGTAAGCCCCTATTGGCGAGGACTTACAAACTGGGTTCGCAACTAACCAATCCTAATTCCATCCAATATATCCAAGGCCTCATCCCAACATCCCTCAATTTGTCCATAGAAATAGAGCTAAGGCCCCCCGGCAGAGTCAAAGACCACATGGTTTGAGACCACCTCCCCTGATGCCCTACGACGTAATAGTTCTGCTAAGGTAATGGAGATACGATGATGTCAATGTGAAGCATGGTTTATGGATCAAACACCTTTCCCCGCACAACGCACCAACCACACTCACAAACATATGCATATTCCTATCATAATCAATCAACATGGTAGTAATATTAAAGTAAATATGCATGAACATGAATAACAATAATATTAGATGACATGTGAGATGCACATTACAAGCACACAAGCAAAGAATCATTCATGGTATTGGACGAAATAAAATAAACATAGTTTGTTATTATCCAATTAGTTTAGGTCTTGTTCCCTCACCTGTTAACAATACTCAATCTCTTTCCAAGCCTTGTACCTCTCTTTGAATCAATTTAGTAACCTAGAAGTTATATGAATTTAAGTTAGGATTCGTGTGTAATACGTTACAGTAGTCGAAAATCAAAATAGATCACTGATAGGTGTCTGATTGGTTCTATGGTCTCATGCTGATGTCGACCTTACCTTGTACGATCGATATCCTATCGTCGCACTATATGTGACCACACCTACGACCATACGTTTCCTAAATTCCTCCCGAATAGCTATGGTTGATACTCTGGTCATCCGATGGTCGATCGTAGCTGTGACCATACGAGTTTAATGTGGTCTCTTACTTTCAATACGTATTCTTCCTCTTGGCTCATCAATGGAGTCCTCCCTAATGATCATTCTAAGGCTAAAATTCTTAGTTTTACCACATTAATTACTCTAACCCATTTTCCAGGATCCCCTTTTTAGATCTGCTTAGAAAATCCCATAGTTGAATCCTTACATTGGGTTTGGTATTACAATTAGAACTCTTGTCACACCCTAATTCTGAACCAACCAGAATGGTGTGATGAACCGTTCATAGACCAACGGTTCAACCAGGATCTTGTATAGGCCGTGCCCATTCGATTAAACCAGATACATCCCACAAGCATTCAGAGTAAATAAACGATAGCAGAAGTCTTTAATACTAATGAACTGAGAATCTAACAGTGATAGCATAATTAAGTATTCAATTATCGCCAATATACCTCAAGACATAAAGTAAAGTAAAATAATCAATTACATGTCCCAATAGTTAAACAACTAAGCTAATAAAAAACATATGAGTTGCATTTACACGACGAATCATGCGCATCTTCTTTAGCTTTTACGTCCATCGCAGCAACGTGTCCATACGTCGACGCATTCATATATTCTTCAACAGTAGGACCTGCATCAAGAGCTAAAAATATTTGACATCGAAAGGGTGAGAACACATCACGGTTTAGTGAGCAAACAAAACAATGCAACAAACATATGCATGCATTTAATTCATATCTTTGGTCTGATTTATAAGTTTGCAATATGCTATAAAAAGGTTTGGTGGCCACTGCACCTCTAACATGAGTGTGTGAATCCGCCCAATGGATCAAACACCATTGTCGTCCCACATGCACCCACCATGGATTAGATATAGAGCTAAAGTGTCCGGATCAAACACCGCCAATACTTTTTCTGATGCCCTACCCATACCAACACATAAGCCCCTATTGGCGAGGGCTTGCAAACTAGGCTCGCAACTAACCAATTCTAATTCCATATAGTGTATCCAAGGACTCACCCCAGCATCCCTCAATACGTCCATAGAGATAGAGCTAAGGCCCCCCGATAGAGTCAAAGACCACACAGTCCGAGACCACCTCCCCTGATGCCCTACGATGTAATAGTTCTGCTAAGGTAATGGCGATACGACGATATTAGTGGGCAAGACTTGAGTAGAGATAGAGCTAGAGTCTGGTGACGAGGTCGAAGACCACCATGCCACGTCCTCCCCCTGATGCTCCACTCGCATCCAACACACCAACCACACACATACATTCACATGCCTATTCCTAGCATCATTATCATCATCATGTTATAAATAAATAAAATTAAATATGCATAAACAATAATAACAGAAATATTGGATTACATGTGAGATGCACATTACAAGCATATAAGCATAGAATCAATCATGACATTGGACTCAATAAAAATAAAATAATTTGTTATTATCCAATTAGTTTAGGTCTTGTTCCCTTACCTTTGATCGTTGGTTGTTCCTCTTCCAAGTTTTGTAAATCACTTTTGGACCACTTGAAAACCTAATAAATTTATGGATTCTAAGTTAGAGTTTATATTCATTAATTACAATGTTTAAATTTTCCATTTGGAACCAATCAGAGGTCGTAGGTGTGGCTGCACCTGTGGTCTCAGTTTCTGTGACCATAGGGTTTGTGGTCGATACGTGTGGTCGCATATCATGCGACCACACACATGCTACCACACCCTCCCTGGAAACTTCCTGAGGGCGTGTGGTCGACACATGTGCTTCGTGTGGTTGACCATAGCTGCGACCACACGAGTGTTTGGTCGACTTTCATTCTCAGTCTAACCCCTTCATGATTTGGTTCCTTGAACTATCACTAGGGTCCTTCCTACGATTGATCTATGGCCTTAAGTTCATATTTTTTACAATTATCTACTCCAACCTACTCTTCATGGATTTTCTTTGAGTTTTCGTCTATGGGTTTCATGGTTGAGATCCTACTTTGAATCAATACTTTCTCCATGATCTATTCTAGGTTTTCAACTAATGTAGGGGATGTTTTCATACCTTAAACTTGCTGAAGAATCAGAGCTCTCTTTGAAATTCCTTCTCTTAGTCTTCCTCTTCAATTCTCCTTCTCTTCCTCCTCCTCTTTTTCTCTCTCTTTCAGTTTGAGTTCTAAAAGAATGAAAGGGGCTAAGGGACATCCTATATATAGAGGAAAAACCTCCATATAGAGTCCTACTTAGATTAGGAAAGAACCCCCTTCAGATTAGGAAGGTTTTCTAATTACGGAGTCAGTTTGACATCGTGTGGTCGCACGTGGGGTCATAGGATCCGTCGACTACACGTCCCAAATCTGCGACCACACGTCCTAGACTCCTGTGGTCTCACTATTTTGAGGTGTGTTCGACCACACCTGTTTAGGTATGCAACCACACATCTCAATTAGATGATTTATGATTCGAATTACATACCTAGCCTTGTGGTTTCTTTACGCACTTGATCCGCTTGGTCCGACCATGATAGGAAGACCTGATACAAGGTGTTAAGATCGGGTTAGTACGATACAGGTCTTACAACTCCCCCCCTCTTATATAAATTTCATCCACAAAATTTGCACATACCTTTCGAGTCGAAAAGGTAAGGATATTGCTTTCGCATAGCATTCTCTTCTTCCCATGTTATCTCTTTCACGTTTTGGCTTCTCCAAGTAACTTTAACATTGTAAATGTCACGATTGTGTAGATATTGAACCTTCCGACTGGTAATTTCGATTGGTGCTACTTCGAATGTCAAATCATCAGTTAGACCCGGTGGATTCATTGTTAGGACGTGTGTTGGATCTTGGATGTACTTATTCAGTAATGAGATATGAAATACATCATGCACACTTGACATGGATGGGGGTAGTGCTAACTGACACGCTACCTTCCCACATCTAGCTAGAACTTCATAAGGTCCAATATATCTGGGACACTACTTTCCCTTCTGTCCGAACCTTTTCAAACCACGCATAGGAGATATTTTCAGAAATACCCTATCACCTATGGTGAATTCGAAATCTCTGCGTTGATTATTTGCATATTGCTTCTGACGGTTCTGAGCTGTTCAGACTCTTTCCTCGATAATGTCGACCACTCGACAAGTCTCTTCAACAAACTCCGGTCCAAAAATACTCCGTTCTCCAACTTTGTTACAAAATAAAGGAGTTCGACATTTCCTACCCTACAATGCTTCATAGGGTGACATCTGTATAGTTGCTTAATAGCTATTGTTATAAGCAAACTCAATCAATGATAATTTCTCATCCCATGACCCTTTGAAATCAATTACGTAAGCTCGGAGCATATCTTCTAAAATCTAAATGGTACGTTTTGACTATCCATCGGTTTGAGGATGGAATGCAGTACTAAACTTCAACATTGTTCCCATAGCCTTCTGTAATCCTTTTCAAAACCTTAAGGTAAAACATGGGTCTCTATCGGACACGATGCTTTCAGGTACACCATGCAATCTGACAATATTATCAACATACAGCTTAGCTAACCTCTCTAGGGTATACTGAGGTCGTATAGTTATGAAACGAGCTGTCTTAGTCAAACGATCTACAATCACCCAGACAACATCAACTACTCGGGGAGTCAATGGTAACCCGATGACGAAGTCCATAGTGATGCAGTCCTATTTCCATGCCGGTTCTGGCAGTGGCTGCAATAATCCTGCAGGTCTTTGCCTTTTAGCCTTTATCCGCTGACAATTCAGGCATTGAGACACAAATTTAGCTACATCCATTTTCATTCCTCTCCACCAATATAGTTTCTTCAGATCTTGATACATCTTTGTACTTCCAGGATGTACCGAATAAGCGGTGATGTGAACTTCCTTCATTAGTCTGTGTCTAATATCCAAGTCTTCATTTTCAGGAATACATACCCTTCCTTTGTATCTTAGTACCTTTTCAACGTCCAAGGTGAACTCAGGAGTAGTCCTACCTTTTTCAAGGTCTTCTTGCACTGTTCTCATATAAGGGTCTGATTTAATAGCTGCTTTCTCTTCGTCTAATAGATCAGGTACAATCTTTGATGTAGCAAACATGTTTAAGAATAGATGAATAAACCCTTGGTCAGTTGATTCATTCAGAATATCAATCATGAATTGCTCTTTATCGTAATTAAATACTCTTCCTGTGACACACACTACAGCATTTGCACTAGCTTCTTCTTAGGATTCTGTCATAGCTTTCTTGCTTAGTACATCAGCAACTACATTAGCTTTTCTTAGATGATACTGAATATCGCAATCATAATCCTTCTATAATTCCAGCCATCTTTTCTATCTCATGTTCAACTCCTTCTGATTAAAAAGATGAGTGAGACTCTTATGATCTGATTTAATCTGAAATTTCTCTCCATACAAATAATGTCTCCATATCTTGACAGCATGTACCACTGCTGTTAATGCCAAGTCATGAGTGGGATAGTTCTTCTCATGTGTCTTCAGTTGTCTTGAGGCATATGCAATTACTTGTTCTCCTTGCATAAGCACACATCCCAAACCTAATCCAGACGCATCAGTGTACAAGGTAAATGGTTGTCCTGGGATCGAAATAGTCAAGATGGAAGCTGATATCAATCTAGCCTTCAATGTTTGGAAACACTCTTCACATTTGTCGGTCCAAACAAATTTTTCTCCTTTCTTTCTCAAACTGGTGAGAGGTACGGCGATTCTAGAGTAATCTTCCATGAATCATCGATAATAACCAGCTAAATCTAAGAAACTTCTGATTTCGACAACATTCTTAGGTGCTTCCCATTTCACGATGGCTTCAATCTTACTAAGATCCACTTTAATTCCTTCAGCGGATACAACATGGCCTAAGAAAGCGACTTCATTCAGCCAGAACTCACACTTAGTAAATTTTGCGTAAAACTTCTCTTTTCTTAGTCGCTGCAAAGCGGCTTTTAGATTTGTGATATGAGTTTCTTTGTCCTTGGAGTAGATTAGTATGTTGTCAATAAATACAATAACTGACGTATCCAACATATCATGGAATACTCGATTCATCAGTTCCATTAAAGTTACGGGTGCATTAGTCAATCCAATAGACATGACTAAAAATTCATAATGTCCATATCTGGTTCTGAATGCTGTCTTTGGAATTTCACTTTCTTTAATTTTCAACTGATGGTATCCTGATCGAAGATCAATTTGGAGAACACTTTGGCACCTTGCAACTAATCGAATAAGTCATCGATTTGAGGAAACGGGTACCGATTATTGATTGTAAACTTATTAAATTCTTGATAATCTATACACAATCGAACGCTACCGTCCTTCTTTTTCACGAACAATACTGGCGCTCCCATGGTGATATGCTTGGTCTGATATAACCCTATGAGGACAAAGATCGTAATTTTTTGGAAGTCGCCACCTAGATTAAGGTCTAGGACCTTAGAAATGTAAAATATCACCCTTAGGTAAAACTTCGATTGACTTATGACCCTTAGATTGGATTTCTGGTCCATCAGAGAATGGGTAAGCATCAGGTTACGATTATGGGAAAGGGTTAGGCACCCAAACCTCCCGATCGAAATCGGTCTCCTATACCTTTCTTATGCTAGACCTCTATCTATTAAACCGAACCAAACCAAGTAGTTTGATATCATTGAACCGAATCTGTATCCATCAGATAACCTACGTATCACAAAATTATTTCGAAAATCAGGTTCACCATCATAGTTTAGGTGTAATTAAAGTTTATGGTTGTGATTTATACTTGAGCATGATTAAGTTCATTGTTCAAGTTGAAGTTTATTCTTGAAAGGCTGAGACTATGAGTTAGGATCTGGATAGTCCATACGAAACTGATAGATAGTCCTAGTGGATCTAAGAATGGATAATCCTTTCTAGGTCTGAATGTGGATAACCCTATTTGGGTCAAAATGTGGATAACCTTATTTGGGTCAAAATGTGGATAACCTTATTTGGGTCAAAATGTGGATGGATATCCTAGTGTATCTATGGATAGTCCGAGTGGACTAATGTGTGGATCTAAATTTGGGATTTTCCCAAATAGCCTACGTATCCTAGGGTTTGCCCTAGGAATCAGAATCCGCGTAGTTCGAAAATGGCTGAGATAACCTGCCCTAGGTTTAGGGTTGAGAACCTATTCTAGGTTTAGGGTTGAGAACTTATTCTAGGTTTAGGATATAGAACCTATTCTAGGTTTAGGATTTACTGAGGGGCAGAAATCGTTCTGAATTATCCTTTTCATCCTACGCTCTAATTTTGGAAGGTTTGGCAAAACATTCTCTTTCTTTATTAATATTTTTTTATTATTTCTCATTATACCCTTTCCAAAAATGTGGGTGCCTAAATGCACGTCCCCACGCCTAGGTTGTCTTCTAGAAGTATGCATATATGGTAGTTCAACTAGGGTGTTGCAAAAAATGAAGTTATTACCACAAATGAAATATTCTATTTAAGCATGACATGTATGATGTTTATGGTAACTAACAATATATAGCAAGATTATGAAAATCTCCCTAACATGGCATATGATACCATAAAAATCTATTTAAACATGGTAAAATTTACTATGCTATATTCTAAGCATGGCAAGACTAAACATGTCATGTTTAAATATGATAATTATCAAGATATTACTAAATATGATTAAAAAAATCTATTTATTCAACCAAATACAGCAACACATGGATATGGTAGTAATTCAAACAAAGCATGTGAGTACTCTAAATATGGCCATTTATCCAAATTTGGCATGTGGACACTCTAAATGTTGCAAGTATGCAATCAAACATGGTAGAATTCACCAAATCACTCAAGCAATCAATTGCATATTACAGTGAATGAGACATCGAAGAAACCTTTCTGAAAACCCAAAATTATCAAAAACATATGCGCAAGAAGTTCTTTAAAAATATTGTAACTTTTATGAAGACATTTGAAATACATAATGACTCAAAAATGTCAAAATTGTGACACAAAGTTTCAAGTATTGCACAAAGTAGGAATTAATTTCAAATTTTGTCATATTACACCAAAATGACCATACATAGGTCTTCTGTAACTCAAATTAAGCCTTATTTTTTTTCACAGAAAGATGACTTGACATGCTACATTTCATCTGAAGGGGTCGAATCCCAACAGAGAACACATATGGCTAAAAAATATTGCACAATTCAATGCACATGCATGGTGATAGATTCTGTCATCCTATACCATAATGGGCATATGGAGACCTAAATATATCCAAATTAACCTCAAAACATACCCTTAGAAAGAAGATTTAGAAAGATAACTTTAGTCTCAAGGTTTCAAATCCCAACAGGGGACGAAATTTGGTCAAATTAATGCCATAAGACTAGATATGTGCACTGGTCAAGTCTGTTCCAGATTTTTAACCAGTTGCACCATAAATTCCGTATAAAATCACATACTTAATGAAAATTAAATCCAAACATATGTCCATGTAGATAATTGATAGATCTAAAATTTCATTAAGAAAAACAAGTGAAAACAAAAAATTCTCATTGTGAAAGAAATACTTTTTAGTCATGCCAATTAGTATATCCTAACAGATTCAAAAACAGAGCACTATGCATTTCAAAAATCAATATCAATTGAATGAAAAATTGAAAAAATCAGAAACTAGTGCCATTTTTTAGAAGACGTCTTTATCTAAAAAATTTGTATGAATTTGTTTTCCTGATTATGGCCATAAGACCCTTTTTTAGAGACTTTCTGATAGGGGATTAAATTATACCCGTGTAGGACAGCAATGCCAATGAAGAATATTTTTGATGACCTTTCCCAATTCCAAATAGAACGAAATTTCTAGAGGAGTCTTCTGACATATCAGAGAGAATTTCATAAAAATTTGGGCTTCAAAATCTAAATAAAATCACATGAGATGCACGTCCCAAATTAAATTCTAAATCTGAAAATTTCATATCAGAAATCCACTTTGTAGAATTTATCAAAAACATCAAAAATCATCATATAGCATTCAAATTTTCATCATTGAACAATTTAAACAAATTATTATACATAAAAAATATTAGACATGACCATCATAACATCAACATGCATGCAATAGGGCATTCCTGATTGAGATTTAATGAAAATGAGACTTTTCAAGCAAAATCAACATTCAAACCTTCTAAAGACCACTAAATTCGTTTTAGGGTACCAACCTTGTGCTCAAATGGAGCTGTAGGATTTTTTTTTGGAGATCGTATCAAGATTTCTGAAGGTGAATCCCCCTCCTCCTCTTCTCTGCTCCTTTTTTCTCTAACTCTCTGCCTTTTTCTTTCTCTTCTTCTTCTACTTTTCCTTTTCCTCTTCTTCTCACGGCTCTCTTTCCTTTTCTCTCTCTCTCCCACGGTTTCTCCCCCTCTCTTCTAGAAAATATTCTCCCTCTCTCCTCTAGAAAATCTTCTCCCTATCTCCTGCCTCTCTCTCTTATTTTCTAGAAAAATCCCCTCTCCCTCTCTCACGTTTTCTCTTTCTCCCTTTCCTTTCCTCTTCTTTTCTTCTTCTCTTCTTTCCTTCTTCTCTCCTTTCTAGAAAAATCTCCTCTCCCTCTCTTATGTTTTTTTTTCTTTCTTTTTTTCCTCTTTCCTTTTTTCTTTTCTTTCCTTCTTCTCTTCTTTGTAGAAAAATCTCCTCTCCCTCTCTCACGTTTTTTTTTCTCTCTTTCCTTTCTTTTCTTTCCTTTTCTCCTTCCTCTTTCTAGAAAATCTTCCTGTTTTTTTCTTCTTTTTTTTCCTTTTTTCTTTTCTTTCCTTCTTTTCTTCTTTCTAGAAAATCTTTTCTCCCTCTCTTATGTTTTTTTTCCTTTCTCTCTTTCCTTTTTTCCTTTCTTTCCTTCTCTTCTTCCTTCCTCTTCTTGTACTCGGCTTCTTCTCTTTCTTTCATATATACATATATATAATATACCTATAAGACTATGTATATATTATATATAATAATATATTATACATTATATATATATATATATATATATATATATATATATATATATATATATATATATATATATATATATATATATATATATATATATATATATATATATATATATATATATATATATATATATATATATAAGAAATGCATGCATATGGGCCGACGTGACTTGGTCCGGACTGGTTTGAACTGGGATGGACTAAGTTGGACTAAGTTGGGTTGAGTTGGATTTGGACCAAAATTGACTTCTTCTATCATTTCATAGTCCATTTTCACCACGATTCCGTATGGAATTTTCCGATAGCCTTTACTTCAAAATTTCTACGTTCACTTTGTAGAACACTAAAAATGAGGAATATTAGAACTTGAATCACCTCATTTGAAAATTAAATGGCCAACTTATGAATTTCTAAAGTTTAAGCAGGCCAATTACGATAATTTGGCTAACCATTCTGCATGGGATCCTTCGAAGACTTCTGCTTGAAATCCTTTATGTCCACTTTCTAGAGTACTAAAAATGGAACATATTGAAACTGAAATCACCTGATTTGGATGTGGGGTGACCAAAATATGAATTTTCAAAGATTAAGCGATCATTTCGACATGTAATTTTGCTTGGGACCCTTTGAAAATTTCTATACCGAATTTTTCACGTCCACTTTGTAGAACACCACAAATGAAGAATAATGGCATATGAATCATCTGAATCAGACGTAGAACGGCAAAGATATGAAGCATTGAAGTTTTATTGATAATTCTACATGAAAGCTTGCATAGGGCCCACTGGTGACCTCTACCTGGGATTTTTCACGTCCACTTTGAAAAGGACTGAAAATAAGGAATATTGGTGCTTGAATCATATGATTCTGATATCGGATGATCAAGATATGATGATTTGAAGTTTAAATGATAATGCATACATCATACGATAATTATGTAAATGCCCCTGCACTTTCAAACTGTGATACCTTCCATGTTTGATGTTAGAATTTGATGATTCCGATCTCATTTTGAAGATGACTTCACGACCTATACATCCAAATAGGTAATAACCCATGACCCTGTTGTGAGGCACATTAAAGAATCACAAACCCTTGGGTGAAAAGTCAAAAACTTATCATGTGGATTCACTTATGTTGTGGATGACAAAAATGGGGTGCTTACAGATGCCCCTCTTTAGCCGAGATTGTTACCAATTGAAGGCTAAAGATAAATAAACCACATTTTTGATATGAGTGAGAATGCTTATTAGGCTGCACTTAGGGTAATTTGTCCTAAACTGCCTACGTATTCTAAGGGTGTCCTAGAAATCAAGCCCAGAACGTAGTTTGACTGGCAAGAAGATTTGCTCTTCTTGGAAAATTGATGATTGTTCTTCTTGTATGAAGCTAGGCTGTGAATATAAGGCTCATTTATAGGCTGTGAACCTCTTCTTGCTAATGTGAGACTCATGATGCAAGGTATGTGCGGGCTTGAACCCGACTTGATCCATTTGTAGGTTGATAAACCTCTTCTTGTATGAAGCTAGGCTGTGAATACAAGGCTCATTTGTATGCTGGGAACCTCTTCTTGCTGAGGTGGGACTCATGATACAAGGTACGCGTGGGCTTGAATCCGACTTGATACATTTGTAGGCTGATAAACCTCTTCTTGTACAAAGCTAGGCTATGAATACAAGGCTGGTTTGTAGGATGATAAACCTCTTCTTGTATGGAGCTAAGCTGTGAATACAAGGCTGGTTGCAAGAGGTTGGGCTTGGCTTTGATTTGTCTGGGTGGAAGAATTATTGTATTTCCTTTTGATTGAACTGAGGCTCTTTAGATTTGCCATTTTGGGTTGAGTACCTGCACCTGTCAGATCATTGAAAATTTCATAAAGCATGTTATAATGATTATTTCTAATGGGATGGGGAAACAAATGTTTCTTTGTTGAATTTAAAGAGACATAGTTCATAAAACACACTGGAATTCAAAAAACCTAAAATGCTATTGGTTTCTTGACTGAGGCTACTCTAGGGAGTGTTTGAACTTTTCAATTATTCCATTCATGAGCAATGATATCAACAAGATCTAATGTCAACTTTCTAGGAAGTTCACAATCAGTCACTTCTATGCTAGTGCTTGCTGGGATATTGAATTGCTGAGGTAGCCTTGTTGGGGAATAGAATGAAGTATGAGTCAACCCCATGAACCAGACATGTAAACTATTCTCTATATTTGTAACAACCCACTCTTGTTTCCACCAAGTGTATTTCCATCTGATATCTGCTGTGGTTATTTCTTTGAGGCGGTTGAACCAATCTGTGTCCATCTGATAGGCCATAGGATCTGCTCTTTTTGTCAATTGGTAGGGATTAAGGGTCGTTGCTTCGGATTTCTCAACCAATCCTAACCTCTCTGTTAACCAAATTTGAAGTAGGTATGGTGACCCGCTAAAATTGTCCAGCTCGAACTGATTTTGATGAGTTGCCATGAAGTCAAGGCCCTTTAATATCTCGGCCAACACTGTGGGGATGATGTCAAAACCTTGTCTCGCATGTTTGATGAGAACTATTGTGATTGGAGATTCTATATTTGTGCAACTTCATAGCAATAGTCGAGCTATGCTACAATAGAGGTAAACATGTCTTCTCTGCTCCTGTGCTTATTTCCCTTTTGGACTTGTACAAGCATATGATTTGATCATGCGCTTTATCTGTAGTCGTTGATCCTGTACAAAACGACACATTTCTTTCCTGTCCCAGCTGAAAAAATCTTATATCTCTTGCTTGTAATCTTTTCCTGGAGATGGTTTGAAAATCTTCTGCTTAGGTGTGTGTGCAAGAGGCAAGCTCTGAATTCTTCCACAGTTGGGCATAATTCGACTTCTCCCATCCTAAAGACATAAACTATTGGATCCTAGCATTGAGCGGCTGCTTTCAAGAGATTTGAGCATAATTTTATTATTGTCAATTAAGGAAGTGCCTCCAGTTGATGCTTTCACAGGAAAGAGCTATCTTCTGTGAACTCAACACGCCAGCTCCAGTTTTTCAGTGCCTTATCCATCTCTGTAATTCTGTTTGATGGATCGATGGATTGTCAGCCTTTTAGGTATGACCTGTAGGAATCCCAACATACAAATAAAGGTTAAATAATGAATCATTGGAATTATCTTAAATTGTTGTTGTTTAGATATATTGAAATGCCCTTAGTAGATTACACATGAAATGTATACATATGACTGACTCTGTCTGAGTTTTAAGTACTTACATCTATAGACATGATGAGCGAAAGTGGAGGTCCAAATGGGACTGACAAAAAACTGTCCAGGTGGGTCTGCCACTTGGAGGAGTTTGTGGTTATTTATGTAGAATGGGCTTATCTTATCGAGAAGACCCCATTTATCAGTTTGAGAAAGGAAGGGCCTATTAGAATCTTGGGACGCCGTTGGATGTAATGAACGACAGATAAGAATTCTAGCCAGATTTTTATTTTATAATTTCTCAGATTGATATAATCATGAGAGTTTGTATCACATGATATGAAAGATGGGCTTTGATGTGTAACTCTTGGGAAATCCGTTGGATAGATGGACGGATGAAAGAGTTTAGCCAAAAAAAAAAAGGAAATTCTTTCTTTGATTATGATGATAGGATGAACCATCTCGGGGTGAAAGGTTGTTGTACCCCATCGGAGAATCCAGTCAAACATGTCGGTAAGTTCTTCAAATGATTGATGCCCATTGTTGGTGTCAGCAGGTGAGAGAGAGGCCTTCTACACCCTCCATTTTTTTTAAGAGTGTAGAGGCTACACATAATATCTCTTTACTTGATCCAAATTGGTCAAATATTATAACTCAATGCCCTCCATGTCGACCAGTCGAACAGCTTTTCCAGGTAAGATCTCTTTTACCATGAACGGTCCGCTCCAATCAGAGCAAAATTTGCCCCTAGGGTCATGGACAGGTGCTCTTTGCTCCTTCAATACCAGGTCCCAGACTGTCAAGTGACGAACACGTACCTTTTTGTTAAAGGTTGCTGCCATTCTTTGTTGGTATTTTTTTACATTATCGACTGCCTTCATTCTTCTTTCATCAACGAAGTTCAGTTCATCATATCTGGATTGCAGTCATTCAGCTTTTGGAATCTTGCATTCCATCAAGACTCTCAGTGATGGCACCTCTATTTCTACTAGGAGGACTGCTTCCATACCATATACTAGTAATACGGCGTTGCCCCAGTAGATGTTCTTATGGATGTTCTGTATGCCTAGAGTGCATAAGGTAGTTTGTCTGCCCAGTCAACATTAGACTCTGCCATCTTATGGAAGATAACCTTGACATTTTTATTGGTTATTTTTACTGCCCCATTTGTCTGTGGATGATAAGGAGAGGATCGGTGCCTTTTGATGTGGAACTTGTCACATAATTCTTGGACTCTCCCTCTGAAATGTTGTCCTTGATTTGAGATTATAGAATGAGGCATTCCATGTCGGCATATGATGTACTCTTGTAGAAATTTAGCCACTTTGTTTGCTGTGAGCTTGACATATGACTGTGTCTCCACCCACTTTGTGAAATAATCAATAGCAACCAAGATGAATTCATGCCCATTTGAGGCTTTAGGATGAACCTTTCCGATCACATCTATGCCCCAGGTTGAGAAGGGCCATGGAGAACTAAGAGTATGCAACTCTGCTGGAGGTACGTGTATCAAATTACCGTGGATTTGGCACTTGTGACATTTTCTTACAAACTCTGCACAATCTGCTTCCATTGTATTCCAGTAATATCCCATTCTGAGGATCTTCTTTGCAAGCATTCTAGCATTCATGTGAGGTCCGCATATTCCTTGATGGACTTATTCGATGACGTTTTGCGCCTGTTCCTCATCAACACAGACTAACTGCACTCCTTCATGAGATCTTTTGTATAGGATATCTTCGCATAGTATGAACTGAGAGGCATATCGCCTAAGAGATTTCTTCTCACCTGTTGTGGCTTCTACTGGATACTTTCCTTCCCTAATGAAATCTATGATGGGAGCAAACCATGGTCGGCCATCGACTGTCAGTGCATTCACTTCTTCCAAGTGGACTGGTTGTACTCTTTTCTCTATGATTAGGGGTTTGATACGTCCCAAAGGATGATTTCCAATCATTGAAGCCAAGGTGGCTAATGCATCGGCATACTTATTGGTATCTCTTGGGGAGTAGTCAAATTCAATTTACATGAACTTTTGAGCCAAGGTTATTGCACATTGTTGGTAAGGTAACAGCTTCTCGTCTTTGGTTTTCCAGTCCCCTCTGACTTGGTAGATAACAATTGATGAGTCACCATAGACCTTTAATTTGTAGACCCCTATGGCCAAGGCTGCTTTCAGTCCCATGATACATGCTGCGTACTCTGCAATGTTGTTTGTGCAGTCAAAGTCTAATCTGAATGAAAATGGTACAAATACCCCTTCTGGATCTATGAATAAGACGTTGGCCTCGTATCCCATATGATTTGTGGCTCCATCGAAGAACATTATCCATGTGTCGTTCTTCCCCTCCTTTTGAGTTGTGTAGACTTCTTCATTTGGGAATACATCTTCCAAATGTCTGAGGTTATCTTCAACTGGTAGTGCTGATATATGTTCTATAGTTATGCTTCCCTTGATAGATTTTTGAGTAGTGTATGTGATGTCGAATTCGGACAACAACAATAGCCACCTAGCCAACCTTCCTGTCAAAACTGTTTTCTCGAATAGATACTTCAGGGGATCCATTCTGGAAATGAGTATGACCTTGTAGGATAACATATAATGCCTCAATCTCTTTGTTATCCAGACCAGGGCTGCGCATGTCTTCTCCAACTGTGTATAATTGGCTTCGTAGCCTGTGAATTTCTTACTCAAATAGTATACTACCTTTCTGTCTTTCCATCCGTATCATGCTCGGCTATTATTGATCCCATAGAACCCTCTAGTACTGACAAGTAAAGGAGTAGTGGTCTCCCCGATACTGGTGGGGCTAAGACTGGTGGGTTCAACAGATAGGTCTTGATTTTGTTGAAAGCCATCTGACATTGAGGGTTCCAATCTTTTGGCTGGTCTTTCCGGAGTAGCTTGAAAATTGGTTCGCATGTTGCAGTGAGATGTGCAATAAACCGGTTGATGTATTGAAGTCTTCCCAAGAAACCTCTTACTTCCTTTTCTGTTTGAGGAGATGGCATTTCAGAGATGGCTTTTATCTTGGCCGGATCAATTATGATTCCTCTTTGGCTGACCATAAAGCCTAGCATTTTGCCCGCTATTACCCCAAATGCATATTTTTGGGGGTTAAACCTTAGTTTATATTGCTTGATCCTTTCAAAGAACTTCCTTAGTGCTGGGATTTGACCTTCTCTAGTGAATGACTTTACAATCATATCATCTACATACACCTCTACCTCCTTATGGATCAGGTTGTGCAAAATTGTAGTAGCCATTCTTTGATAAGTTGCCCCAGCATTCTTCAACCCAAATGGCATCACAATGTAACAATAGGTGCCCCAGTCTGTTATGAAGGCGGTTTTCTTCTTGTCTTCAGGTGCCATCTTTATTTGATTATACCCTGAGAATCCATCCATGAAGGACAAAAGAGCATGATTTGCAGTGTTATCCACTAGGATGTCTATCTTTGGAAATGGAAAATCATCTTTGGGGCTAGCCTTATTCAGAAATCTATAATCTATGCACACCCTCAGTCTTCCATCATTTTTAGGTACGGTGACCACATTTGCTAGCCACTCTGGGAACTTCGTGACCTCTAAGAATCTGGTGTCAAACTGCTTCATGATATCTTCTTTAACCTTGAGGGTCCATTCAGGGCATATGGCCTTGTATCTGAGACCAAAGGTATCTTATGCTGTACAACTTTAGGGTTTATGCCGGACATATCTTCATAGGACCAGACAAATACTTCTTGGAACTCCATCAGTAATTTTGTCATTTGTTTGGCTTCTTCTTCTATCAAGGTAGCACCGATCTTTATCTCTCGAGGTTTCTCTGCTGAGCTGAGGTTAATTATTTTGAAGTCTTCGCCGACAAGTTGAGCCTTCTTCTCCTCCGAGGCTTGGATGGATTGTAATATTTCAGGAGATGGTTCATCATTTTCATCATTTTCGAAGTTAGAGTTAGAAGGAGAAGGAAAGGAAGAAGTAGACGCAGTGTAATTCAAAACATCATCTTTATTCATATTCAAAAGCAGAGGTACAGAGGAAAAGGTTCCTAGTGGAAAAAACTCAAAACTTGAAAAGGACTCAATCTTATCTAAAGACTTAATGACCCTAGGCTCAGACATAGTCATAATATGTGGATTACATGGCAACCCCTTTGGGTAAACAAAATTATCATAACAACTCTAATTGGGGATTATTCCGTTGATGGGAAGGGTGAATTGTTTTGTATCGGGACTCCTATCTTGATTTTCACCAGTGAGCGTCATCACTTGATTGTCCTCGAACAAGTTGCTGATGTTGATCACCTCTGTCTTGGATTTTCGCTCCTTGCTATGCTCTTGGATCTTGGCTTGCTCGAGTTCTTCCCAATCAAAAGTACAATCATGGAATATTTCGAACCCGGGTACTTGCTTTTGGAGGTGGGCATTGAACCAAGGTTCTAAAAATCCGCAAATGATGTTATCTTCTCCTTCTTTAACAAAATACCCATTGAGGGTCTTCGAAAATTGGATGTCCTGCACATTGTACAACCCCTCAGATATTGCTTGATAGACTGCTTCATCCCTCCTTTGGGGTCACCAGTCCCCACTAGATCTGTCTGATGCTCTTCTTGTGCTGCTACCATACTGAATACTATGCTTGTATTTAATCCTCTCGGGCTTCCAAAATCTTTCATCAGCTCCCCTCTGCTTTTACTTGATTACTTTAAGATCCCCTTCGATGGGGGTATACTCCAGTCCAAATCTATACTCGTTGACCAATAGAGATAAGAAAGCGACATCACCATGTTGGTGGGAACCAAGGCCCATACCTGGAAAGTGGAGCATGTTAAGTAATTGATGAAATAAAAAGGGCAGATGCGTACCTATAGGATCTGGCTCAGTTATGGCTAGGATGTTATCAACCTGGAATCCTCCGAGAGAAAAATCTTGTCTAGTATCCCCTTGTGATTCTTTACCATTCTGTCCATTGGCCAATGTGTTCACGGCTACAGAGTCTGCGTGTATCTTCACAGTGGTACCCTTGTGAATGAATTTAACCTTCTGATACAAAGTAGATGCCACTGCATTGGCCTGATGGATCCAAGGCCTACCTAGAAGCATGTTGAATGAGGCCGAAATGTCATGACTTGGAACTCTGTTTCAAATTCAGCCGGTCCTACTTGAATTGGCACTGTGAAGACACCCAATACAGCCCTTCTGGTATTGTCATACGCCTTGATGGTCATATCTGAAGGTTTCAACTCTGATTCGCTGAAGCCTAGATGCTTGAAGGTACGAAAAGGGAATACATTCAAAGCTGACCCATTATCAACCAGGACTTGGAAAATGCTCTTGCCCCGACATCCGATGGTAATATGTAAAGCCTGTATATGATCCTTACCTCCTTGAGGAAGATCGACATCTCTAAAAACGATTGCATTAACGATATATCTGGCTCCTACTAGCATGGCTAGTTCTTCTCCGTCCATTGAAACTGGGACCTGAATGCTTGCTAGAGATTTTAGTACTGCATCTCTGTGGACCTTGGAAGCCATCAGAAGCTCCCAAATGGACACGTTGGCTTGGGTCTTTTGTAATTGTTTCAATACTGGATTTGGAGGCTCTGGTTGGTTGGCAGGTCTCACACCCCAATTTTGGCTGAACCAGAAGTGTGAGTGAACCGTCACTGAACCAACGATTCACACCAGGATCTCAATAAGACCGTGTCCACTCATACAAATCATTGCACATAACTATAATCAGAATATAACAAAATACAGCGGAAGTCTTAAATTAAATGAACTGAATTCGCTATTGATAATTTAAATAAAATATCCAGTTATTTTTCACACCAAAATATAAATAAATATCCTTACATCAATTTGTAAATCCAACTAAAAATAAATAAATAAACTAAACAAATCCTAGAGGTACACGCAGAAAGGGCACTGGCATGAAGTGACATGCTCGTCCTCTCCTACTTGCACTTCTAAAGTAGCAACACCTCTATATGCCAGAGCATCCATATAGTCCTCCACAGTATAACCTGCATCAAGATCTAAAATAGTATGTACACAAGGGTGAGCTCACAACTTAGCTCAATAAGAAAATCAGACAATGCAACGAACATATGCATGAGTAACATTCATATCATGGTCTGGTTTTAAGTTTGCAATGTGCTATAGAAAGGATTGACGGCCACCGCACCTCTATACACGAGTGTGTGAAGCCGCCCAATGGATCAAACACCACTATCGTCTCACATGCACCCACCATGGAATAGAGATAGAGCTCAAGCATCCGGATCAAACACTGCCAACACTTCCCTGATACCCTACCCATACCAATGCGTAAGTCCCTATTGGAGAGGGCTTACAAACTGGGCTCGCAACTAACCAATCCTATATGTCATCACAGTAGGCCCTATCCCAGCACAGCTCCCTACGGCATAGAGATAGAGCTAGAGTCTAGTGGCTAGGCCGGAGACCACAGTGCCACTTCTTCCCTCTGATACCCTACCCGCACTAAGCATGCTAAGACAGAATGATACGAAAAGGTGCTAGTGTGAGGAATGATCCCAGACCCCAGGCCCTTCCCATTCTATACACCAACGAAAACAATCACATGCCTAACAATCACATCCTAGCATAGCGAGTATGCATGAACAATAATAATTGAAAGTAAAGATGACATGCAAGTATGCACAAACATCAGTCCATAGAATCATAATTATTAACAACGTTTTACTGTTATTAAATTGTTAGGGTTTAGGTTCGATTCCCTTACCTGACACTTGATTGATAGCTTGCTCCGTGTCACAGAATCCAAACTTGCTATCACAAGGTCTTACACGATGTTAGGGTTGAGTTAGAATAGTTTTTCTTAGGGTTTACATTGGTTGAAAAACCAACTGGGTCAAAATACTTCTCATAGAGCAGACCGATCACGGGTAACGGTCACAGGTACCGACCACGGTACTGTGGAGAAAGGTGCGACCGGTATGGTTTACTGGTCCCCACAAACTAGTCTCTGGGAGATATCGGTCGTAGGTACCGATCGCATAGGGTGCGACCGATATGTTTCCGAAAGACCATACATCCGGTTCTCGCGTTCCGTCGATCACCCGCTATTGATTCTAGGGTTTCTCCTATACATTCTAGGTCTAAGCAATGAGTTAGAGTTGTTTCCAACTCCATTCAAGTCCTAGTTTCGATGATCTTCAACCTAGAACTTGAATTTAGGGTTTACCGACTAGATTAGGGTTTGACGGCAAAATATGGTTTAGATCAATACCTCGCTTTGCATGGTATTGATCCAATCATGACTAACCATTCTAGAACGCTTAATGTAGAGGAAGGTTTAAGCACTTACCGATGGTTCACGGTAGAGTGTTCTTCATCCAACGGCAATGGTGGCTCTTCCCTCTCCTTCCTTAGCTTCTTCTCCTTCTTAAATCTCTTTCTCCTCTCTAGGGTTTGTGAGGATCAATGAAAGAGATTTAAGGAGGTTTAGGGGTCCTTATATAGGCTAGGGTTGAGTTTAGGAACCCCGATAACTTTAGGAAAGTCCTTCGGTTCAGAATTTGGAAAGAGACCCGCAAAGATCCATTTCTGGATCTAAGTGGTCTGCTGCGCAGACTATACCGATCGACCGATACCATAGACCGGTACCATCGACCGGTATGAAAATATCACTCTTAATTCTGGTCCTTTTCATACCTAGTTGTCATCCGCTAGTCCCGTCTGGCCCGGTGATGATTGGAAGACTTGTTACGACATGAATTAAGGTTTAGATCGGGTTCATGGAGTGCGGGTCTTACAGCAGGTCCTTTACCTTTCTCTCTCACAGCTTGGGCCGGATCATTTACCATTAGGTGAGATGGTTTGTAGTTCTTCCTTGTTCTGATTTTTGCTACTTCTTGCTCATCTTCCGGGAATATGAACTCCACTCTCAAGGAAATGGTTGGTGACTTGAATTATATCTATTTCTTCATCTGAAAGGTAGTTGATGAATGGTTCTTCTTCTTCTTCCTGCTGTGCTTATGCTATTGGGTGTGATGAATGTTCAGGGAAATAAAAATCATACTCTTATTCTTCTTCTTGATGGCTACCCAACATGTTTACTTCGTCACCAGATGTGACAAGCGTATTGCTTACTCCTTCTATGACGGGCATAAGGTCCAAGGGCTCATCTACCCATTCTATGAAATTGACATTGTGGTGAGGGAGGGGATTATTTGCCACCGACACTTGCCTGGGCTGGACTTTAAATTTATCAAAATCCAATAGATCCCGTATGGCATGCCTTAATGTGTATCTGTGTCATGCCCATGTTGATTGTGGTACTTACAGAACAAGTCCATGCGAAAATTCGGTGGAAGAGGACTTGGAGGCGGACGAGGGTCCAGCACTGTCAATTTCTTGGCTTGTATTAATTTATCCAGAGCCTTGGATCGGGTCATCCCCAAATCCGTGAACTGCTTCCTTGGCCTTGCTTGCGGTGATGGGGTATAACTTGAACTTCCCAATATCAATGGCTCAGAATTGGTATTAGCTACTTGCTTTGTTGATTGATTCCCTAGATTTCTTGGTGGGTTTGCCCTTCTATTCGAAGCCCCTTTTGACCTTTCTGTCTTTCCTGGTAATATTTCTCCCCGAATTATGGCGTCCTCTACTTGTTGTCCTGCAACCACGAGCCCTTCGACTGATAGGATGTCCTAGCCAAAAATGTATGTCTTATATGGCCCACTTAAGCCTCTCATCTGCACTTGTTCCCTCTCAAATGGTTGATCCCAAAGCTTTGCTGCTACACTTCTGAACCGAGTTAAATAGGCTGTGAATGTCTCTCCCTGTGCTTGGACCATGGTTTCCAATTGCCTACGGTGGGTCTCTATCTCTGTGTTGTAGGAATAGAAACTAATAAATGCTTTGGTGATGTCTGACCACGAATGTATTTATGATGGATTCAGATTCATCAACCATCGATGAGCCCTGCCCGTGAGTGAGAATTGGAATGCCTATCCTAACTGCTCATTAGTAAACCCTTCGCCTTGCTTCAAAAAGCCCGTGAATGATCTTAAGTGAGTCTTGGGGTCTCTTGTCCCATCAAATTTCTCAGTGGTCCATTTAAACTTGGGAGGCAACTTAGTTTCTGGAAAGAAGCATAATCCTTCAGAATCAATGATTTGACTTTCTACTCTTTTCATGCCCCTTAGTATTTTTTCCACTTGACTCAGTCTATCGCCGTATGGGCTATCTTCTTCCTTCAATTTCTTGGTCACAGGGGTAGCCTGAACGATTGACTGTTTCTGGGGTATGACACCTTCCATATCTTCGAATGTCGGGTTTATGAAAAATTTTGACACAGCTGGGTTAGAGGTACTCGATCCTTGTGGAGGTGCCATATTTACACTTTCAGAGGTCGACCCTTGAGCCTGTAATTGCAATTGTATATCCCTTACTGCAGCAGCTATCATCCCCATGGTATCCTTCATCTTTTCCATCCTGGCATCCATAGTGATCGGGACTTGGTTTGATCAATCAGCCATTGATTTAGTTGATGTGGTTGAGGTGGGACTAACTGGCTCTAGTGTGTACACCATAGACAACCTCCCAGTAATGGGATCCCTTATCCATGAGGTAGAAATGGTTGTGGTTTAGGCTGATTCCTTGACTTGTACCGGAAAAGAACCAAAAAATGATAGATATTAGGACTCTAAGGTGACGGGAGTGGAAAGAAGTCACATGCACAATTAAGGATGACTCAACTAAACAAGAGTTAGCTCCTTCATAAGGATGATCAGGTAAACATTATCCAAGTCAATTTAATTGAATTTGATTAAACCATTTATTCAGTCTTGGGACCTCGTGATTCCAAAAATGGATAATCAATGGTACCAAGGTCTGGCCACTTGGGTTATCGAATTTCAGTGAAATTGAAATGGATATATTAATCCGTTGTCCTTATTAGGGATGGTTAGCAAAAGTGGTTCATAGAGGAACAAACTAGTAAATTTCTTCTTGACCATGGTATCTATGTCTTGACAGGGATTTTTTGCTTGTTTTTCAAAATCACAGTGTTAACAATGAGAGATTCGACACATCGAGCTTACTTAATGGAGGGTGTATAGTGGCCGTCTACTATGATGTAGAACAGGTGTATACATACCTCATACTCCCAATGGGTGAGAGTTCAAGATGCTCATCATGTAGATTCTAATATGTTGACCAATCGAGGACAAAAACGGGCAGAAATTTGACGTCTTGAACATGGATGTCATGGTTAAGCAGATTTTACTGGGTCGGTTCAGGGAAAAATAAAAAATAACAATCATTGGGCTACAATTTGGGTTAGGAAAGAAAAGGCCACTTTAACAAGGACGGGGTAACCTATCACAGAATACACGATGAATAATGGGCCCCCAATCCCTTTATATACTATGTTGCAAGAATCAAGCGACGTGGAGTAGCATAACGCATTCCCAAGTGGACCCAAGAAATGCTCGTTAGAGGCTGCTCACCGATTGTGATCTCATAAAGTACAGGCCAAGGTTGTGTGTTTCGCCTAGCGAGCTGCCCCATATGCATGGGACCCAGTTCGGCTACTTGTACGAATGTGTGACTGAACCCATTCCCCCAAAACAATATCCTACAAGCATAAATATAGTATCCTAAGAGCTAGCATCCAATTCACACAAGGAAAGTTTTTATTTAGGAGTTTGACGTTTATATCCCTAGTGGAGTCACCACTGTGAGGACAATGATCGTAATTTGTTTAGAAGTCGCCACCTAGATTAAGGTCTAGGACCTTAGATATGTGAAATCTCACCTTAAGGTAAAACTTCAATTGACTCATGACCCTTAGACTTGATTTTTGGTCCATCAGAGATTGGGTAAGCGTCAAGTTGCGGTTATGGGAAGGGGTTAGGCACCCAAACCGCCCGATCGAAATCGGTCTCCTATACCTTTCCTATGCTAGAATCTATCTATTAAATCGAACCAAACCAAGTGGTTTGATATCATTGAACTAAATCTGTATCCATCAGATTACCTACATATCACAGAATTATTCTGAAAATCAGGTTCACCATCGTAGTTCAGGTGTGAGTAAAGTTTATGACTGTGATTTATGCTTGTGCATGATTAAGTTCATTGTTCAAGTTGAAGTTTATGCTTGAAAGGCTGAGAAACCCTATGGGTTAGGATCTGGATAGTCCATGCGAACTGATAGATAGTCCTAGTAGATCTAAGAATGGATAACCCTTTCTGGGTCTGAATGTGGATAACCCTATTTGGGTCAAAATATGGATAACTCTTTCTGGGTTGGAATGTAGATAACCTTATTTGGGTCAAAATGTGGATGGATATCCTAGTGGATCTATGGATAGTTCGAATGGACTAAGGTGTGGATCCGAATTTGAGATTCTCCCAAATAGCCTACGTATCTTAGGGTTTGCCCTAAGAATCAGAATCCGCATAGTTCGAAAATGGCTGAAATAGCCTGCTTTAGGTTTAGGGTTGAGACCTATTCTAGGTTTAGGGTTGAGAACCTATTCTAGGTTTAGGATATATAACCTATTTTAGGTTTAGGATTTACTGAGGGGCAGAAATCGTTCTGAGCTACCCTTTTCATCCTAAGCTCTAATTTTGGAAGGTTTGGCAAAACATTCTCTTTCTTTATTAAGATTTTTTATTATTTCCCATTATACCCTTCCCAAGAATGTGGGTGCCTAAATGCACGTCCCCACACCTAGATTGTCTTCTAGAAGTGTGCATATATGGCAGTTCAACTAGGGTGTTGCAAAAAATAAAGCCACAAATGGAATATTCTGTTTAAGCATGGCATGTATGATGTTTATGGTTACTAACAATATATAGCAAAATTATGAAAATCTCCCTAACATAGCATATGATACCATAAAAATCTATCTAAACATGGTAAAATTTACTATGCTATATTCTAAGCATGGCAAGTCTAAACATGGCATGTCTAAATATGGTAATTATCAAAATATTGTTAAATATGACAAAAAAATCTATTTATTCTACCAAATACAACAACACATGGATATGGCAAACATGATATATGAGCAATTCAAACAAAGCATATGAGTACTCTAAATGTGGCCATTTATCCAAATATGGCATGCAGACACTCTAAATGTAGCAAGTATGTAATCAAACATGGTAGAATTCACCAAATCACTCAAGCAATCAATTGCATATTACAGTGAATGAGACATCGATGAAGCTTTTATGAAAATCCAAAATTATCAAAAACATATGCTCAAGAAGTTCTTTGAAAATATTGTAACTTTTATGAAGACATTTGAAATACATAATGATTGAAAAATGTCAAAATTGTGACACAAAAAAAGTTTCAAGTATTGCACAAATTAGGAATTGATTTCAAATTCTGTCATATTACACCAAAATGACCATAAGTAGGTCTTCTGTAACTCAAATTAAGCCTTATTTTTTTTTTACAGAAAGATGACTTGACATGCTACATTTCATCTGAAGGGGTCGAATCCCAACAGAGAACACATATGGGTAAAAAATATTGCACAATTCAGAGCACATGCATGGTGACATATTCTGTCATCCTGTACCATAATGCGCATATGGAGACCTAAATATATCAGAATTAACTTCAAAACATACCCTTAGAAAGAAGATTTAGAAAGCTAACTTTTGTCTCAAGGCATTTAATCCCAACAGGGGACAAAATCAGGTCACATTAATGCCATAAGACTGGATATGTGCACTGGTCAAGTCTGTTCCAGATTTTTGACCAGTTGCACCATAATTTCCGTATAAAATCACATACTTAATGAAAATTAAATCCAAACATATGTCCATGTAGATAATTGACAGATCTAAAATTTTATCAAGAAAAATAAGTGAAAATAGAACATTCTCATTATGAAAAGATATTTTGCAGTCATGCCAATCAGTATATCCTAATAGATTAAAAAATAGAGGACTATGCACTTCAAAAATCAATATCAATTCGGTTAAAAATTGAAAAATCTGAAATTAGTGTAATTTTTTAGAAGACTTCTTTATCTAAAAAATTTGTAGGAAGTTGTTTTCCTGATTATGGCCATAAGACCCTTTTCTAGAGACTTTCTGATTGGGGATTGTATTATACTCGAGTAGGGTAGCACTGCCAATGAAGAATTTTTTGATGAACTTTTTCAATTCCAAATGGAACAAAATTTCTAGGGGAGTCTTTGGACATATCAGAGAGAATCCCATAAACATTTGGACTTCAAAATCTAAACAAAACCACATGAGATGCACGTCCCAAATTTGGATTCTAAATCTAGAAATTTCAGATCAGAAATCCACTTTGTAGAATTTATCAAAAACATCAAAAATCATCATATAACATTCAAATCTTCATCATTGAACAATTTAAACAAATTATCATACATAAAAAATATTAGACATGAACATCCTAACATCAACATGCATGCAATAGGGCATTCCTGATCGAGATTTAATGAAAATGAGAGTTTTCAAGCAAAATCAACATTCAAACGTTCTAAAGACCACTAAATTCGTTTTAGGGTACCAACCTTGTGCTCAAATGGAGCGAAATCTTTAATGTAGGATTTTTTTTTAGAGATCATATCAAGATTTCTGAAGGTGAATCCTCCTCCTCCTCTTCTCTGCTCCTTTCTTCTCTAACTCTCTGCCTTCTTCTTTCTCTTCTTCTTGTTCTTTTTCTTTTCCTCTTCTTCACACAGCTCTCTCTCCTTTTCTCTCTTTCTCTCCCACGATTTCTCCCTCTCTCTTCTAGAAAACCTTATCCATGTCTCCTCTAGAAAATTTTCTCCCTCTCTCCTGCCTCTCTCTCTTCTTTTCTAGAAAAATCCCCTCTCCCTCTCTCACGTTTTCTCTTTCTCCCTTCCCTTTTCCTTTTCTTTCCTTCTTCTCTTCTTTCCTTCTTCTCTCCTTTCTAGAAAAATCTCCTCTCCTCTCTCACGTTTTTTTTTCTTTCCTTTTTTCCTCTTTCCTTTTTCTTTTCTTTCCTTCTTCTCTTCTTTCTAGAAAAATCTCCTCTCCCTCTCTCACATTTTTTTCTCTCTCTTTCCTTTCTTTTCTTTCCTTTTCTCCTTCCTCTTTCTAGAAAATCTCCCTCCCTTCCACGTTTTTTTTCTTTTATTCCCTTTTTTCTTTTCTTTCCTTCTTTTCTTCTTTCTAGAAAATCTGCTCTCCCTCTCTTACGTTTTTTTCCTTTCTCTCTTTCCTTTTTTCTTTTCTTTCCTTCTCTTCTTTTCTTTCCTTCTCTTCTTCCTTCCTCTTCTTCTTCTCGGCTTCTCTCTCATTCTTTCCTTTTTTTTCTTTTCTTTCCTTCTCTTCTTCCTTCCTCTTCTTCTTCTCGGCTTCTTCTCCTTCTTTTATTATATATATATATATATATATATATATATATATATATATATATATATATATATATATATATATATATATATATATATATATATATATATATATATATATATACCTATAAGACATATGTATATGTTATATATAATAATATATTATACATTATATAATATATATAAAAGAAATGCATGCATATGGGCCGACGTGACTTGGTCTGGACTGGTCTGAACTGGATCAGGTTGAGTTGGACTAAGTTGGGTTGAGCTGGGTTTGGACCAAAGTTGACTTCTTCTATCATTTCATAGTCCATTTCCGCCACGATTCTACATAGAATTTTCCGATAGCCTCTACTCCAAATTTTCTATGTTTACTTTGTAGAACACTAAAAATGAGGAATATTGGAACTTGAATCACCTCATTTGGAAATAAAATGGCCAACTTATGAATTTCTAAAGTTTAAGCAGGCCAATTTACGATAATTTGGCTAACCATTCTGCATGGGATCCTTTGGAGACTTCTACTAGAAATCCTTTACGTCCACTTTGTAGAGTACTAAAAATAAAACATATTGAAACTGAAATCACCTGATTTGGATGTGGGGTGACCAAAATATGAATTTTCAAAGATTAAACGATCATTTCGACATGTAATTTTGCATGGGACCCTTCGGAGATTTCTATATCGCATTTTTCACGTCCACTTTGTAGAACACCACAAATGAAGAATAATAGCCTTTGAATCATCTGAATCGGACGTAGAATGATAAAGATATGAAGCATTGAAGTTCTATCGATAATTCTGCATGAAAGCTTGCATGGGGCCCACTGGTGACCTCTACCCGGGATTTTTCAAGTCCACTTTGAAAAGGACTGAAAATAAGGAATATTGGTGGTTGAATCATATGATTCCGATATCGGATGATCAAGATATGATGATTTGAAGTTTAAATGATAATGCATGTATCATACGATAATTACGTAAATACCCCTGCACTTTCAAACTGTGATACCTTCCTTGTTTGATGTCAGAATTTGATGTTTCCGGTCTCATTTTGAAGATGATTTCACAACCTATACATCCAAATAGGTAATAGCCCATGACCCTGCTGTGGGACTCATTAAAGAATCACAAACCCTTGGGTTAAAAGCCAGAAACTTACCATGTGGATTCACTTATGTTGTGGATGGAAAAAATGGAGTGCTTACAAACCCTTGTCTAGTAATTTCTGTAATTGTACCTTCAGTTCCTTCAGTTCAATAGGAGCAATTCGATAGGGTGCTTTCGATACTGGTGCGACTCCAGGTATAAGATCTATAATGAACTCTGTCTCTCGGTCAGGTGGTAGTCCTGGTAGTTCCTCAGGAAATACATTCAAAAATTCACACACAACTTTAATATCCTCCATTCTTGGTGCTTCCTTGGTGAGCTCGACCACGGATACTAGATACCCAATTCCTCCTTTCTCAAGGCATTTTCTAGCCTTTAATGCAGAGAGAATGAGTTTTCGTTTACGGGGAAGTTTGGTTCCCGCAAAACTAAACTCTGCTCCTTCCTTGTCTTTAAATGTCAGTTTTTTTTTCGTACATAATAGGTTTGCGGAGTGCTGAGCTAACCAATCCATTCCCAAGATAACGTCAAAGTTTGCCATCTCGAGTTGGATTAAGGTTGCCTCTAAAATCTTCTCATCGATAAGAACTGGACATGGTCCATAACCTTTGTCTAGTTTCACTTCTAATCCCATAGGTGATAGTACAAGCAATTTGCAGTCTAAAGGTCTGAGGGGTAGATTTAACTTCTTTCCAAACGATACAGATATAAAAGAATGAGTAGCTCCAAAGTCAAAGAGTACTCTGGCGAGTAAGCCATTAATAGGTACGATACCTGTGATTTGATTTAATTTAGTCTACATGCTCACACAAGGTAGTACAAAATGAACAGTTCAGGTCATACCTGTGACCACATCAGGTGATGCAGTAGCATCCTCAGAAGTAACTGCATAAACCTTTCCTTACTGTAGCTGCTTCCTTGGCTTTGGACACTCCCTTGAATAATTTCCTACTTGATCACAGTTGAAGTATTTAACTCTAGCACTACTTTGTTTTTGTAGAGGTGGGGCTGTTGGGGTAGTCTTGGCTGTAGCAATAAAGCCTTGAGTACGAAAAGGTTTAAATATCTTTGAGTTCCCTCCATTGTATGAGTTTCCATTGGGCCTCTTTATACCTCTGTTTTAAGAAAAATAACTTTCCCTCTGGCTCGATTCCAGTATTCGAGCAATCTGTACAGCTTCATTATAAATTTTCTTTTCTAATCCCAATACATGCTTACGGATGCTTCCCCTAAGTCCCATAATGAACCTTCCAGTTTTGGTATTTTCCTCTTGCATGCTAGAGGGAGCAAAGAAAAACAGTTCTTCATAATGCTGTTGATATGCGTCTACAGTCATTTGTCCCTGATACAGACTCATAAACTCCTTTTCCTTTTGATCTCTGAAACTCCTTGGAAAATACTTCTCGAAGAAACTTCTTTATAAATAACCCATGTCAGTTGGGCATGCTTTGTTAACAGATAACTTCTGGTTGATTTCTACCAGTGGTGTGCGTCACCTTTCAACATAAATGTGGCACATAATACCTTCTCTTCTTCATTTATAGTCATCATCATAAAGTTTCTTCCCATTTCATCGATCCAATGAAATGGCCACAACGGATCTGATGGTTTTCTTGTGAATTCTTCAGCTTCAACTTCAAAAAATGCTCGATCAGTCTAGAGTGATCAAACTGATACTGAGCATATGCACCATACATAGGCGGTTGATACTGATAGTTACCTTAGTTGTACCCGCCTTATAGTACTTCAGGATTTGGTACTTGGCCTTGTACTGCTGGTGTTTGCGGTGCTTGGGGTACAATGTTGCTACCACCAGGTGCCGTACTAGCTTGTCCTGTAGGTAGAGATGTTGTGTTTGCAACTGGGAAAGCAATTCCCATAGCAGCGTGTGTGTTGGCTTGCATTTGCTGTATATGCTGCATTTGCTGTTCGAAATTTATTATCGTAGTAACCAAATCCGTAGGTGGTGTAGGTAAGTCGGTTGGGTTGGCTTGGGTGTGCACATTCTGAGGCACAGCATGTTGAGTTTCGATATTTCCTTCCTATCCTTGCTGACCTTCATTGTCATTGGTTTCCATAGGTAGTGGAGATCGGTTGACATTCTGTCTCCTTCTACTTACTCTACGGCCAGCCATTTCCTATTTTTGGCACTGGAAGTGTTTGAAAATCAAGGAAAAATATGAGGCAAGAATAATATACAATGATCTCATGTTAATTTTCAAATAAACTAGGCAAAGTTTCAATTTTTAAAGTCATTCAGTCAAAACAGGACATTTTCATCGTGGGGTCGCACTATATGCGACCACAGGGTTGCGACCACACAAACCCTGTCAGCTCACCGAGAGCCTATGGTCGACCGTGGGGTCACATTTTTGGTCGAATTTTGCGACCACACGACATCAAATCAGGTTTTTAAATTCTAATTTCAAACCATTTTCTTATTTTCACTTTTGTCTTCAACTATTCACAACTCAACTCGCCACCACTGAATTGCTATAGTGTTAACTGTACAAATTTGGTGATTCTTTCATCGGTCTACGACCTACATTCCATTCCTCCTACTCTTTCTCCTTTTTAAGCTTTCATACCTAGGTTTTGCTCTATTTATAAGGTTTTCTTCAAATTAATATTTTTTTGATCGTAAAAATTTGATTTTTATTGGGGGTTATTACTATTGGCCACCCAATGAATGAAAACTCTCAAGAAAATTCGAGTTTCATCGGTTAGTTTAATAGAAACTTGAAAATTCTCATTTTTGACCTAAATTTTTGGGATTTTTTCCAATTATCAAAATTTCTTCAAATTCAACCCAGCTAGTTTAAATTTCTGATTGTATGAACCTTACAAGATGAGGTGGGACCTATGTAAGTCCTCCTGCCCAAAACTTTGGGTGAAAAGTAAGGCTTTTGGCCAATCACGCCATCATAATGCCAAAATTTTAAATTTTCACTATATTTGATATGTTGCTTGTTGGTATATGCCATTACAGATAACATGGCTCGCACTAAAGTCCCCAGAGTTCACGATCCCCATCGCTTTAGGTCCATTGAAACAGAGGCACAATATCCCTGGTACGAGCGCAAGAAGGTAGAAGGGGGTCATTGTGTCAACTTGGCCAGCCTAGCCCTATTTGATGCGGAGGGAGCATTTGGTGATATGGGCTGCTCCCTATGATTCTGTATGAGGGTTGCACTTGTCCTGAGTTGGTGAAATAGTTTTACTGTAATTTTCAGGTGGATGGTGAACTAGAGGATATAAATAGGGGCAGAGAGCTCAGGATCACCAGTTTAGTTAAAGGGGTAGAGGTTTCTTTTAATTGCCAGGAGTTGGTTGATATCCTGGGTATCTCCAATGATGGTCCCTTAGTATATTGAGCATCCAAGGAACCACAATTCCTATCAGTGCGAATGCGCACAGAAATAGATAACCAGATTCTTCGGGATGATACCTGGTAGATGAAGGCAATTAACCTACATCTAGAGCCCCGAGTGTATTGCAAGATCATTCAGCACACTTTGATTCCCCAGAATGGGCACTATGAGAAGGTTTCACACCTGACCCAGTACCTTCTGTACTACATCTGCACTAGGCAGCCTATCTGCCTTCCTTATATCATTATCAGGACCATGCACCGTACCACGACACCTGGTCTGGTGGGTAACCTACCCTATGGGCGTTTGATTACCACTCTACTCACTCACCTATAGGTAGACTTGGTTGATGAGAGGATTCACGAGGACATTTTTTTCATTGACCTTGACCGGGAGGCCATCTGCAGGATGGGGATGCTAGATGTGCAGGTCAGTGACGAGGAGAGAAAAGCTATGAGACGTCCTCTCACTCGGGTAGTAACAACAGATACAGGGGCGGCAGTAGCAGTAGCAGCAGAGGTAGCCGTAGAGGCACACGAAAATGATGATGAGGAAGATGATGATCGGATGTACATGGATGTGGATGCCATACCTCCTCTATCACCACAGCATTCCACTAGAGCTGGTCCTTTTCGGGCTCCTTCTCACTCAGTTAGCCCTTCGCTCCCACCACTAGATGACATGATGGGGCTGGTACGTGAGATTCAGGAGGCTCAGCATATCACATATTAGAAGGTAGAAGATCTGGCGGCTAGTCTCCAAGTGACCTAGACTCAGGTAGCCTGGCTTACAAGAATATATGCTGAGGACTATGACCGAGACCATGAGGCACCTCCTCCAGCACCCCCAGCTTCATGATGTAGTTTATTTCTTTTTTTTTACTACAGAGTAACTGTCCAGGTTGTAGACCGTACTCGTACTCTAATTTAGATGTATCTTTTTCTTATTCTCTTTTGGATATATATATATATATATATATATATATATATATATATATATATATATATATATATATATATATATATATGCATTATTCTCTTTCTTAGTTTATGTCTCATACAACACAGGTGTTTATGGTGTGTTTTTATTACAGCTTTTAATTTATCCTAACTCAGTTCACAACCCTTGTGGTAGTATTTTGGTTTAATAGAGCAGAGCCTGAGAACTCTGATACCAAGTTGTCACACCCTAATTCTGAACCAACTAGAATGGTGTAATGAACCGTCCATAGACCAACGGTTCGACCAGGATCTTGTATAGGCCGTGCCCATTCGATTAAACCAGATACATCCCACAAGTAAATTCAGAGTAAATAAACGATAGTGGAAGTCTTTAATACTAATGAACTGAGAATCTGACAGTGATAGCATAATTAAGTATCCAATTATCTCCAATGTACCTCAAGACATAAAGTAAAGTAAAATAATCATTTACATGTCCCGATAGTTAAACAACTAAGCTAATAAAAAACACATGAGTTGTACTCGTATGACGAATCATGCGCATCTTCTTTAACTTCTACGTCCATCGCAGCAACGTGTCCATACATTGGTGCATTCATATATTCTTCAATAGTAGGACCTGCATCAAGAACTAAAAATATTCGACGTCGAAAGGGTGACCACACATTACGGCTCAGTGAGTAAACAAAACAATACAACAAACATATGCATGCATTTAATTCATATCTTTGGTCTGGTTTATAAGTTTGCAATATGCTATAGAAAGGTTTGGTTGCTGCCGTACCTCTATACACGAGTGTGTGAATCCGCCCAATGGATCAAACACCATTTCCGTCCTACATACACCCACCATGGAATAGAGATAGAGCTAAAGTATCCGGATCAAACACCGCCAACACTTCCCCTGATGTCCTACCTATACCAATATGTAAGACCCTATTGGCGAGGGCTTGCAAACTGGGCTCGCAACTAACCAATCCTAATGTCATACAATGTATCTAAGGCCTCACCCCAGCATCCCTCAATACGTCCATAGAGATAGAGCTAAGGCCCCCTGGCAGAGTCAGAGACCACACGGTCCGAGACCACCTCCCCTGATGCCCTACGACGAAATAGTTCTGCTAAGGTAATGGTGATACAACGATGTTAATGGGCAAGACTTGAGTAGAGGTAGAGCTAGAGTCTAGTGATGAGGTCAAAGACGACCATGCTACGTCCTCCCCTTAATGCTCCACTCGCATCCAACACACCAACCACACACATACATTTACATGCCTATTCCTAGCATCATCATCATCATCATGTTATAAATAAACGAAATTAAATATGCATGAACAGTAATAGCAGGAATATTGGATGACATGTGAGATGCACATTATAAGCATACAAGCATAGAATCAATCATGGCATTGGACTCAATAAAAATAAAATAGTTTGTTATTATCCAATTAGTTTAGGTCTTGTTCCCTTACCTTTGATCGTTGGTTGTTCCTCTTCCAAGCTTTGTAAATCACTTTTGGACCACTTGGAAACCTAATAAATTTATGGATTCTAAGTTAGAGTTTATATTCATTAATTACAGTGTTTAAATTTCCCATTTGGAACCAATCAGACCTCTAGAAGTTGAGTGGTCGTAGGTGTGGCTGCACCTGTGGTCTCAGTTTCTACGACCACAGGGTATGTGGTCGATACGTGTGGTTGCATATCATGCAACCACACACATGCGACCATACCCTCCCTGAAAATTTTCCGAGGGTGTGTAGTCGACACATGTGCCTTGTGTGGTCGACCATAGCTGCGACCACACGAGTGTTTGATCGACTTTCATTCTCAGTCAAATCCCTTTATAATTTGATTCCTTAAACTATCATTAGGGCCTTTCCTATGATTGATTTATGGCCTTAATTTTGTATTTTTCAAAATTATCTACTCCAATCTACTCTTCATGGATTTCCTTTGAGTTTTTGTTTATGGGTCTCATGGTTGAGATCCTACTTTAAATCAATACTTCCTCCATGATCTATTCTAAGCATTCAACTAATGTAGGAGATGTTTTCATACCTTAAACTTGCTGAAGAATCAGAGCTCTCTCTGAAATTCCTTCTCTTAGTCTTCCTCTTCAATTCTCTTTTTCTTCCTCCTCCTTTCTTTTTCTCTCTTTCAGTTTGAGTTCTAATAGAATGAAAAAGGCTAAGGGACGTCCTATATATAGAGGAAAACCCTCCATATAGAGTCCTACTTAGATTAGGAAAGAATCCCCTTTAGATTAGGAAGGTTTCCTAATCACGGAGTCAGTTTGACATCGTGTGGTCACATATGGGGTAACAAGATCCTTCAACCACACATCCCAAATCTACGACCACACATCCCAGACTCCTGTGATCTCACTATTTTGAGGTGTGGTCGACCACACCTATTTAGGTATGCGACCACACGTCTCAATTAGATGATTTATGGTTCGAATTACATACGTTGCCTTGTGGTTTCTTCACGCACTTGGTCTACTTGGTCCGAGCATGATAGGAAGACCTGATACAAGGTGGTAAGACCAGGTTAGTGCGATACGGGTCTTACAACTCTTACTCTTGATGTTCTAGGGCTACAAAGACAAGGTTGTCACACCCCAATTCTGCACCATTCAGAACGGTGTGATGAACCGTCAACAAACCAACGGTTCAACCAGGATCTCAAAATAGGCTATCCCACATATGATAAACCAAAACACATTCCACATTAATCAGAGGTAATAAAATAAATAGCGGAAGTCTTACAGATAATGAACTGAGGTCTAAACATGATAAATAATTAATATTCCATTTATTTCCAAGTAACCAAAACATAACTTAATACATATTACAATATCCAAATAGGAAAACTAAACACTAAACGTATCCATCGCTGAAACACTCGCTTAACGAACCATGTTCGTCCTCCATAGCTTTCTCATTCGTAGCCTCCACCCGTTCGTATGTTGGCATGTAGACATAGTCTTCAATCATAGTACCTGCAATATCATAAACTAAAAAGATTTGCGCGCGCGAGGGTCAGCTCTCCAACTTGAGCTCAGTGAGTAGCCAAAACAATGCAACAATACATATGCATGCAAAAATCAATTTATATCTTTGGTCTTGGTTTATAGTTTGCAATGTGCAATAGAAAGGTTGGGTGGTCAAAGGTTAACGTTTATTGACACCGCCTCTATACACAGGGTGTGGAAGCCCGTCCGAAGGTTAACGTTTATCGTCGTCCCCATCCACCCTACCATAACATTATACAACAAAGGTTAACGTTTATTGCTATATAATGCTATACCAACACGTAAGCCCCTGTTAGCGAGGGCTTGCAAACTGGGCTCGCTACTAACCAATCCTAATGCCAAACAGTGTATCCAAGGCCTCACCCCAGCATCCCTCAGAATGCCCATAGAGATAGAGCTAAGGCCCCCCGGTAGAGTCAGAGACTACAAGGACCGAGACCACCTCCCTTGATACTCTACGACATAATAGTTCCGCTAAGGTAATGGCGATACGATGATGTCAATGCACAAGACTTGAGTTAGAGATAGAGCTAAAGTGCTGAGACCCGCCAAAGGTTAACGTTTATTGACGTTCTCATCACACCTCCCCTGATACTTGCTCGCATCAAGCACATCAACCACACACATACAATCACATGCCTATTCCTATCATCATCATCATCATCATGTTATAAACAATAAAGTAAATATGCATGAACAAGTAATAGAAATATTGGATGGCATGCTATATGCACATTACAAACATATTCGCATAGAATCAAACAAGGCATAGGACTCAAGAAATAAAAAACAGTTTATTATTAACCAATTTAGTTTGGGGTTAAGGTTCCTCACCTTAGCTTGCTAATAGATACTTTTCCAAGCTTTAAATCACCTTTATAATGTTATTATATTGCTAGCAAACCTAACAAAGTCGATAGAATTTAATTAGAATTAATTCAAAATTTAAAAACCATTCTGTCAACTGAGGGTCGATGCTAGGGTCGATGGGTCTATCGACCCTCCCTCCATTCTGAACTTCCCGAATGCTGAGGGTCGATGGTCAGAAACACCTAGGGTCGGATGGTCTATCGACCCTCGGTGCGATCCTTCGTGCACTCTGGTCCAATTTCCACTTTTATTTCACTCTTCGTGTTTGGGGTCCCATGGCTTGCTTCCTACATTTACTCAACATTCATTCCATGGTCTAGAACCATGTATAATCCATCTAGATAGCTTTCGTGCATCCTCCTATGGTTTTCCATGAAAGCCTAACCATGGATGGATGGTTTGGGTTTTTTTCCGAAATCCTACACTCAACCATATCTAACCTAAGGTCTGTAGAAACTCATGGAATCAGTATCCATACCTGAGAAGATTACTTTCCTCTGCAATTTCTTCTCCTTTTTGCTAAGCCTTCTTCCTAGCCTCCTTTCTTCCTCTTTTCCTTCTTCTCTCTTTCTCTCAATTCAATTAGGGTTGTGAAAGGAGTGAAAGTGGCTTAGGAACGTCCTTTAAATAGACTAGGAATGTCCTATAATAATCTCATTGAGATTTGGAAAGAATCCCAACCGAAAATTAGGAAATTTCCTAATTTCAGTTTTTCGTCGAAACCGAGGGTCGATGGGAGGGTCGATGATCCCGTCGACCCTAGGGTCTTAAGCTGTCCGACCCTCCCTTCAAAACTGAGGGTCTGACTTTCTGTTTTGGGTGGTTCGACCTTGCTTCACTGGGTGTGCGACCCTCCCCTAGAATTAAGTGTTTTTGGGTCGATTTCGTACCTGGGATCTCGATCTCCTTCATGCCCTTGGTCCATTTGACTCGACCATGATGGGTAAACCTAGTACAAGATGGTAAGACCGGATTAAATTGACACGGGTCTTACAACTCCCCCCAACTTATAAAAATTTCGTCCTCGAAATTGTACGTACCTTCTGAATCAAACAAGTCAGGGTATTGCTTTCTCATAGCATTTTCTTCTTCCAATGTAACTTCTTCCATGTCTCTACTTTTCCATGTGATCTTAACATAGTAGATATCTCTGTTGCGTAGACGTTGAACCTTTCAACTAGTGATTTCCGTTGGTATTACTTCAAATGTCAAATCATCAGTCAGTTCCGGCAAATCTACTGTCAACACATGTGTTGGGTCTTTGACATACTTCTTCAATAAGGATATGTGAAATACGTCATGCACACTTGACATAGATGGTGGTAGTGCTAACTAATAAGCTACTTTCCCACGCTTAGCCAGAATCTCATATGGTCCGACATACCTTGGACTTAGTTTTCCTTTCTGTCCGAACCTCTTCAATCCTCGCATAGGCGATACTTTCAAAAATACTTTTTCGCCTATGACGAACTCTAGATCTCTTCGTTGAGTATCTGTGTATTGCTTTTGACGGTTCTGAGCTACTCTTACTCTTTCCTTGATGACGTCGATCACTCGACAAGCCTCTTCAACAAATTCTGGTCCAACAATACTACATTCTCCAACTTCATTCCAAAACAAGGGAGTTCGGCACTTCCTACCATACAGTGCTTCATAAGGTGACATCTGTATAGTAACCTGATAGCTGTTATTGTAAGCGAACTCGATCAATGGTTACTTTTTGTCCCATGATCCCTTGAAATCAATCACACATGCTCGTAGCATATCTACTAAAATCTGAATTGTACGCTCCAACTGTCCGTCTGCATGCGTGGGTGGAATGCGATCCGAACTTCAATGTTGTACCCATAGCCTTTTGCAGTCCTTCCCAAAATTTGGAAGTAAATCGTGGATCTCTATCGGATACAATGTTTTCTGAACACCATGTAACCAAACAATATTATCCACATACAGCTTTGCTAACCTTTCGAGTGTATAATGGGGTCGTATCGGTATGAAGCGAGCTATTTTAGTCAGACGGTCTACAATCACCCAAACTGCGTCAACTACTCGAGGAGTCAGTGGTAGTCCTGTGACGAAGTCCATAGTGATGCAGTCCCATTTCCATGCTGGTTCCGGTAATGGTTGTAACAGTCCTGCGGGTCTTTGTCGTTCCGCCTTTACCTTCTGACAATTTAGGCATTGAGACACGAACTTGGCTACATCTGCCTTCATTCCCCTCCACCAATACAGTTTCTTTAGATCATGATACATTTTTGTGCTTCCAGGATGTATCGAATAAATGGTGGTATGGGCTTCCTTCATCAGTCGGTGTCTAATGTCCATATTTTCTGTTTTGGGTACACATATTCTCCCTTTATATTTCAGTACCTTCTCGTTATCTAAGGTGAACTCAGAGTTAGTCCTACCTTTCTCAATATCATCTTGTACCGTTCTCAGATAAGGATCTGCTTTGATAGCTGTCTTCACTTCATCCACTATATCCGGTATTATCTTCAATGCCGCGAACATATTTGAAAACCGATGAATGAACCCTTGGCTAGCTGATTCATCCGTTGTATCGACCACATACTGCTCGTTACCGTGATTGAATACCATCCCGGTAGTACACATTGCTGCAGTTGTGCTAGTTTCTCCTTGAGATTTTATCATTGCTTTTCTGCTCAATGCGTCTGCTACTACGTTCGCTTTGCCCGGATGATACTAGATATCACAATCATAGTCTTTCAATAGTTCCAGCCATCTTCTTTGTCTCATATTTAACTCCTTCTGATTAAATAGATACGTAAGGCTTTTATGGTCCGACTTAATCTAAAATTTCTCTCCGTATAGGTAGTGTCTCCATATCTTGACAGCATGTACTACTGCCGCTAACTCCAAATCGTGAGTGGGGTAATTCTTCTCATGTACCTTCAACTGTCTCGATGCATATGCAACTACTTGTTCTCCTTGCATAAGCACACATCCTAATCCCAATCTCGATGCATCAGTGTATAAGGTAAATGTCTGTCCTGGAACGGAAATGGTTAAAATTGGAGCAGATATCAATCTGGTCTTTAGTGTTTGAAAGCTCTTTTCACACTTATCCATCCATACGAACTTTTCTCCTTTCTTGGTCAAACTGGTGAGAGGTACGGCAATTTGAGAATAGTCTTCTACGAATCTCCGATAATAACCAGCTAGACCCAGAAAACTTCTAATTTCTGAAACGCTCTTTGGTGCTTCCCACTTCACTATAGCTTCGATCTTACTGGGGTCCACTTTGATTCCTTCCGCGGATACTACATGGCCTAGAAAGGCAACTTCACTTAGCCAAAACTTACACTTTCAAAATTTGGCGTATAACTTCTCTTTCCTTAAACGCTGTAGGGCTGCATTTAGGTTCTTAACATGGGTTTCTTTGTCTTTGGAGTACACCAATATGTCATCAATAAATACTATGACCGACATATCCAACATATCGTGGAAAACCCGGTTCATAAGTTCCATGAATGTTGCCGGTGCATTAGTTAGTCCAAAGGACATCACTAGGAACTCATAATGTCTGTATCTTGTCCTGAAAGCTGTCTTCGGAATGTCACCTTCTTTAATCTTCAGTTGGTGATAGCCTGATCGAAGATCGATCTTTGAAAATACCTTCGCTCCTTGTAACTGATCGAACAAGTCATCGATCCTAGGTAGTGGATATCAATTCTTGATTGTCAGCTTATTCAACTCTCGATAGTCGATGCATAATCGAACGCTACCATCCTTCTTCTTTACGAATAACACCGGTGCTCCCCATGGAGATATACTGGGTCTAATATAACCCTTATCTAGCAGTTCTTGTAATTGCACTTTTAATTCCTTTAGTTCTGTAGGAGCCATTCTATAAGGTGCTTTTGATACTGGTGTGGCTCCAGGTATAAGGTTTATTACAAACTCTGTGGCTCGGTCGGGTGGTAATCCGGGTAGTTCCTCCGAAAATACATCAGGAAAATCTCGCACGACATCAATATCTTCCATTTGTGGCACGTCCTTGGTTAGGTCGACCACTGATACTAGATATCCGACCGCTCCTTTTTCAAGGCACTTCTTAGCCTTTAATGCTGAGAGTATGAGCTTGCGTCTCCTGGGAAGTTTGGTTCCCGAGAAACTGAATTCTGCTCCTTCTTTGTCTTTGAACGTTAGCTTCTTCTCGGCGCATAACAAATTTGTAGAGTGCCGAGCTAACCAGTCCATTCCCAAGATGACATCAAAGTCTGCCATATCAAGTCTGATTAGGTTGCGTCCAAATTCCATCCATTTAGCAATCTCAAAATAGATTCTCCATTACTTCATCTGAGGTTCATTGGCTATAGCATTTAGTCTGAATCCAATCATCTTTCTTCCAATAATCCCATTATCACTAAAATCTTTATCAACAAAGGTCAGGAGTGTATGAATCAAAATGTCCATCCAAAACGTGATTCACTTCCTTCTGTCGATTTAGCATAATGACAACACTTGCTTTATCTAGTGAATCTAGGTTTCAAGGATCAGGAGTAAATCTGTGGTAATCCAACCGGCATCAAAAGATCATTAAATTGCACGGTCGTCCAAATATATGAAAATAGAGGTTCTACAGTTCTTGACCTCATGGTTACAGGTTCTATTGAGTATATATAATGCCATTGGTCAAGGCACTATAGGAATAAATCTGGAGAAGATTTCATACATCAGTATATCAGGTATAAATCTGGAGAAAAAGTTCGTACATCAATAAATCAGGTATAAATCAGTAGATGTACACTCAACATGATTAAGCATTTAACTTTTCATTCAGTTCGTATCTCTGTTCATGCTGTCGATCATGAGAATGGTTCAGATTAGTTTAATCAGGACTAATACTAAAGAAACAATATCTATAACTCCGATTGACAGGTTAAATCAAGAAGGTATCCTGTCAAGACACGCGAATTTAAAATCTGGTATGTGCATCCTCTATAATCATAAGAGTAAATCAATAATGCACCGCATCCTATATAATCATATCCAGTTATATGGCCACAATTAGATTTGATCCTCTACTGAAAATGTCCAAGGTATCATCTTCAGAAGACTTTCTTCAATCCTTGTTGGATCATTCTGTCATGATGTAACTATCCCATACTTCGGTGGCTGACAAGGGTAACCACCTTGATACACTGCTTGTTGTGCACCAAACTTCTGCACTGGGGTGTGCATTACTGGGACTTGCTGTATGGTAGGGACTGTGTGCTAACATGTACTGGGGTACAGTGATGCTACCAATTGGTACCGTACTTGGTTTGACTCGGAGGTATTGATGTAGCATCAGCAACTTGGGTAGTGATTTACATAGCAACTTGCATAGTCGGTCTCATTTGTGGTTGCTCTTGTATTTTTATTGGGCCAAGTTTATTACAACCATAGCCAAGGTACTTAATAGTCCAGGTGGTTGGCTGGAGTGGCCTGGCTGTTCATTTCCTCTTATTTGCTCTAATCTGATTACCAACTCAGATGAGTTTTCATTACCCGTTCTCGACCCAGATAGTGGTGGGGTCAAGTTGCAACATCCTCTTCTTGCTTAGTGGGCAATAGATCAGCTTGTAATGGATCTCACTCTGAGGCTCCACGTCATCCAGGAGTATAGCTTAAGCTTCTTTATAGTTGCTCTTATTCTTAATGTGTGGCCATTATTCTCTTATCTCTGTCTGATTTAGCCCGAGATTTTTCCCTTTACTTTTATGGGGAATTAGGCATTACTAGCCATTTTCTCCTTCCTTTGTCATACATCGAGTTTCACATCTTGTGAGTACCAACTCGGTATTCAATTTTTTGCTTTACAGAAGCTCCCTTCTTGCTACTGTACTATATCCTTGTATACTTGGATAACTACCCAACTTATAGATAATACCCTAAATGGTTTGTTCATTAGGATAATTTTTTTTTGGTCTTCTCTTTCTGTGTGAGTGTATATATATAGTTCCACCTTTTATATGTACATTATTGTCTTGTTTAATTTTTGTCTCAACCAACACTGGTGCTTATGGTTTGTTTGTATTAAAGCTTTTAATTTATCCTAACTCAATTCATGGACTCCAGTGGAAGTATTCAGGTTTAATGGGTAAGGCCTACGAGATGCTCTGATATCAAGTTGTCACACCCCAATTCCGCACCATTCAGAACGGTGTGATGAACCGTCAACAAACCAACGGTTCAACCAGGATCTCAAAATAGGCTATCCCACATATGATAAACCAAAACACATTCCACATTAATCAGAGGTAATAAAATAAATAACGGAAGTTTTACAGATAATGAACTGAGGTCTAAACATGATAAATAATTAATATTCCATTTATTTCCAAGTAACCAAAATATAACTTAATACATATTACAATATCCAAATAGGAAAACTAAACACTAAACGTATCCATCGCTGAAACACTCGCTTAACGAACCATGTTCGTCCTCCACAGCTTTCTCATTCGTAGCCTCCACCCGTTCGTATGTTGGCATGTAGACATAGTCTTCAATCATAGTACCTGCAATATCATAAACTAAAAAGATTTGCGCGTGCGAGGGTCAGCTCTCCAACTTGAGCTCAGTGAGTAGCCAAAACAATGCAACAATACATATGCATGCAAAAATCAATTTATATCTTTGGTCTTGGTTTATAGTTTGCAATGTGCAATAGAAATGTTGGGTGGTCAAAGGTTAACGTTTATTGACACCGCCTCTATACACAGGGTGTGGAAGCCCGCCCGAAGGTTAACGTTTATCGTCGTCCCCATCCACCCTACCATAACATTATACAACAAAGGTTAACGTTTATTGCTATATAATGCTATACCAACACGTAAGCCCCTGTTAGCGAGGGCTTGCAAACTGGGCTCGCTACTAACCAATCATAATGCCAAACAGTGTATCCAAGGCCTCACCCCAGCATCCCTCAGAATGCCCATAGAGATAGAGCTAAGGCCCCCGGTAGAGTCAGAGACTACAAGGACCGAGACCACCTCCCCTGATACTCTACGACATAATAGTTCCGCTAAGGTAATGGCGATACGACGATGTTAATACACAAGACTTGAGTTAGAGATAGAGCTAAAGTGCTGAGACCCGCCAAAGGTTAACGTTTATTGACGTTCTCATCACACCTCCCCTGATACTCGCTCGCATCAAGCACATCAACCACACACATACAATCACATGCCTATTCCTATCATCATCATCATCATCATCATGTTATAAACAATAAAGTAAATATGCATGAACAAGTAATAGAAATATTGGATGGCATGCTGTATGAACATTACAAACATATTCACATAGAATCAAACATGGCATAGGACTCAAGAAATAGAAAATAGTTTATTATTAACCAATTTAGTTTGGGGTTAAGGTTCCTCATCTTAGTTTGCTAATAGATACTTTTTCAAGCTTTAAATCACCTTTATAATGTTATTATATTGCTAGCAAACCTAACAAAGTCGATAGAATTTAATTAGAATTAATTCAGAATTTAAAAACCATTCTGTCAACTGAGGGTCGATGCTAGGGTCGATGCTAGGGTCGATGGGTCTATCGACCCTCCCTCCATTCTGAACTTCCCGAATGCTGAGGGTCGATGGTCAGAAACACCTAGGGTCGGATGGTCTATCGACCCTCGGTGCGACCCTTCGTGCACTCTGGTCCAATTTCCACTTTTATTTCACTCTTCGTGTTTGGGGTCCCATGGCTTGCTTCCTACATTTACTCAACATTCATTCCATGGTCTAGAACCATGTATAATCCATCTAGATAGCTTTCGTGCATCCTCCTATGGTTTTCCATGAAAGCCTAACCTTGGATGGATGGTTTGGGTTTCTTCGAAATCCTACACTCAACCATATCTAACCTAAGGTCTGTAGAAACTCATGGAATCAGTATCCATACCTGAGAAGATTACTTTCCTCTGTAATTGCTTCTCCTTTTTGCTAAGCCTTCTTCCTAGCCTCCTTTCTTCCTCTTTTCCTTCTTCTCTCTTTCTCTCAATTCAATTAGGGTTGTGAAAGGAGTGAAAGTGGCTTAGGAACGTCCTTTAAATAGACTAGGAATGTCCTATAATAATCTCATTGAGATTTGGAAAGAATCCCAATCGAAAATTAGGAAATTTCCTAATTTCAGTTTTCGTCAGAAACCGAGGGTCGATGGGAGGGTCGATGATCCCGTCGACCCTAGGGTCTTAAGCTGTCCGACCCTCCCTTCAAAACTGAGGGTCTGACTTTCTGTTTTGGGAGGTCCGACCCTGCTTCACTGGGTGTGCGACCCTCCCTTAGAATTAAGTGTTTTTGGGTCGATTTCGTACCTAGGATCTCGATCTCCTTCATGCCCTTGGTCCATTTGACTCCACCATGATGGGTAAACCTGGTTCAAGATGGTAAGACCGGGTTAAATTGACACGGGTCTTACAAAGGTTCATACCTTACTTGTTGTCAAGAGTCTGTAGAACTCCTTCTCTCAGTCTTCTTCTTAGCTTTTCTCTCCTTCTTCGTTTCTTCTTTCTCTTTCTCTAGGGTTTGATAATGTTTCAAAAATGAAAAAGGATTGAGGGACGTCCTTTATATAGAGAAAAACTCTCCATATAGAGTTCTCCAACAATAGGAAAGAGATCCCCCTCTTATTTGGAAAGTTTCCAAACTCGAAATCCGATTTGGGTTTGTACGGTCACAAAATCCATTGACCATATGCTTAAAAACCTCAACCGTACATTTAATTTGTCATTGGTCTTTATTTCTCATCGTATGGTCGACCATACCTACCCAGGTAGTTGACCATACATTTAGTTTTTAATGTTTTTGAATCAATTAGTTACCTGGTCTCGTGGTCTATGTTTACACGATTGGCCCACTCGATCTAGTAATGATGGGAAGACCTAGCATGACACGGTTAGACCAGTTAGTGGAGTGCAGTTCTTAGAACTTCTCCCCCCTTATATAAATTTCATCATTAAAATTTGTACATACCTTTTGAGTCGAATAATTGAGGATAGTGCTTCCACATAGCGTTCTCTTCTTCCCATGTGACTTCTTCCACATCTTGGCTTCTCCAAGTAACCTTAACATAATAGATGTCGTGGTTGCGAAGGCGATGAACCTTTTGACTAGTGATTTCAAAAGGTACCACTTTGAACGTCAAATTTTCAGTCAAATCTGGTGGATCTATCATTAACTCGTATGTTGGATCTCTAACGTACTTCTTTAGTTGTGAGACATGGAATACATCATGTACACTAGACATTGATGGTGGTAGTACTAATTGATATGCTACCTTTTCACGCCTTGTCAAAGCTCATAAGGTCCAATATATCTGGGACATAGCTTTTCCTTCTATTTGAACCATTTTAAATCTCGCATAGGAGATATTTTCAAAAATACCTTATCACTTGTGGTGAATTCAAGGTCTCGACGTCGGTTGTCTGCATATTGGTTCTGACGGTTCTGAACTATTTGGACTCTTTCCTTGATAATGTCAACTATTCGATAAGTCTCTTCAACAAATTCTGGTCCAACAATACTCCGTTCTCCAACCTCGTTCCAAAATAAGGAGTTCGACGTTTCCTACCATGCTGCTTTATAGGGCGACATCTTTTTTGTAGCCTGATAGTTGTTGTTGTAAACGAACTTGATTAAAGGTAATTTATCATCCCATTATCCTTTGAAATCAATCATACAAGCTCGGAGCATGTCTTCTAATATCTGAATGGTGCACTCCGATTGTCCATCGGTTTGAGGGTAAAATGTGGTACTAAATTTCTATGTTGTACCCTTAGCCTTTTGTAATCCTTTTCAAAACTTTGAGATAAAGCGTGGATCTCTGTCGGACACGATGATTTCAGGTACACCATGCAATCTAACAATATTATCCACATACAGGTTAGCTAACCTTTTCAAGGTATACTGAGATCGTATAGCTATGAAACGAGCTGTCTTTGTCAAACGATCTACAATCACCCAGACTGCATCAACTACTTTGTGAGTGAATGGTAACCCCATAACAAAGTTCATAGTAATGTGGTTTCATTTCCATGCTGGTTCTGGTAATGGTTGCAACAAGCCTGCAGGTCTTTGCCTTTCCGCTTTTATCCACTAACAATTTAGGCATTGAGATACATTTCTAGCTACATCCACTTTCATTCCCCTCCACCAATATAGTTTCTTCAAATCATGATACATCTTTGTACTCTTAGGATGTACCGAATAAGTAGTAGTGTGGGCTTCCTTCATTAGTCTGTGTCTAATATCTAAGTCTTCACTTTCAGAAATACACACTCTCCCTTTGTATCTTAGTATCCTTTCAAAGTCCAAAGTGAACTCAGGAGTAGTCCTACATTTTTCAAAGTCTTCTTGCACTGTTCTCAGATAGGGGTCTGATTGAATAGCTGCTTTCACTTCGTCTATCAGATCAGGTACAATCTTCAATGTAGCGAACATGTTTAAAAATCGATGAATAAACCCTAGGTCGTTTGATCCACCCGGTTTATCAATCATGAATTGCTCATTGCCACAATTGAATACTTTTCCTGCGACGTACATTGCAACATTTGTGCTAGCTTCTTCTTGAGATTTTATCATCGCTTTTCTGCTTAGTGCATTAGCAACTACATTAGCCTCTCCCGGATAATACTAAATATCACAATCGTAATCCTTTAGCAACTCTAGCCATCTCCTTTGTCTCATGTTCAACACCTTCTGATTGAAAAGATGAGTGAGACTCTTTTGATATGATTTAATATGGAATTTCTCTCCGTATAAATAATGTCTCCATATCTTGACAGCATGTACCATCGTTGATAACTCCAAGTCATGAGTTGGGTAATTCTTCTCGTGTATCTTTAATTATCTGGAAGCATACTGTGAGGACAAAGATTGAAAATCTTGGAAGTTGCCACCTAGATTAAGGTCTAGGACCTTAGAAATGTGAAATCTCACCCCAAGGTAAGACTTTGATTGACTCATGACCCTTAGATTGGATTTCTGATCCATCAGAGATTGAGTAAGCATTAGGTTACGATTATGGGAAGGGATTAGGCACCCAAACCGCCTGATTGAAATCGATCTCCTATACCTTTCTTATGCTAGACTCTATTTATTAGACTAAACCAAGTGGTTTGATATCATTGAACCGAATCTGTATCCATCAGATTGCCTACGTGTTACGGATTTATTCTAAAATCTGGTTCACCATCGTAGTTCAGGTGTGATTAATGTTTATGACTATGATTTATGCTTGTGTTTGATTAAGTTCATTGTTCAAGTTGAAGTTTATGCTTGAAAGGCTGAGAAATCCTATGGGTTAGGATCTGGATAGTCTATGTGAACTGATAGATAGTCCTAGTGGATCTAAGAATGAATAACCCTTTATGGGACTGAATGTGGATAATCCTATTTGGGTTAAAATGTGGATAATCCTTTCAGGGTTAAAATGTGGATAACCCTTTTTGGGTTGAAATGTGGATAACCCTATTTGGGTTGGAATGTGAATAATCCTATTTGGGTTGAAATGTGGATAACGCTATTTGGATAAAAAATGTGGATGGATATCTTAGTGGATCTATAGATAGTTCGAGTGGGCTAAGGTGTGGATCCAAATTTGAGATTCTCCCAAATGGCCTACGTATCCTAGGGTTTGCCCTAGGAATCAGAATCCACGTAGTTCGAGATTTGATAACCCTATTTGGGTCAAAATGTGAGTAAATATCCTAGTGGATTTATGGATAGTCCAAGTGGACTAAGGTTTGGATCCGAGTTTGGGATTCTCACAAATGGCCTACGTATCCTAGGGTTTTCCCTAGGAATCAGAATCCGCATAGTTTGAAATGGATAACCTGTTCTAGGTTAGAATGTGAGAATCTATTCTAGGTTTAAGGTTTAGAACCTATTCTAGGTTTAGGATTGAGAACTTATTCTAGGTTTAGGGTTTACTGAGAGGTGGAAATCGTCCTAAATTATCCTTTTCATCCTAAGTTCTAATTTTGGAAGGTTTGGCAAAACATTCTCTTTCTTTATTAAGATTTTTATTATTCCCATTATGCCCTTCCCAAGAATGTGGTGCCTAAATGCACGTCCCCATACCTAATATGTTTGCTAGGTGTACAGATATGGCAGTTCGACTAGGGTGCAACATAAATTAAGTTATTGCCATAAATAGAATATTCTAAGCATGGCATGTATGATATTTATGGTAACTATCACAACATATAGTAAGATTATGAAAATCCCCCTAATATGACATGCATTGCAAATAAGGAAAGAACCTAATGGCAAGATCTAATATGCTAATCTAAGCATGGCAAGACCTAAAATGGCAAGAAATTAATATATGCACCTATATGTCAATATGGCAAGTACCAAACATAGAATGCAAAATATGGCATGAATCATAAAAAAAAGAGGTAAGATCTTATATGCTATTTTCTAAGCATAGTAAGACTTAAAAATGATAAGAAATTAATTTATGCATCTATATATCAATATGGTAAGTACCAAATATAGAATGTAAAATATGGCATGATCATCCAAAAAAGGTAAGATCTTTTATGCTATTTTCTAAGCATAGTAAGACTTAAAAATGGTAATTATTATGATTTTACTAAATATGATAAAAATCTATTTATTCTATCAAATATAGAAACACATGAAATATGGTAAATATGGTATACACAATCCAAACAAAGCATATGAATGCTCCAAATATAACCATTTATCCAAATATGGCAGAATTTGCTCAAACAACCAATTTGCATGTTACAATGAATGTGACATCAATGGAAATTTTTTTTTTGAAAAGTATAAAATTATTAAAAAACATATGTTCAATGTTATTTGAAAAATTATAATTTTTATGAAGACATTTGGAAAGATTAATGACTCAAAATTGTCAATAATGTGACACAAGGTTTCAGATAATGGACAAAACTATGAATTGCATTCAGATTCTGTCACATTACACAAGAATGACCATAAGTAGGTCCTCTATAACTCAAATCAAGCTCAAATTTTTTCTCATAGAAAGATGACTTAATATATTATATTTCATATGAAGGAGTCGAATCCCAACAGAGAGGAAAAATAGGTCAAAGATATGCCCTAAGACCGGACATGTGCACTGGTCAAATCTGTTCTAGATGTTTGACCAGTTGCACCATAAATTCCAAATAAAATCTTATACTTAATGAAAATTAAATATAGATATATGTATATGTAGATAACTGTCTGATCTAAAAATTTTATTAAGAAAAATAAGTTAAAACAGTATATTTTCTTTGTGAAAAATGATTCTTTTCAATCATGCAAATCAGTACATCATGACAGATTCAAAATCAGAGCATTATGCACTTAAAAATTTATATCAATTCAATAAAAAATTAAAAAAATACGAAACCAGTGCCATTTTTTAGAAGAATTTCATGTCTAAAAATTTCATATGAAATGGATTTTCTGATTATGGCTATAAGACCCTTGTCTAGAGACTTTCTGATGAAGGATTGCATTACATCCGAGTAAAATAGCAATGTCAAAGACAAATTTTTTGATGTATTTTCTCACTTTTAAATGGAACAAAATTTTTAGAGTAATCTTCTAACATATCGGAGAGACTCCCATAAAAAGTTGGGTTTCAAAATCTAAGAAAAAATACATGTGATGTACGTCCTAAGTTTGAATCCTAAATCTGGAAATTTCAGATTAGAAAACTACTTTATGAAATTTGTAAAAAATGTCAAACGTCATCATGTATCATTCAAAAATTCATCATTGAATAGCTTAGCCAAATTATCATTCATGAAAAATGCTAGACTTAGGCCACCTAACATTAACAAGCATGTAATAGAGCATTCCTGATTGAGATTTCTTGGAAATTAGCCTTTTCAAGTAAAATTGGCATTCGAGCATTCTAACGGCCTCCAAATTTTTTTAGAGTACTAACCTTGTGCTCGAATCATGCGAAACCATCGATGTAGGATGATTAGAGGACGTATTAAGCTCTTTAAATGTGAATCATCTTCTCCTCTCCTCTGCTTCTCTCTCTCTTCTCTTTCACTCTTTTCTTCTCTTTTTTTTCTTTTCTCTTTTCTTCTCTCTTTCTTTCTCCCTCTCTCACATTTTCTCTCTCTTACTCACGTCCTCCTCTCCCTATGGTCTGGAAAAAGAAGACTCCTCTCTCTTCTCTTGGCATATTTATGTTTTTTCTCTCCTCTTCTAGAAGATCCTTATTTCCTTTTCTTTTTTTTCTAAAAAATCTTTTTTTTTCTTTTTTCTTCTTTCCTTTCTTCTCTTCATTCCCTTTTCTCTTCTCCCTCTCCCTTCCACACGTTTTCTTCTTTTCCCTCTTCTAGAAAATTCTCTCCTCTTCTTTCCTTCTTCTTTCTTCCTTCCTTTTCTTCTTTTTCTTCTAGAAAATTCTTTCTTTCCATTTTTTCTTCTTTCCTTTCTTCTCTTCCTTCCCACGTTTTTTCTTTTTCTTTTCTTTCCTTTTACTCATTCTCTTCTAGAAAATCCCTTCTCTCTTTCCTTTTTCTCTTTCCTTTCTTTCTTCTTTCCTTTTCTTCTTCCTTCCTTTCCTTCCTTCTTTTTCTTTCTCCCTCTCTTTTCACATTTTCTTTTTTTTTTCTTTTTTTCTTTCCTTCCTCTTTCCTTCCTTTTTTTTTTCTTTCTCCCTCTCTCTTTTACGTTTTCTTTCTAGAAAACGTGAAGGAGATCTTTTCCTTTTTTTTCTTCTTTCTTTTTCTTTTATTTCTCTCTCTTTTCTTTTTTCTTTCTCTCATTCTCTTTCCCGTGGCCTCTCTTTCCTCTCTCTTTCCACGACCTCACATTCCTCTCTCTTTCCTATAATATATATGTGTATATATATATATATATATATATATATATATATATATACAATAATATATTACATTATACACATATAAAAGAAATATATGCATATGAACTGACATAACTTGGTCTGGATTGGTCTGAGCTGGGCCGGGCTAAGTTAGACTAAGCTGGATTAAGCTGGTTTGGACTAAGGTTGACATTTCATAGTCCATTTCTGTCACCCTTCTATATGGAATTTTTTGAAAGTATCTATTTTAAATTTTTTACATTCACTTTGTAGAACATTAAAAATGAGGAATATTGGAACTTGAATCACCTCATTTGGAAATAAAATGGCCAACTTATGAATTTTTAAAGTTTAAGCAGGCCAATTATCGATAATTTGGCTAACCATTTTGGATGGAATCCTTTGAAGACTTCTATCGAAAATCCTTTATGTCCACTTTGTAGAGTACTAAAAATGAAACATAATGAAACTAAAATTACCTAATTTGGATATGAGGTGACCAAAATATGAATTTTCGAAGATTAAATGACCTTTCCCATGTGTAATTTTGTATGGAACCCTTCGGAGACTTTTACCCGAGATTTTTTATATCCATTTTGTAGAACATTACAAATGAAGAATAATGGCCTTGGAATCATTTGAATTTGATGTAGAACGACAAAGATATGAAGCTTTGAAGTTCTAACAATAGTTTTGCATGAAAGCTTGTATGGGACCCACTGGTGACTTCTACCCGGGATTTTTCACGTCCACTTTGAAGAGGACTGAAAATAAGGAATATTGGCCTTCGAATCATCTGATTTCGATATCAGATGACCAAGATATGATGTGTTAAAATTTGAATGATAATGTATGCATCATACGATAATTACGTAAATGCCCTTGCACTTTCAAACTGCGATATCTTTCATGTTAGATGTCCGAATTTGATGATTCCAGTCTCATTTCGAAGATAATTTCATGACCTGTACATCCAAATAGGTAATAGCCTATGACCCTACTGTGGGGTTCATTAGAGAATCACAAACCTTTGGATTAAAGGTCAGAAACCTACCATATTGGTTCACTTATGCTGAGGGTGGCAAAAATAGGATGCTTACACATACACAATTACTTGTTCTCCTTACATGAGAACACATCTCAAACCTCACCCAGATGCATCGATGTATAAGGTAAATGATTGTCCGGGGATCAGAATAGTCAAGATGGGAGCAGATATCAGTCTTGCCTTCAATGTTTGGAAACACTCTTCACATTTGTTGGTCCAGATAAATTTTTCCCCTTTCTTAGTCAGACTGGTGAGAGGTACGGCGATTCTAGAGTAGTCTTCCACGAATCGTCGATAATACCCAGCCAAACCCAAGAAACTTCTAATTTCTGCAACATTCTTAGGTGCTTCCCATTTCACAATAGCTTCAATCTTGCTAGGATCCACTTTAATTCCTTCAGCTAATACAACATGGCCTAAAAAAGCGACTTCATTTAGCCAGAACTTACACTTAGTAAATTTAACGTAAAGTTTTTCTGTTCTTAATCGCTGTAGAGCGACTCTAAGATTTGTGATATGAGTTTCTTTATCCTTGGAGTAAACTAGGATGTTGTCAATAAATACAATGACCGATGTATCCAACATATCGTGGAATACTCGATTCATGAGTTCCATAAATATTGCGGGTGTGTTAGTCAATCCAAAAGACATAACTAAGAATTCACAATGTCCATATCTGGTTCTGATTGTTGTCTTCAAAATATCACCTTCCTTGATCTTCAGCTGATGATATCTTGACCGGAGATCAATCTTGTGGAACACTTTAGCACCTTGCAACTGGTCGAATAAGTCATCGATCCGAGGCAACGGATACCAATTTTTTATTGTGAGCTTGTTCAATTCTCGGTAATCTATACAAAGTCGAATGCTACAGTCCTTCTTTTTCATGAACAATATCGACGCTCCCTATGGTGATATACTGGGTCGAATATAACCTTTATCCCCCAACTCATGTAGTTGTACCTTCAGTTCCTTCAGTTCAATAGGAGCTATACGATAGGGTACCTTAGATACTAGTGCGGCTCCAGGTATAAGATCTATAACGAACTCTGTCGCTTGATAGGGTGGCAATCCTGGTAACTCCTTGGGAAATACATCTGAGAATTCACGTACAACTTCAATGTCTTTCATTTATGGTGCTTCCTTTGATGAGGTCAACCATGGACACTAGTTACCCAGTTCCCCTTTTTCGAGGCATCTCTTAGCCTTTAAGATAGAAAGAACGAGTTTTCATTTATGGGAAAGTTTGGTACCCATAAAACTAAACTCTGCTCCTTCCTAGTCCTTGAATGATATCTTATTTTCAGCATAAAGTAAACTCGCAGAATGCTGGGATAACCAGTCTATCCCTAGGATGACGTCGAAGTCTGCCATCTCGAGTTGCACCAGGTTAGCGTTCAAACTTTTTCCATTTATGAGAATTAGACATGGTCCATAGCCTTGGTTTAGCTCTGCTTCTAATCCCATAGGTGATAGTACAAGCAATTTGCAGTCCAAAGGTCTGAGGGATAGACTTAGTTTCTTTCTAAATGACACAGATATAAAAGAATGGGTGACCCCAGAGTCAAAGAGTACTCTGACGGGTTTGCCATTAATAGGTACGATACCTATGATTTTTCTTCTTAAATTAATCTACATGCTCACACAAGGTAGTACAAAACAAAAGGTTGAATCATACCTGTGACCACATCAGGCGGTGCGACAACATCCTCAGAAGTAACTGTATAAACCTTTCCTTGCTGTAGCTGCTTCTTTGGCTTAGGGCAATCCCTTGAATAATGCCTTACTTGATCGCAGTTGAAGAATTTGACTCCAGTATTACCCTACTTCCATTGAGGTTGGGCTATTGGAGTAGTCTTGGCTGCAGCATTGAAGCCTTGAGTACTGAATGGTTTGAATGTCTTTGAGTTTCCTCTGTTGAATGTGTTTCCATTCGGCCTCTTAATACCCCTGTTTTGAACAAAGTAACTCTCCCTTTGGCTCGATTCCAATACTCGAGCAATTTGTACGGCTTCATTGTATATTTTCTTTTTCAGTCCCAATACATGCTCTTGGATGCTTCCCCTAAGTCTTATAAAGAACCTTTGAGTTTTGGTATCTTCCTCTTGCATGCTAGAGGGAGCAAAGAAGAACAGCTATTCATAACATTATTGGTAAGTGTCTACAGTAGTCTGTCCTTGATATAAGCTCAAGAATTCTTTTTCCATCTGATCCCTGAAACTCTTGGGAAAATACTTCTCGAGGAAAGCTTCTTTGAAGATAGCCCAAGTCAGTTGGGTGTACTTTGTCAACAGATAACCCCGAGTGGATTTCCACCAGTGGTGTGAATCTCCTTTCAGCAGAAAAGTGACACATAACACTTTTTCTTCCTCATTAATAGTCATCATCATGAAATTTCTTTCCATCTCGTCAATCTAGTGAGCTGGCCACAATGGATCTGACGGCTTGCCTGTGAACTCCTTTGGTTTCATCTTCAGAAAAAGCTCGATTAGCTTGGAGTGGTCAAGCTGATTTTGTGCATATGCCCCATACATGGGCGGTTGGTACTGATAGTTACCTTGGTTATACCCGCTTTGCGGTGCTTCAGGATTCCGCATTTGAGCTTGTACAACTAGTGTTTGAGGTGCTTGGGATACGGTATTGTTTATAGTAGATGCTTGGGGCATAGTATTGCTACCCCACGGTATGGTACTAGCTTGCCCTATAGGTATAAGTGTTGTGTTTGCAGCTGGGGAAGCAATTCCCATAGCAGCTTGCATGTTCACTTGTATTTGCTGTATCTGTTGCACTTGCTGTGCCAAATTCATCACTACAGTGGCTAAATCTATTTGTGGTGCTGGTAAATTAGTTGGGTTGGCCTGGGTGTGAACATCTTGAGGCGCATCATTTTGATTCTCATTATTTCCTCCTTGTCCTTCTTGACCTTCATTGTCATTGACCTTTGTAGGTGGTGGAGGTGAGTTTGCATTTTGTCTCTTTCTGGTTAATCTATGCCCAACCATTTAAATTGATGGGTGCAATAGTATTAGGAATGCTACACATGTGAAACAAGATAGAATGGTAATATTTTGTTAGTCTTACAATAGAAGGAGAGAGAAGAAAACAAAATTATGAGGCAATAGGTCTAACAGAGTAAAAAAAACAGACAACAGTCAATCATATGGTCGATGTTGTACGGTCGCATGTAATGTGACCATAGGTTCAACCATACGAACCCTGGCAATTCCGAGACCCTATGGTCGATCGTACGGTCGATGGTATGCTCGACTGTTTTGGTCAAATTATGCGATCGTACGATTCAAAAATCAAGTTTTAAAACCTATTTCGAGATTTTTCCCTTTCATTCTCTCTTTTCCTCCTACGGTTTCAACTCAATTTGCCACCACTAGGTTGCTTCATTGTCAACCGCATAATTTTGGTGATTTCTCCATCGATCGACAATCTTCGTCCCATTCCTCAATGTATGTTCTCTACCATTTTCTCTTCTTTTCCATTGTCATACTTAGGTTTTCGCCATATATAGAGTTTTCTTCAAATTAATATCTTCTTGACCGTAAAAATTTGATTTTTATTGGTGGTCCTTGCTATTGGCTACCCAACGGATGAAAGCCCTCAAGAAAATTCGAGTTCCATCAGTTGGTTTGGTAAAAATTTTGAAAATCATAATTTTGACCTAAAATTTGGCGGTTTTTTCCCAAGTTTCAAAATTTCTTTAAATTCATTCTACTTAGTTGAAATTTTTTATTAAATGAGCCTTGCAGGATGGTTTGTGACCTATGTAAGTCCTCCTGCCTAAGTGATTAGGTGAAAAATGAAGCCTTTTCCCATTTTACATCGTTATGCTATCTAAAATTTCAAAATTTTCTAACTTGCTGTCTTATTCTCTATTCTCACAGTTATCATGGTTCGCACCAAGGTTCCCCTAGTCCATGATCCTAATCGCTTCAGGTCCATCGAAGTGGATGTACAATATCCATGGTTTCATCGAAAAAAGGTAGAAGGGGGTCGGTATGTTAATTCAGCCCATTTAGCCCTATTTGATGCGGAGAGGGCATTTTGGGATATGGGCTGGCTTCCCATGATTTTGTATGAGGGTTGCACTCATCTGGATTTGGAAAAGCAGTTCTACTACAACCTACAAGTAGAGGGTGATTCAATGAATATTGATAGTGGAAGGGAGCTTTGGATCACTAGTTGGGTGAAAGGGGTCCTATCTCCTTCAATACCCAACAGCTAGCGGATCTTTTGGATATCTCAAGCACCGGTCCCTTGGTCTATTGTGCTCCGAAGGAACCCAAGTTCCTATCCACTATTAAGCATGCAGAGGTATGCAGTCAGATTCTTTGGGACAATCGCTGGGAAATGAAGGCAGTCAACCTGTGTCCTAAACCCCGAGTATACTGTAAGATCATTCAACACACTCTGATTCCTCAGGGTAGACATTATGAGATGGTTTCCCAGTTGACTCAGTACTTATTGTACTGTATCTGCACTAGGAAGCCTGTCTGTCTCCCTTATATTATCATATGGACTATGCAGAGAGCCACATTGCCTACTTCGAGAGGTAACTTGCCCTATGAATGGTTGATCTCTACTTTGCTTTCTCGCCTACATGTGAACTTGGAAGATGAAAAGATCTATGAAGACACCTTCTCAGTTGACCTTGATTCGGAGGCCATCTGCAGGATGGGGATGAGAGAGATATAGGTCAGTGATGATGAGAGAAATGCCATGAGACGTCCTCTTACTCGGGTGGTGACAACAGATGCAAAGGCGGCAGCGGCGACAACAGCTGAGGTAAACGAGAGTGATGATGATCGGATGTACATGGATGTGGAAGCCATACCACCTCCATCACCACAACATTCTATAGGAGCTGGCCCTTCTCGGACTTCTCACTCAGCTGGTCCTTCACGTCCTCCATCAGATGGCATGATGGCTTTATTGCGTGAGATTCGGGATGCCCAGCGTGCTACGAATCAGAGGGTAAGAGAGATGCTAGATGCTCAGCATTCCATAGACCAGTGGGTAGCAGATCTGGCAGCTAGTCTCTGAGCGACCCAGACTCAGGTAGCCTGGCTCATGAGAGTATATGCTGAAGACTATGATCGAAACAGTGAGGCACCTCCTCCACCTATACCCCCAGCTCCATGATTACTCTTTTTATTTTTCTCCCTTTTATATTATAGAGTAACTGTCCGGATTATGGACTGTACTCTGGTTCGGATATACATTCTTCTCATTTTCGTTTGGCATATATATATAATTTGTTTCTCATTTACTTATGTGCATTATTCTCTTTCTTAGTTTATGTCTCAAATAACAAGATGCTTATGGTGTGTTCTTATTATAGGTTTTAATTTCTTAACTCAGTTCATGACTCACGTAGAAGTAGTTAGGTAAATGGGTAGAACCAGAGTGCTCTGATACCAAGCTGTCACACCCCAATTCTGGACTAACCAGAGTAGTGTGATGAACCATCAATAGACTAACGGTTTAACCAGGATCTCGTATAGGTTGTACCAACCATATCAAACCATACACACATTCCACAGTAACAATCAGAGATAATATACAAATAAGTGGAAGTTTTTATAAATAATGAACTGAGTATCTAACAGTGATAAAATAAATATTTAATCCAGTTATTTAAAAATAACTCAAGACATAAAATAAAATAATAAATTACATGTCCGGTAATCAAAATAGCTAAACTAATCAAAGACATACTGGTTGTATTCGCATGACAGATCATGCGCATCTTCCACAGCTTCTACATCCATAGCCGCCATATGTCCATACGACGGCGCATTCACAAAATCTTCTATAGTAGGTCCTATATCATTAACTAAAAATATTCGACGTTGAAAGGATGAGCACACGTCACGGCTCTGTGAGTAAACAAAACAATGCGTAAACATATGCATGCATTCAATATCTTTGGTCTGGTTTTTAAGTTTTGCAATGTGATATAGAAAGGTTTGGCGACCACAACACCTCTATACACGAGTGTGTGAATCAGTCAAATGGATCAAACACCATTGCCATCCCACATGCACCCACCATGGAATATAGATAGAGCTAAAGTGTATGGATCATATACCGCCAACACTTCCCCTGATGTCCTACCCATACCAATACGTAAGCCCCTATTGGCGAGGACTTACAAACTGGGGTCGCAACTAACCAATCCTAATGCCATCCAATGTATCCAAGGCCTCACCCCAGCATCCCTCAATACGTCCATAGAAATAGAGCTAAGGCCCCTCGACAGAGTCAAAGACCACACGGTCCGAGACTACCACCATGAATTCAAGGTTTAGATCGGGTTCATGGAGTGCGGGTCTTACAGTTGTTGTAAGCGAACTCAATTAGTGGTAACTTTTCATCCTAAGTAAACGGCAAGCCTGGTGCTTGGATGGTCAAGATAGGTGCAGAGACTAGTCTTGACTTCAAAGTTTGAAAGCACTTCTCACACTCATCTGTCCATATGAACTTTTCTCCTTTCTTGGTTAGTTTGGTGAGTGGAATGGCGATTCTTGAGTAGTCTTCTACGAATCTTCTATAGTAACCAACCAATCCAAGGAAACTACGAATCTCTGCAACTGATTTTGGTGCATTTCATCCTACTATAGCTGCGATCTTGCTTGGATCTACCTTGATACCGTCTGCAGATACTACGTGACCCAAGAAGGCCACTTTCTTCAGTCAAAATTCGCATTTCTTGAACTTGGCGTAAAGCTTCTCCCTATATTCCTTGCCAAAACTTAGAGGTAAAGCGAGGATCCCTATTTCACACTATGTTCTCAGGTACTCCATGGAGTCTGACTATATTGCGTACAGTCTTGCCAACCTATCCAGGGTATACTGAGGTCTTATTGCAATGAAACGAGCTATCTTGGTAAGACGATCCACAATCACCCAGACTGTGCCAACTGATCTGAAAGTCGACGGTAGTCCAGTGACAAAGTCCATAGTGATGCAGTCCCATTTCCATGTAGGTTCTAATAATGATTGTAATAGACCTGCGGGTCCCTATCTTTCGGCTTCACATGCTAATAGTTTAAACATTGAAACATATGCTTAGCCACATCGACTTTCATCCCCCTCCACCAATATAATCTCTTTAGATCATGGTACATCTTGGTGTTTTTGGGATATACTGAATATGGAGTAGAATGCGCTTCTCTCATTATTCTGTCTCGAATGTCTGAATCTTCACTTTTCGATATTCACAACCTACCTCTGTATCTAAGTACCTTCTTTGCATCCAAGGTAAAGTCAGGATTGGGTTTACCTTTTCCCATGTTCTCTTATATGATTCTTAGATGCAAGTCTTGTAGAATTGCTACTTTCACCTCGACTGTCAGATTTGGTAGAATCTTCAGTGCGACGAGCATAAGTGAAAACTTGTGAATCAATCCTTGTTCTATCAGGTCATATGGGGATTCCAGTATATGTTGCACTACATTCTTTCAGAAGCCGACATGTAAAGCACAAAGCGGCATTTATACTGGGTCCTTCTTTTGGTTTTAGTATCCCTTTCTTGCTTAATGCATTTGCTACTACATTGGCTTTTCCTGGATGATACTGAATGTCACAGTCATAGTCTTTTAGCAGCTCTAACCACCTTCTATGTCTCATGTTCAACTCTTTCTGAGTAAAGAGATAGGTGAGGCTCTTGTGATCTGATTTGATTTAAAATATCTCTCCGTGCAAGTAGTGTCTCCAAGTCTTGATTGCATGAATTACCGCGGCTAACTCTGAGTCATATGTAGGATAATTCTTCTCATGCTCTTTTAGCTATCTTGAGGCATATTCACCTGTTCTCCTTGTATTAGAAGGCATCCCAAACCCAATCCGGAGGCATTAGTATAAAGAGTGAATGGTTGCCATGGTGTAGAATGGTCAAGATGAGAGCCGATATCAAATTTGACTTCAAAGCCTGGAAATACTCTTCACACTTGTCGGTCCAAATAAACTTCTCCCCTTTTTTGATCAGCTTGGTAAGAGAAACTGAGATCCTAGAGTAGTCATCTACGAATCATCTATAGTAATCAGCTAATCCCAAGAAACATTTTATCTCAGCGACAGTCTTCGGTGCTTCCCACCCTATAATTGTTGTGATCTTGCTAGGGTCCATCTTTATTCCTTCTGCTGAAACTACGTGACTCAAGAAGGCCACTTCATCCAACTAAAACTCACACTTTTTAAACTTGCAGTGAGCTTATCCCTTCTCAGCTGCTATAAGGCTGCTCTGAGGTGTGTTGCATGTGTCTCGTTGTCCTTGAAGTAAACCAAAATTGGTTTATGAAGACTATGACTAAGGTGTCCAACATGTCTTGAAACACCCAGTTCATCAGCTCCATAAATGATGCGGGGGCATTGGTTAATCCAAATGATATAACCAGGAACTCGTAGTGTCCATACCTAGTTCTGGATACAGTCTTAGGGATGTCTCTGTTCTTGATCTTCAATTGATGATATCTTGTTGAAGATTTATCTTAGAGAACACCTTTGCACCTTGCAACTGATCAAAGAGGTCATCGATTATAGGCAATAGATATTTATTCTTGAATAGTGAGCTTATTCAATTCTCGATAGTCTATCTATAACCGAATGCTACCGTCCTTCTTCTTTATAAATAGCACCGGTGCTCCCCATAGTGATATACTCTGTCGTATAAAACCCTTGTCTAGTAACTCCTCCAATTGAGTCTTTAGTTCCTTTAGTTCTGTAGGAGCCATTTTATAGGGTGCCTTAAACACTGGGGCTGACACTTGTAGAAGGTCTATCACGAACTTGGTTGCTCGATCTAGTGGCAATCCAGGTAAGTCTTCTAGAAACACATCAAAAAATTCTCGTACTACTTTAATATTTTCCATTCATGGCGTCTTTATGATAACTTCAACCGCGAATACCAGATGACCAATTTTATGCTTCTCAAGACACCTCTTTACCTTAAGATCAGAAAGAATAAGCTTTCGTTTTCTAGGTAGCTTGCTTTCAGTGAACCAAATTTTATACTGTCATTGCCCTTGAACGACAACATTTTTCTCGACACATAGCAGCTCTGCTAAGTGTTAAGCTAACCAGTCCATTCCCAAGATAATTTTAAAGTCTGCCATCTCAAATCAAACTAGGTTCGCTTCTAAATCTCGTCCATCAATACGAACCAGATACGGACCGTAGCATTAATCTAACACCACCTCTAGTCCCAAAGGGGATTGTACTAACAGGCTCTGGTCTAAAGGTCTAACAAGTACGTTCAATCTCTTTCCAAACAAGATGGATACAAAAGAATGGGTGGCTCTAGAGTTGAAGAGAATTCTAGCGGGTACACCGGCTACATTTACAGTATCTGTAGTTTTAACTAATATTTAGTCTATATGCTCACACAAGTATACTATAAGTAAATTTAATCATACCTATAACCATATCAAGTGATTCGTTTGCATCCTCTGAGGTTACGACATACACCTTTCCTTGTTGCAACTACTTTTTGGGTTGTGGGCATGACTTTGCATAATGCCCCATTTTGGTTGTAGTTGTAACATTTAATATTACCAGCTTGGCTACCTTCTTGTTGTGCCATTGTTGGAGTAGTCTTATCTGGCCTGACCATTGTTTGTGGTCTGAATGGTCGGAAAGGCTTTGAACTTCCCCCAGTTGATGTCTCAGTAGTAGCCATTTTTAGTCTTTGATTCTGAATGAAAAAGCTCTCCTTCTGGCTGGTCTCCAGAACTTGGGCAATTTGTACTGCCTCATTGTAGATGTTCTTCTCCAAACCCAACACATGGTCATGAATGCTACCTCTAAGCCCCATAGTAAATTGCTGAGTCATAGTAGCCTCTTCTTGCATGCTCACAAGAGCAAAGAAAATAATTCCTCGTACCTTTGCTGGTAGGCATCCACTGTCATCTGTGATTGATGCAAGTTGAAGAACTCTCTCTCCATCTGATCTCAGAAGCTCCTCAAAAAGTACTTGTCAAAGAATGCTTCCTTGAATATTAACTAAGTAAGCTGAGCATGCTTGGTCAGTAGATAAGTGCGGGTGGAGTTCCACCAGTTGTTCGCACCTTCTCTCAGCATGTAGGTGGTGCATAGTACCTTCTCTTCCTTTGTACACACCGTCATGAGGAAGATCTTTTCTAACTCATCTATCTACCGTTCTGGCCATAATGGATTTGATCCCTTTCCTGAGAATGTTTGTGGCTTCATCTTCAGAAACCTCTTCACAGTCCTTGTGAGGTCATTCTGCCATGGTGCAACCACTCCATACATTTGTGGCTGATATGGGTATCCCCCTTGATAATCTCCCTGATAATTGCCTTGGTACAGGCCTGGAGTATTTGCAACCAGGATCTATTGTTGTAGTTGCTGGGCCATTGGGGTGGTGTTTTTGCCTACTAGTGCCATTTTTTCTTGGCCTAAAGGCACTAGTGTGGAATTGATAGTGGTAGGCATGTTTATTCCTAGTGCAGCTCGCAACTCCGTCAACTCTCTCTGCTGTTCCGGCACTTGACGGACCAGGTTGGTCACGATCATGGCCATATCTCCTGGAAGAGGTCCAAGTAATGGGTTTTGTGTGCCCTGGGCAGGTACCCCTTGGTTTGTTTCCACTTGGTTATCGTGGGGTGGTATCTGCTTAGTCTGGTTAACATTCCTCGTTTCCCCTTCGGTGGGTGGTATCGGTTACAGCCATTGTGACTGCCTCTAAGGGTTCTGCCTGCCATTTTCAATTATTTGTCCCTGAGAGAATCTAAAAACATTGTCACACTACATGAAACATTTTGCACATAATGAGTCAATAAGATAAGGCATTAGTCCCATACAATGCATTTGAGGTGAAAATCCCAAATAGAACTGAGTAGTGAAATTTTTTTTCTAGGCAAAACAACACAAGTAACCAAAAATTTGTCCTGTAACGTTGTCCAGTGGCACATCTAGGATATTTTTGTCCCATCGGTTACCCCACCGCACAAGTATAAGGGCTTCTAAAACCTTGTCCAGTTGGACTATACGGCATGGCTTGACTGTGGATTTGTCCCATCAATCATTCCACCGGACATCATGTCACACCACAATTCTGGTCTAATCAGATTAGTGTGATGAACCACCAATAAACCAACGGTTCAACTAGGATCTCGTATAGGTCATACCCACCATATCAAACCACACATACATTCCATGATAATAATCAGAGTTAATAAACAAATAAGCGGAAGTCTTACAAATAATGAACTGAGTGTCTAACAATGATAACAACTAATTAATCCGATTATCTCTAAAACTCAAGATATAAAAATAATTAATCCATTAAATGTTTCAATAATCAAATATAGCTAAACTGATCGAATATGCACTGGTTGCACTCGCATGATGAATCATGAGCATCTTCAACAGCTTATACGTCCATAGCCACAACGTGTCCAAACATCGGCGCATTCATATAATCTTCAACAGTAGGACCTACATCATCAATTAAAATATTTGACGTCGAAAGGGTTAGCACACATCATGGCTCAGTGAGCAAACAAAACAATGCGACAAACATATGCATGCATTCAATTCATATCTTTGGTCTGGTTTTTAAGTTTGCAATGTGCTATAAAAAGGTTTGGTGGCCCACGCACCTCTATACATGAGTGTATGATCCACCCAATGGATCAAACACCATTGCCATCCCACATGCACCCACCATGGAATAGAGATAGAGCTAAAGTTTTCGGATCAAACACCGCCAATACTTCCCCTGATGCCCTACCCATACCAACACGTAGCCCTATTGGCAAGGGCTTGAAAAGTGGGCTCGCAACTAACCAATCCTAATGCCAAACAGTGTATCCAAGTCCTCACCTTAGCATCCCTCAATACGTCCATTGAGATAGAGCTAAGGCCCCCCGGCAGGGTCAGAGACCACACGGTCCGAGACCACCTCCCCTGATGCCCTATGACGTAATAGTTCTACTAAGGTAATGGTGATAGACGATGTTAGTGGGCAACACATGAGTAGAGATAGAGCTAGAGTCTGGTGACGAGGTCAAAGACCACCATACCATGTCCTCCCCCTGATGCTCCACTCGCATCCAATACACCAACCACACACATTCACATGCCTATTCCTAGCATCATCATCATCATCATGTTATAAATAAACAGAATTAAATATGCATGAACAGTAATAGCAGGAATATTGGATGACATGTGAGTTACACATTACAAGCATACAAGTATAGAATCAATCATGGCATTGGACTCAATAAAAATAAACAGTTTATGATTATCCAATTAGTTAGGTCTTGTTTCCTCACCTGTTAGCAATACTCGATCTCCTTCCAAGTATTGAAATGAAATTCTCTTTTAATAAATTTAACAACCTAAAAGTTATATGAATTTAAGTTAGGGTTCATATATAGCATGTTACAGTAGCAGAAAATCGAAACAGAGCACTTATAGGTATTTGATTGGTCCTATGGTCTCATACTATATCGACCTTACTGCCTATGATCGATACCCTACGATTGCATACGGTGCGACTATAACTGTGACCATATGATTCCTGAATCTTCCTGAATGCATATAGTCGATCCTTTGATCAGACTGGTCATCCTATGGTCGACCATAGCTACGACCTTGGGATTTCTGATCATAGTCTACATGCAAATCGAGTTCTTCCTGGGTCAAGTCCTCTGATCTTCAATTGGGTTTATTCTAAGGTCATCCCATGGCCATCATTAGTAGTTTCTTATCAACCCTAATCATCAAACTCATCCCTCATGGTTATCCTTGGGATTTTCTCAAGGAATCACATAGATCATAATAGGTTGATATCTCCTAACCTCCATAGAAGTCTTATTCCTTAGAGTTTACATCTCCAGAGATTAGATTCATACCTTTGCCTTTGATAGAGAGTCAATCTCTTCTCAGCAAAATCCTCTCCTTAGCCTTTTCTTCTTCTCCTTCTCTTCCTTCTCTTCCCTTCTCTCTCTCTAGGGTTTACTAATATTCTAAAAGAGTGAAAAAGGGCTAAGGAACGTCCTTTATATAGAGGAAAACTCTCCATATAGAGTCCTCTTTCAATTAGGAAAGAAATCTCTTAATTTAGGAAAGTTTCCAAAACTCAGAGTCTTACATGGGACCTCACGGTCGATGGCTACGGTCGCAGAACCCATCGACGGTAGGGTCAAAATCATTGACTGTAGGGTCCTAGATCCGTGATCTTCATTCTTACCATATGGTCCACCATACCTACCCAGGTATCCAACCATAAGCATACAATTTTGGGTGTTGAGTCGATTTTTATACCTGGTTTGTGATCCATCTTCATAGGCTCAGTCTACTTGGTCCAGAAATAATGGAAAGACCTGGTACGACACGGTTAAATCAGGTTAGTAGAGTGTAGATCTTACAACTCCCCCCTCTTATATAAATTTCATCCTCGAAATTCGCACATACCTTTCGAGTCGAATAGGTGAGGATATTGCCTCCGCATAGCATTATCTTCTTCCCATGTATTTTTTTTCACATTTTGGCTTCTCCAAGTAACCTTAATGTAATAAATGTCACGGTTGCGAAGATGTTGCACCTTCCAACTAGTGATCTCAAAAGGTACTACTTCGAACGTCAAATCTTCAGTCAAATCCGGTGGATCTGTTGTTAACATGTGTGTTGGATCTCTAACGTACTTCTTCAATTGTGAGACATGGAATACATCATGTATACTAAACATTGATGGTGGTAGTGCTAACTGATAAGGTTCTGAGCCATGTCTAACTAGAACTTCATAAGGTCCAATATATCTGGGACATAACTTTCCCTTCTGTCCGAACCTTTTCAAACCATGCATAGGAGATATTTTCAGAAATACCTTATCACCTATGGTGAATTCGAAATCTCTACGTCAATTATCTGCATATTGTTCTGACGGTTCTGAGCCACTCGGATCCTTTCCTTGATAATGTCGACCACTCGACAAGTTTATTCAATAAACTCTGGTCTAACAATACTCCGTTCTCCAACTTCATTCTAAAATAAAGGAGTTTGACATTTCCAGCCACATAGTGCTTCATAGGGTGACATCTGTATTGTAGCTTGATAGCTATTGTTATAAGTGAACTCAATCAATGGTAATTTCTCATCCTATGATCCTTTCAAATCAATTACGCAAGCTCGGAGCATATCTTCTAAAATCTGAATGGTATGTTCTGACTGTCCATCGGTCTGATGATGGAATGCAGTACTAAACTTCAATGTTATACCCATAGCCTTCTGTAATCCTTCTCAAAACTTTGAAGTAAAGCGTGGGTCTCTGTCGAACACAATGCTTTCAGGTACACCATGTAATCTGACAATATTATCCACTTATAGCTTAGCTAACCTCTCTAGTATATACTGAGGTCATATTGCAATGAAACGAGCTGTCTTAGTCAAACGATCTATGATCACCCAGACCGTGTCAACTACTCAGGGAGTCAATGGTAACCCGGTGACAAAGTCCATAGTGATGCAGTCCTATTTCCATGCTGGTTCTGGCAGTGGCTCCAACAATCCTACAGGTCTTTGCCTTTCAGCCTTTACCTGCTAACAATTCAAGCATTGAGACACAAATTTAGCTACATCTGTTTTCATTCCTCTCCACCAACATAGTTTCTTCAGATCATGATACATCATTGTACTTCCAGGATGTACCGAATAAGCGGTGGTGTGGGCTTCCTTCATTAGTCTGTGTCTAATATCTAAGTCTTCATTTTCAGGAACACATACTCTCCCTTTGTATCTTATTACTTTCTCAGAATCCAAAGTGAAGTCAGGGTTAGTCCTACCTTTTTCAAGGTCTTCCTGCACCGTTCTCAGATAAGGGTCTGATTTAATAGCTGTCTTCACCTCGTCTATCAAATCAGGTACAATCTTCAATGTAGCAAACATGTTTGAGAATAGATGAATAAATCCTTGGTCAGTTGATTCATTCAGAATATCAATCACAAACTACTCTTTACCGTAACTAAATACTCTTCCTATGACACACATTGTAGCATTTATACTAGCTTCTTTCTGAGACTTTGTCATTGCCTTTCTGCTTAGTGCATCAGCAACTATATTAGCTTTTTCTGGATGATACTGGATATCGAAATCATAATCCTTGAGTAATTCCAGCCATCTTCTCTGTCTCATGTTCAATTCTTTCTGATTAAAAAGGTTTGTGAGACTCTTATGATCTGATTTAATCTAAAATTTCTCTCCATACAAATAATGTCTCCATATCTTGACAACATGTACCACCGCTGTTAATTCCAAGTCATGAGTGGGATAATTTTTCTCATGTATCTTCAGTTGTCTTGAGGCATACGTAATTACTTGTTCTCCTTGCATAAGCATACATCCCAAACCTAACCAGACGCATCAGTATACATGGTAAATGGTTGTCTTGGGATTGAAATAGTCAAGATGAGAGCTGATATCAATCTAGTCTTCAATGTTTGGAAACACTCTTTACATTTGTCTGACCAAACAAAATTTTCTCCTTACTTAGTCAGACTGGTGAGAGGTACGGCAATTCTAGAGTAATCTTCCAAGAATCGTCGATAGTACCTAGCTAAAGATTCACAATGGCTTCAATATTGCTAGGATCCACTTTAATTCCTTCAGCTGATACAACATGGCCTAAGAAAGTGACTTTATTCAGCCAGAACTCACACTTAGTAAATTTTGCGTAAAGCTTCTCTTTTCTTAGTCACTGCAAAGCAGCTCTTAGATTTGTGATATGAGTTTATTTGTCCTTGGAGTAGACTAGTATGTCGTTAATAAATATAATGACTGACATATCCAACATATCATGGAATACCCGATTCATGAGTTCTATAAAAGTTGTGGGTGCATTAGTCAATCCAAAAGACATGACTAAAAATTCATAATGTCCATATCTGGTTCTGAATGCTGTCTTTGGAATATCAACTTCCTTAATCTTCAACTAATGGTATCCCGATCGAAGATGAATTTTAGAGAACACTTTGGCACCTTGCAACTGATCGAACAAGTCATCGATCCGAGGCAACGGGTACCGATTCTTGATTGTAAGCTTATTCAATTCCTGATAATCTATACACAGTCGAACACTATCGCCTTTCTTTTTCACGAACAATACTGGCGCTCCCCATGGTGATATGCTGGGTCTAATATAACCCTTGTCTAGTAATTCCAGTTAACTATACCTTCAGTTTCTTCAGTTCAGTAGGAGCCATTCGATAGGGTTCTTTCGATACTGGTGCGGCTCTGGGTATAAGATCTATAATGAACTCTGTCGCTCGGTCAGGTGGTGGCCTGGGTAATTCCTTAAAAAATACATCTAAAAATTCATGCACAACTTTAATATCCTCCATTCGTGGTGCTTCCTTGGTGAGGTCGACTGTAAGACCCGCACTGCACTAACCTGGTCTAACCGTGTCGTACCAGGTCTTCCCATCATTCCTGGACCAAGTGGATCAAGAGTGTGAAGATAGATCATAAACCAGGTATGAGAAACGAGTTAAAAATACTAAAAACATATCTAAGGTCGCATGCCTAGGTAGGTATGGCCGACCATAAGGAAGGGAACCAAAAATCTCAAATCCAAAATCCCATGGTCGATGATTTTGACCCTACCGTCGATAGTTTATGCTACCATATGATCGATCGTGAGAACCCAGATCAGACTCCGAGTTTTAAAAACTTTTCTACACAAAAGGATTGCTTTCCTAATTGAAAGAGGACTTTATATGGAGAGTTTTCCTCTATATAAAGGACGTCGCTCAGCCCTTTTTCACTCTTTTAGAACATTAGTAAACCCTAGAGAAAGAGAAGGAAGAGAAGGAGAAGAGGAAAAAGCTAAGGAGAAGAATTTGTTGAGAATAGAGATTGGCTCTCTATCACAGGCAAAGGTATGAAACGAATCTCTCGAGATTCAAACTCTAAGGAATAAGACTTCTATGGAGGATAGGCAATATCAACCTATTATGATCTATGTGATTTTCTTGAGAAAATCCCAAGGAGAACCATGAGGAGTGAATTTTATGATTAGGATTGATAAGAAATTACTAATGATGGTCATAGGATGACCTTAAAATAAACCCCATTGAAGAACAGAAGAATTGACCCAGTTATAACTCAAATTTCATGTAGACTGTGACCAAAAATCTCAAGGTCGCAGCTACAGTCGACCATAGCATGACCAGTATGACCAGAGGATCAACCATGGACATTCGGGAAGATTTTAGAAATCATATGGTCACAGCTACGGTTGCACCATATGCGACCGTAAGGTATCTACCGTAGACAGTCAGGTCGATACAGCATGAGATCATAGGACCAATCAGACACCTATCAGTGCTCTGTTTTGATTTTTAACTACTGTAACATATCACATATGAATCCTAACTTAAATTTATATAACTTTTAGGTTGTTAAATCAATTCAAAGAGAATTTTCAGGCTTGGAAGGACATCGAGTATTGCTAATAGGTGAGGGAACAAGACCTAACTAATTGGATAATAACAAACTGTTTATTTTTATTAAGTCCAATGCCATGATTGATTATATGCTTATATGCTTGTAATGTACATCTCACATGTCATCCAATATTCCTGCTATTACTGTTCATGCATATTTAATTTTGTTTATTTATAACATGATGATAATGATGATGCTAGGAATAGGCATGTGAATGTATGTGTGTGGTTGGTGCATTGGATGCGAGTAGAGCATCAGGGGGAAGATGTGGCATGGTGGTATTTAACCTCGTCATCAGACTCAAGCTCTATTTCTACTCAAGTCTTGCCCACTAACATCGTCGTATCGCCATTACCTTAGTAGAACTGTTACATCGTAGGGCATCAGGGGAGGTGGTGTTGGACCGTGTGGTCTCTGACTCTGCCGAGGGGCCTTAGATCTATATCTATAGACGTATTGAGGGATGCTGGGGTGAAGCCTTGGATACACTGTTTGGCATTAGGATTGGTTAGTTGCGAGTCCAGTTTGCAAGCCCTTTCCAATAGGGGCTTACGTGTTGGTATGGGTAGGGCATCAGGGAAGTGTTGGCGGTGCTTGATCTAGACACTTTAGCTCTACCTCTATTCCATGGTGGGTGCATGTGGGACAATAATGGTGTTTAATCCATTGGGCAGATTCACTTACTCATGTATAGAGGTGCGGCGGCCACCAAACCTTTCTATAGCATATTGCAAACTTATAAACTAGACCAAAGATATGAATTGAATGCATGCATATGTTTGTTGCATTGTTTTGTTTGCTTACTGAGCCATGATGTGTGCTCACCCTTTCGACATCGAATATTTTTAGTTGATGATGCAGGTCCTACCATTGAAGAATATATGAATGCGTCGATGTTTGGACATGATGCTACGAAGGACGTAGAAGCTGAAGAAGATGCGCATGATTCATCATGCGAGTGCAACCAATGTGTTTTTGCTTAAGTTTACTTATAATTTGAACATCAGATATGTAATTGATTATTTATTTTTATGTCTTGTGGTTTGAAGATAATTGGATTAAATACTTATTTATCACTGTTAGACTATCAGTTCATTATCTATAAGACTTCTGCTTATTTGTTTATTACCTCTGATTATTAATGTGGAATGTGTGTTTGGTTTGAAATGGTGGGTACGAACTATACGAGATCCTAGGTGAATCGTTGGTTTATTGGCAGTTCATCACACCATTCTAGTTAGACTAGAATTGGGGTGTGACAACTTGGTATCAGAGCATCTCAGGTTCTACCCATTGACCTAACTACTTCCACGTGAGTCATGAACTGAGTTAGGATAAAATTTAAAAACTGTAATAAGAACACACCATACAGTCCATAATACGAATAGTTACTCTGTAGTATAAAAGGGAAAAAGATATAAATGAAAATCATGGAGTGGAGGTGCTGGAGGAGGAGATGCCTCACGATCTCTATCGTAGTCCTCAGCATATATTCTCGCAAGCTAGGCCACCTGAGTCTGAGTCGCTCAGAGACTAGCCGTTAGATCTGCTACCAGCTGGTCTATAGAGCGTTGGGCATCTGGAAGCTCTCCTACTCTCCAATCAGTCACGCGCTAAGTCCCTCTAATCTCACGTAACAGCCCCATCATGTCATTTGGTGGTGGGCGTGAAGGGCCAGCTGAATGAGAGGCCCTAGAAGGGCCAGCTCCAGTAGAATGCTATGGCGATGGAGGAGGGATGGCATCTGCATCCATGTATCGATCATCATCCTCCTCATCACCACCTTCTTGTGCCTCTGCTGCTACCTCTGCTGCTGCTGTTGCTAGCGCCTCTGCATCTACTGCCGTGTATGACCCGTATCAAACTAATCGGTCTTACCACCTTGTACTAGGTCTACCTATCATGGTCAAGCCAAGTGGACCAAGTACGTGAATAAAATCACAAGACCACGTATGAGTCTGACCCAAAAATAGTAAATGTGAGGGTGGGGTCGTATGCCTAAACAGGTAGGGTCGACCCCACCTTAATAGAAGTCTAACCTATGATTTTCTAGTCGTAGGGTTGCATGACTAGAAAAACGTAGGGTCAATGGATCCTGCGACCCTACGTCTGACCCTACGATGACAGACAGAAACCATAAATTAGGAAACTTTCCTAACTCCAAAGGATTCTTTCCTAAACTCAATGGGACTTATTTTGGAGGGTTTTCCTCTATAAATAGGACGTTCCTTAGCCTCATTCACTCCTTTTAGAACCCTAATTGAAAGTGAGAAAAGAGAAAGAGAAGGAAAAGAAGAAGAGAAAGAAAATTGAAGAACAGACTAAGGAAGAGGAGGAAGTTCAGAGAAACCTCTGAATCTCAGCCAACTTCAGGTATGAATCTAAGTCCCTTCATAAATAAGAGCCTAGAATGGATTATGAAGAAGTTAGGATTAAGAAACCCAAATCATCCATCCATGGATGAGTTCCAAAGGAATCCATGGAAGTAATCATCATAGGCAATGGAAAGTGTGTAAAATCATAGTTATGAGCCATAGAACAATCTTAAAATGGACCTATGAGACCACATGATCGATTACATGCCCTCGGAAAGTCCCAGGGAGGGTGTGGTTGCACGTAGGGTCGATTGGTAATCGACCCCACATCCGACCCTACACCTTAGGGTCGATTGGTAACCGACCCGAGGTGCTGCCCTACCTGCGACCCTACGATTTCAGCTAGTCTAAATTTGTTGGAATTCATTCTAATTAAAATCTATCGACTTATTAGGCCTTTCTAGTGATTTAAAGGTGATTCATAAAGCTTGAACGGGGATCTACACTCAATCAAAGGTGAGGGAACAAGACCTAAACTAATTGGCTAATAATAAACTATTTTCGTTTATTGATCCAATACCATGAATGATTCTATGCTTGTATGATTGTAATGTGCATATCACATGTCATCCAATATTTCTGTTATTATTGTTCATGCATAATTAATTTCTGTGTATTTATAATATGATGTTGATGATGATGCTAGGAATAGGCATGTGATTGTATGTGTGTGGTTAGTGTACTTGATGCTAATAGGACATCAGGGAAAGTGTGATGGGTGCGGTCTTAAGCACTTTAGCTTTATCTCTACTCAAGTCTTGTCCACTAACATTGTCATATCGCCATTACCTTAGCAGAACTATTACGTCGTAGGGCATCAGGGGAGGTGGTCTCGGACCGTGTAGTCTCTGACTCTGCCGGGGGACCTTAGCTCTATCTCTATGGACGTATTGAGGGATGCTGGGGTGAGGCCTTGGATACACTGTTTGACATTAGGATTGGTTAGTTGTGAGCCCAGTTTGTAAGCCCTCGCCAATAGGGGCTTACGTGTTGCTATGGGTAGAGCATCAGGGGAAGTGTGATGCGGTGCGATCCTAAGCACTTTAGCTCTATCTCTATTCCATGGTGGGGTGGATGTAGACGACAATGGTTTTTGATCCATTGGGTGAGCTTACACACCCTGTGTATAGAGGCGAGGCGGTCACCAAACCTTTCTATAGCACATTTCAAACTTATGAACCATACCAAAGATATGAATTGAATGCATGTATATGTTTATTGCATTGTTTTGTTTGCTCACTGAGCCATGATGTGTGCTCACCCTTTCGACGTCGAATAATTTTAGTTGGTGATGCAGGTACCATGGTTGAAGACTATATGAATGCTCCTATGTATGGACATGCGGCGGTGATGGACGCTGAAGTTATGGTGGAGTCACATGATTCGTCATGCGAGTGCAACTCTTGTGTTTTCGATTAGAATTTTATTCAATTTATACAGACGATGTAATTGATTAAATATTTTATTTTATGTCTTAGTCAATGGAGAATAATTGGAAAATTTATTATTTTATAATTGTTAGACTCTCAGTTCATTAGTATAAAGACTTCTGTTATTGTGTATTTACTCTGATTGATGTTGTGGATGTATATGGTTTAAGTAAACGGACATAGCCTATTCGAGATCCTGGTTGAACCATTGGTTAATTAGCGGTTCATCATACCATTCTGAATAGTGAGGAATTAGGGTGTGACATGCCGCTACCCGAGTGAGAGGACGTCTCATAGCATTCCTCTCATCATCACTGACCTATATCTCTCTCATGCCCATCCTACTGATGGCCTCCCAATCAAGGTTAGCTGAGAAGGTGTCCTCAAGGATCCCCTCATCCACTAGGTCCACTTGTAGAAGAGCCAGCAAGGTGGAGATCAGCCGCCCATAGGGCAAGTTACCTCTCGAGTCAGGCAACGTAGCTCTGTGTGTAGTCCGAAGAATAATATATGGAAGGCAGACAGACTGCCTAGTACAGATACAGTACAGCAGATACTGAGTCAGCTGTGAGATCATCTCGTAGTGTCTGCCCTAGGGAATAAGATTATGCTGGATAATCTTACAGTAGACCTGTGGCTCTGGACACAAGTTGATTGCTTTCATCTCCCAGCGGTCATCCCGAAGAATCTGATTATCTATTTCTGCACGCATCTGTGTAGATAGAAACTATGGCTCCCTGGGTGTACAGTAAACCAACTGACCATCGTTGGAAATGCCTAGGAGATCAGCCAACTCTTGATAATTGAAAGAGATCAGAACCCCTTTCACCCAGCTGATGATCCGAAGCTCTCTACCCCTGTTAACATCTTCTAAGTCGCCCTCCACCTGTAGGTGACAATAGAACTGTTTGACCAAGTTCATATGAGTTCAAGCCTCGTACAAGATCACGGGAAGCGAACCCATGTCACCAAACGCCCTTTCCACGTCAAACAGGGCTAAATGGGCTAGGTTCACACACCGACCCCCTTCAACTTTTTTCCGATCAAACCAAGGATATTGCACCTTTGCTTCAACAGACCTGAAGCATCGTGGGTCATGAACTCGAGGAACCTTAGTGCAAACCATGATAACTGCAAGAGAAGAAAATAAGAAAACAAGTTAGATAAATTTGAAAATTTTGATAGCATAACGACGTAAAATGAAAAAAGCCTCACTTTTCACCCAAACATTTGGACAGAAAAACTTACATAGGTCCCAAACCATCATGCAAGGCTCATACAATTGGAAATTTAAACTAGGTAGGTCAAATTTAAAGAAATTTTGATAATTGGGAAAAACCCCAAAATTTAGGTAAAAAATGGGAATTTTCAAATTTTTACTAAACTAACCGATGAAACTGAAATTTTCTTGAGGGCTTTCATCCATTGGGTGGCCAATAGCAAAAGCCTCCAATAAAAATTAAATTTTTAGGGTCAGAAAAATATTAATTAGAAAAAAACCCTACAAATAGCAAAAACCCTAGGTATGAAAGCTTAAAAATGGAGAAAAGTAGAGAACATACCTCAAGGAATGGAATGACGGATGTTGATCGATGGAAAAATCACCAAGTTTGTATGGTCGACACTGTAGCAACTCACTAGTGGCGAGTTGAGTAGAGACGGTAAGAGGAAGAAGGAGAATGAGTGGGAAAAATTTCGAAAAACAGGTTTAAAAACCTGATTTTTAGCCATACGGTCGCACAATTCGACCAAAACCATTGACCGTATGATCGACCATAGGCCATCGACCGTATGAATGACTGTTGTCTGCATTTTCATTCTGCTTGGACTTTTGCCTATTGATTTTGTTTCTCTCGCCTTCCATTGTGAGACTAACCCAATACTACCATCATATCTTGTCTCACATGTACAGCCTTTCCAAGTACGATTTAACCCTAGGAAGCCTGCCTACAAGGCCCTGGATTACACTCCCTTGAATCGTCCTCTAGTGGAAATCATGCATATCAAGAGGGACGATTTGAAGATGGTAAGGCCGTCGAAGCCTTGCGAATACTACTACCACCACCATGACCACGGTCATGACACCAATAAGTGCAGGCATCTCAAGGGCCTCGTCGAAGAGCTCATAAGAGGGGCATTGGATAGAGTTCGTGGATCCATTTGTGACTCCTGCAGGTCAAGAAGCAGCCCCAACAACACCCCTTAACCCCGTGCCTACAAATTTCCAAGTTGAGGCTGGAGGAAACAATGTTCTCCGAAATGATCAAAACCCCAATGACAGGGGAGGCTCGGGAGCTCGGCACCCTCCTGGTCGAGCTGATGTTGGGGTAATCCACCTTATACCTCAGGTTGAGAAGCCAACCCATGGCGAGAAAGAAAAAGGAAAGGGCTCAGCTTGTCAGAGAAGGGACGCGAGCCCACCTCAGGAAACAATTGGCCGACCCAGCCACAAGTATGACCTCAAACTGGCAGATGACGAATATGCCAGCCATGACTACTTCGGCTGCTGCATCATTACGCTCTAACCGAACAATTGGCTCCCTGCCATTTGCCAATTGTTGGAAACCAAGCTGCGGGAAAATCCCCGAAGGCCTACACTCACGACATCTGCCTAATTGAGACGCTTGGAAAGAAGCCAAGGACCGGAGGCTTCCTCTCCTTCAGAGATGATGACTTGATTGACATAGTGATCCCTCACGATGTCAATTGAGGAAAATCACATGGCACGGGGAGTGCAACAAACTACCATGCTTTCCAGGGGATGAACCTGGAAGACCAGCAGCTGCACCCAATGAAATATGCACTGATCATTTCACAAGTGACCCTGTCAATGTCAAACGGGCAATCCGGTTAGAAACCAAGCTCGGGGCAGATGGCGGCACAAAGTCGCGTCAGCATCACTTTGACGTATATATATGGTGGTCCATATGCCCACAGTATTTTATTTTTTATTTTTTTAAGGTTCATTGATGGTCTGATACTGTTTTACAATAATATGGAAGCTGATCTTGTTACAACAGGGAGAAGTTTTTGTTCAGTCTTACGTGTCTGTCAATGATGAAAGCATTGAAATGTAACTTGTAAAGAGGTTTTCAGTGTGATTTTGGGACCGTAGGTTATGCTCATTGTCCTTCATTCATTTTCTTCTTAAAAGTCAAGAACGCACTCAATTTCGTATCCTCATCTTCTAACCTCAATAGTCAAAAATATGTTGAGGAGGTTGGTCGGGCATTAGCAAAACCATATTTAAACCTCATGGATTAAAAAATTGTATTCTGGTTAATGCGGGATTTCACCAGAAACCTTTATTGAAATCAGCCACGAATGCACTTTCATCATTATTTTTTCTGTTTTTAAAACATAGAATCAATATTAAAGCTTACATTTTAGAGAGAGACCTCTTATCTACAAGATTTTTTTAATAAAAAAAACAAAAAATCAAAGATTTGTGAGAATGTTTGTTTCTTCAACCTCATTATATATTTTGGAATCAACGAATTGTTTTCTCATGTTTAATTAAGAGTTTTAAAACCTTGTTCGATTGATTATGAAAATTTTTCGAGGTCAGTCCGTTCGGTAAGCACAATATGAGACATGAGAATTAAACACGTGACATCTTTGGTGCTTGTATATTACTATCAGGACACCAACCTTGGGGCAGCTGTTCACCCAGTTGTGAAATTAGGGCAAATAAGACACCAACCCGGGATAGTTATTCATCCAATTATGAATTTAGGGTAAATAAGTGCATAGGAATTAGGGATGAAAAGTATAAATAAAGGACCAATCTAACACTCCATTCATGATTGAAAATAGTTCATGTACACATACAATTGTATCTTTGGTGGGATCTCATCATCACTGTCAATATCTAATGGGTTTCACACTCAAGATGTGGATCTCACACCACATAGACAGTGATGAAATCCATAAAGAATACATGTACATATACGTGATCTAAATTACTCTTAATTTAAACTAATAGTAAAAAGAAGAGTATACCTATAGTAGTGAGAAAAGTAACCTGGATCATCTTCCCGTATGAGTAGCCTCCCATGACCCATTACTGTACATGTTCTGGCGGAAGAGCTGCCAGAGGGAAGGGAAGAAGCCATTTGGTATTTTTTATTTTTTATTTTTTATTTTTTATTTTTTTTAGTCCACAGACTTTTTGGACTTTTTGTGTATGCGGATAGCTCTCAGCCCTCCAAAGAAAAATAAAAGCAAATAAACTGTATTGAGTCAGCAAAGTGGGACTCTTCCGTAATTTTCCGTTGATAACTGTTACTGCTATCAGCAAGGGGATCTGCGCAGATCCGTCTGCCAACGCAACAAAGGTAACAGATTTAACAGCAAAATCTGCAACAAACTACGGGGAGTGAGAGAGAGGAGAGGGGTTTCATTTCATCCATTTTCTAATCATCTTTCTCTTTCCTCGGTTTTATCGACGTGACGGACGTCTGTCTATCGTCCACTTTCTGTCCGAAAAGAAACCCCTAGTAAACACAGGATTCTTGAAACCCTCCACTTTTCTTTCTCTTTCAGTCAATCTTTATTACCCGGAAGAGAAATGGCGTCGTTGCTTCCAGCTGCCTCTGCAACAGCAGCAGCAGCAGCTTCTGCATCCAAAACAACCACTTCATCGTCCTGTTTGCCCTTTGATCAACGCTATTGCTGCCACTCGAAGGTCTCATTTCACCTCTCTCCGCTGCCGAAGTTTAGATTTTCGACCAAGGTAAACACTATTCCCTCTTTTTAATTCCTTTGGTTTTTCTTCCAATTGGTTTCTTAATATGTTGATTATTTGGGCTGGTCGATCTGAATTCCCTTATCAAGTTGGTTCGTTTCAGTTTTGAGTTGGGTGTTTTCAGTGAGATTCGAATTGAGAGTTCTCTACTTTTTGGTGGTTGTTTAATCACTATTAGATTTGTCGTGTAAAAGATTTAAGTGTTTGGGTTGTCCGTTTGTGGGTTGATCTTTTCCTTCTGGGTTATTGATCATGTGAGAAATTATTAATGCCCATGAAAATTCTTGTTAAATTGATTTAACCTTTCTTGATTCGATGGATTAAGAAATTTATGAGCTCATTAAATTTACGAATCTGGGTCTGAAAGCTCTCAACTTCGGACAGTTGATTTGGCAGTTTTGTAATTTATGCATAACTGATGACACATTGTCATTTCTCATAAAAAGTTCTGTAACTACTAATTTTCATTGCCATTTCTCATAAAAGTTCTGTAACTAATTTTCTCTTCATGGGTTCCATTAGTTGCTCTCTCTCTCTCTCTTAGCTGAAAGAGCTTGTAGACCCACTATAATTTCAGTATTATTCGAAATGTTCTTTTCTGGGCTCGGAGTGCTCCTTTTAAGTGAAAATTTGAACAAGTTATTAGAACTCCTGGCTGAAATTTTTGGCATTCGAAGGCACGGAAACTTTTCTCTTGATATGTGATAATTTAATTGGCTTCAATTGTAGGGTCAGCGATCCTATGGGAATCACTACTCGGTGGTCAAGGCCCAATCAAATGAGGTAAGATCCCGCCCCTGGTTTTCACTTCAGGATATGGTTTCTGTTCTTCGTTCTTTCTGGGACTTCCCTTTGGCCCCATCTGTTGCGTTCAAGGTTGCTGTCGATGGATCCTCAAATGCTGCAGCAACTCCAGCAACCAAATCGGAAGTACCAGCATCAGAGGAAAAGAATGCTGAACCAGTGAAGGAGCCATCTCATGCAGCTTTGGCCACAGAAGAATCACTCTCTGAGTTTATAAAACAAGTTTCAAGCCTTGTGAAGTAAGAAATTAACCTCCTTTTGTTATAGCTATTGCTTTTTATCAAGCAATTCCTTCCTTAAGAGGATTAAGATTTGATTCACTTGGTCCGTTTTGCAGGCTAGTTGACTCTAAGGATATTATGGAGTTGCAGATGAAGCAACTTGACTGTGAGATAATTATTCGTAAAAAGGAGGCCTTGCCGCAGCCACCATATCCTGCTTCTATGGTCATGATGCATCCTTCCTCTCCACCACCTACAGCTGCACCTACACCTTCTGCCCCTGCTCCTTCAACCTCAGCCCCTGCACCTTCTCCACCTGCTGCTAAGTCACCCAAGTCATCGCTTCCTCCCCTTAAATGCCCCATGGCAGGTACACTCTACCGGAGCCCAGCCCCTGGTGAACCCCCATTTGTTAAGGTAATTCCTCTCTAATTATGTATAATTTGATTTTCTATCACTATGCCTTTATGCTGAAAGATGATTTGGCACTGGAATTTTATCCCCTTTAGGTTGGAGACAAAGTTCAAAAGGGACAAGTTGTGTGCATCATCGAAGCCATGAAATTGATGAATGAAATTGAAGTAAGGCTGATCTCATTTCTGCCATTTAGCTAAAATTTGAAACAAAGAATTATTTTTGGAAAAATTTTCTCTATCTTTTCTTTTTATTCTACTATGATTATTTTTCCCAATAATGTATGCTTATTCAGACACAATAATTCCTAACACTAGGTGATAAAGCTGTTTGACCATAAATTGCTTATTATGGTATATTAAACTGTAGCTGTATGTATCATGTGTGAAGCTTGATTTAATCTTTTCTGAGGCAGTTTTACCGGGGCAATCATGTACTTTCGGGCTTGAGGGTTTCCATATATATAGGGTGAAATCTCATAAGGAGGGTATTGTAACTTCTTCTTTGGAGTAGTGGAATTGGTGACTGATTTCTCTGTCGTGGACATAGCCCGTACACATTGTATGGGTGAAGCACGTAAAATCTCTGTGTTGTGTTTCTCTTTCGTTTTTCTTTTTGCTATAGTTTTTCTACTTCGTTGTTAATTGTAACAGTATGCATTTTACTTCTTTTAGTTTATGGGCTATGAATTATTTGCCTTTTTTTTGGATTAGTAATGAATTATTTGCATTTTGATACCTCTACTTCTTTAAGCTTTCAAACTCGAGTAATATTCTTGAAAATAAATCAGCATCAGACATCAGGTGAAATAAATCAGCACCAGACATCATGTGCAGCTGGCAATCTGGATGATCTAATTGCCAATGCCATCATAAAGGTCTGACCTGGATTGTTCCCTCAGAACCATTGAATGTTGGGCAGTTTTGGTCAGTGGGCTGATCTGAAGTCAGTTGCCCAATCCGGAGGATCTTAAGGCACTTGCCTTTGGTTGACATAAATTGGTTGGTGGGAAACAATGCCTAAATGGTTATCAGTGGAGAAAAGATCAAAAGAAAGTAATAATGCTGACTGGCACATGTTAGACGGTATGGATGCTAGGGATATGTGGGAGGTGGGAGCAGGCTCAGACAAAGTTTAGGTTTTAGCTGCTAATCAAATCCTGTGAAATGAATTCTTCCCTTCCTGGAGTAGATCTTTCAGGCCCAGATTGTTGATCTAGGCATATGCAGCCAAATACGCTGGATCTAGGGAAGTAGCCGAACCAACAAGAAAAGTGCCTATTGTCGAGTGCCCCGACTATCACCTATATGATGCTATTCTTTTATTTCGTTTTGCTCATCCACTCTGCCTCCATTATGTTGTTGCTAGCAAATACCACTCTTTTTGGTTTTTGACTTTTAAAATCATCCTGCAGGAGATCTGGGCCGATTTTTTACTGATCCTTTGACAAAAAGATTTATTCTCTTCATAAACAGATCAAGATGTCAGAATTTTTTGAACATAAAATGTTTGGACACTGTTTCTTCACTATAAAGTTGATAGTCGATTCTGTAATTTATTTACCATTTCATTCTTTTAGATTACTTGGAACATTTTGTAGGTAGTTCCTCAATATACTGTATTTTAGCACTAATCCAGTATTCCACTACCCATGTCCATATGATGTGCCAATATGAGAGTTGGATGACTCAGAATCAAACATTAATACAGAGAAAAAGTAGGATTTTATATAGGAGAGACTAACTTCAAATAAATAATGGCTTGAAGGGTTGCAGATAAGTGAGTTTAGTGTTGGCAGCTGACAGTCAACTAGTAAAGACTAGAAAAAGTGATGCTGGAACATCTATGGTTTCAAACTCCAACAGGGGAAGAAATGGAAGAAAATTGAAGAAAATTGAGAGGAGGAGAAGATTGACTCTATTGATGAAAATCTCATAATAGTTTGATGCCTTGCCAGTATTTTCCCAATAACACTGTCATCAACTTGGATATGTCAGATCTTGGCTTCATTGAACATATAACTCAATATCTTTCCAAATGACACCAAAAAATCATGTTACAAGAATAAGTCCTAATCTCTTGAGACTTGACCTTTATATGTGACAAAATAGTACGTATACTCAAAATTCAAAATGTATAAATAAAATAGGGAAAATTTTACCCCCCCCCCCCTGAACTTTACCTTTAATTCATGCAACTCCAAACTTTGTCCATAATTTCACCCACCCCCCTCAGATGTGAAATATGTATCATACAGGTCCATACTTAACAGATTGATTTGTTAAGTGATGAGGTGGCAAGGTTAAAGAGTATACAATGCCGAAATTGCCCTCTATTTTACCCTTATTGTAAAAAGCATTACTTTTCTTTAAAAAAAAAAAAACTAGACTTCCTCTGTTTCAGTCATACCCGTCGGGGAAACCCATGAAGAGTAAATTCCGATGACAACCGATCATAAATTCTGAAGGTGGTCAATCTGTTCTGTAATTTCTAGTTGTATTCATTTGAATCTTGAATCTCATGATTTCGGTGATTAACGATTTTTTTCTCAAATCACATGTGTATTATCTCTTCTCTTTTCTGTTCAGAAATCACCTCTCCAGCATTTCTTGCTTCCATCTCAACTTCTATTTTCCGTTCAACACATTACAATGGAGAACTCAACTGTCACAAAAGTAGAAAATCCACATCTTTCCTCCTGTCTGACTCACTCCTTCTAAAAGTTGAAAGCATGAAGTTTTATTATCTCAAGAATGGAAAAAAAGAAGAAGAAGAAGAAGAAGTTGCAGAAGGGAATCCAAAGAAGAAGAAGAATGGAAAAAGAAGAAAAAGATTCAAGGTTTGAGAAGAACCACCTTCTTCCCGAAGTCTAAAAGTCTCTTGCTTTTATTTCCTTCAGATCCGTCTCTGTCTCACTACCGCCTTCTTCCCCTTTGCTCCCCAACCCCCATTCGCTTGGTGGGTTAAAAAGGGTTTCTTGCTATCTCTTTAGCGATCAGAGGGTCTATTTAACCGATTCTCCAGTTCATTTCTAACATCGAAACCCTGGTTTTGAATCCTTGTTAGGGGGTTTCAATCCTCCTTTGCAAATCCTTTGTTCGGTTTCAAAGTTCGATCCGGGCACCATGGCTGCTGCAAATGCTCTGATCACTAGATGTGGTGGTGGGTTTCTTCTGGTCATGGATTATGGTGGAGATGTTGGGCAGATGATCTTTGAAACCCCTGTAAGCGGTGGTGGTGCAAACAATTAAGTTCCAGGGTTAGGTGACCCAGCAATTTGGTCTACTGAGGATGATTATGGAGCTTGGAATGGAGACACCTTTGTTGACACTTCTTCAAACTTGAATTACGATAGAAGGCAAACTCAAATTCGAGCTGGGAGTGAACCTCCCCACAAAAAAACCAGAGGAGATTCCCAAGGAAATGGGTTAAACAAAGAACGAGACCGTGATCGATCCAAAGCAATTGGGAAAATGTTTGCTGCAAGTTTCGTACAGGGAGTTGCCCTTATATCACTAATTGCAACTTTGCTCATGGGATTGAAGAGCTTCATAAGCCTCATCCCAAGAGTTTTAACTGTAAGTTTCACACAATGAAGTTGTAAATTACCTTAAAAAAAAATTGTAAATTGAAAGAGGGAAACCAGACGATCTCCCATAGATCAGTAGTGAGTCGAGTCGAATAGATAAGATCGAAAGCTAGCTTTTTGCAAACGGCGGAGGCTGGAGATATCACGCTATAGGATCTAGGGTTACCTTTTTCCCTGGTGAAGTTAACTATCAAGCTTCAGCATTATTCCTTTTCTTATTTTTTTTATTTGACCTTAAGTTATTGAGGGTAAATAGAAATCTATGCTTCCCTTCCCAATCTTAGGTGGATTATTGACTTATTAAACTCCCCATGCTGGCCCCATTGGGGGGGTGGGGAGGGGGGTGCTCAATTTGGTTCTTGGACATCATCTTCAGAAGAGTAATGGATGTTGTGACAAGAGAGAACCGAATAGGAGGGAGTGAGATCGAGGAGAAGGGTGAGGAAGGAGAGAATAATTATTGTAGTCTCACCCCCTTACACTAGCCTTTATTTATAGATTAAGAAAAAAAAAAAAAAAAGACTTACAAATAGTAGCATAGTTAAAGTAGGAATTGAAGCCTAGAGTCCAAATAAAGACTGAAAAATATAGAAAAACTAAACATAACCATAACTAAATATCACCAGTCTGGGTGTCACCTAAACAACTAAACCAAAGTTGCAACACTCCCCCTCAAGCTAGAGGAGGGGCATAGATATCACCAAGTCCTAGCTTGCAACAATTTGAAGAAAGTAGCCTTGAACAATGTCTTTGTAAACATATCACCAAGTTGAGAGGGGGAACTAATCAATGGAGTAGAGATCTTATTATGCATAACAGCATCTCGAACAAAGTGACAATTGACTTCAATATGCTTGCTACATTCCTTGAATATAGGATTACTCGCAATATGAATGGTAGCATGATTATCACAATTTATCGAAATGGGTTATGTGATCAGAAATCCTAGCTCACTGAGAAGATTCTTTACCTACAATAATTCTGTTGTAGTCTGAGCCATAGCACAATATTCAGCTTTAGCACTAGATCTTGCAACTATAGTTTGCTTCTTGCCGTGCCAAGTGATGAGATTGCTTCCAAGACCTGTACAATACCCAATAGTAGACCGTTGATCATCATCGGCACCAGCCCAATCAGCATCAGAAATACCACAAAGATCAATATATTGTTGAGATTGATAGAGCAACCCTTTACCAAGAGCTCCCTTGAGATACCTCAAAACCTGACAAGCCGCATCCCAATGAAATTGCTTTGGAGTCTACATGAACTAACTTAGAACACCAACATAATGCAAAATGCCAAGCCATGTAATAGTGAGATAGAGAAGCTTGCCAATAAGCCGGCGATAATGATGAACATCTCCAAAATCCTCGCTGTCACAAGTAGCCAATTTAAGATTAGGTTTTATAGGAACATTAATAGGTTTATGGTCTAGCATGCCAATTTTAGTCAGAAGATCAAGTACATATTTTCGCTTAGAGAGATTAATACCTTTGGGGCTACGAACCACTTTATATATATATAAAAAAAGGGGGGGGGGTCCCAGGGCATGAGGCTCCTGCTACTGCAGGGTCTGGGGAGGGGTAGAATATACACAACCTTATCCCCATAACATGGAGAGGCTGTTTCCGTGTTTTGAACCCGTGACCACCAGGTTGCAATATGACAACCTTACCATCACACGAAGGCTCGCCCTCCTACGAACCACTTCAATACCCAAAAAATAACGAAGAACCTCTAAATCTTTTATTTGAAAGTGCTGATGGAGATAAGCTTTACCCAAAAAATACTTGTCAAGTCATCTCCAGATATAATAATATCTTCCACATAGACCACCAGGATGACAACCTTGGAATTGTGACGACGAACAAAAACTGAATGATCAGAATAGTGTGGTGAGGAGCCAAAATCCACCACGACTTTTGTAAATTTGTCAAACCAAGCACGGGAAGATTGTTTTAAACCATATATTGCTTTGTAAAGTTTGCATACGTTGTTGGTAGAACTCTCCCCCTAAGCAACATGCTTTCGGAGGTTGCTCCATATAGACCTCTTCATGTAAATCATCATATAAAAAGGCATTCTTGATATCTAATTAAAAAAAAGGCTGGTTGAGATTGACAGCAAGGGATATAAGAACCCGAATAGAAGTAAGACAATTTGTCAAGGCCAGGCCAAAGGTCATGGACAAAATAGGTGCAGCCAAAGATACGGGGTGGTAAGGTAAACAATGGAGAGGATAGATTAACCAGGGAGATAGTTGATTGATCTTAAAGATCTTGAAGAACGGAAAAGGACATCCAGTTAATTAAATAGCAGGCGGTTAAGATGGCATTACCCCAACAGTACCGAGGTAAGTGCATATGAAAGAAAAGGGAATGAGCAATATCTAATAAGTAAGGGTTTTTACGTTCAGCAACACCATTTTGGTGAGGGGTGTAAGGGCAACTGGTTTGATGAAGAATAACATTTGAAGCACAAAACAAGGAAATTCCAGATTGAGTGTATTCAAGGGCATTAGCAGACCAAAAAATCTTAATGCTAACCCCAAATTGATTCTTAATTTCTAGATAAATTTGTTTAAAAATAAAGGAAACTCAGAGCGGTCCTTTAACAAATATAACCATGTGGTATGAGAATAATTGTCCACGAAAGTGACAAAATAACTAAAACTAGTATGACTAGGGACTTCAATAGGATTCCAGATGTCAGAATGAACTAAGAAAAATAGAGAAGAACTCCTGGACACATTATGAGGAGGAAAAGACGTGCGGTGGTGTTTTCTCAATTGGTAGGTCTCACACTCAAGAGAAACTGACTTGTAGCTTGGACCCATGAGCCATAATTTGGAGAGAGACAAATGTCCCAACCAATAGTGCCATTGTAAAGGAGAAACAATTATAGTAGTAGTGAGTGCAACAACAGATGAAGGAATGTCGTCCAGGTAATATGGCCCATCCTTCCCATGCCCCCACCAATTGTCGTCTTTGTTTGAGGATCCTGAAATACACAAGAAGTAGGGAAAAAGGTGACAGAGCAGTTAAAAGTTTTAGCCAAAGTACTCACTGAAACTAAATTCTTTGGGAGACGAGGAACTGGAAACACAGAAGACAATGATGAGGTAGGAGATAGTGATACGTAGCGCAATCGCACTTTTGCGCACCGTTATTCTTTGCACTATAGGGGGGACCTTACCCTACCCACCTTTATTCATTGCAAGTTGAGCTAGTTCTAGGGACGGAGTCAAAGGTCAATCCTCAAGCTTTATTGAAAGTGACTTCGCATTAGTTGATAGTGGTATGTGGCCAATCCTAGCTACCCCTAGCTGTGAGTGTTCATTCCATCCCTACATCGCCGTATCCCGTGATTCGTTCGAGATTAGGAGTGGTCTCTTGCAAAATCTTGCCTTGGCCCACGAACTAGTACAAGATTGATGAAGATAATGATTGATTGCTAGCTATTTGTCTTCATCCAAGGAGGCGAACACCTATCACCATTGACCGGGCGATTCCTTGGTGGACTAGTGAACTACACTTGCTTCTATATAGATGTGTGGGACAGAGGGTTCTTGGTACTTTCTGCCTGCCCTTCTTTCTCTGCTTTGAGAACTGAGCTAAGAGGAGTGCTTCCTCGCTAGAAGCATGACTCGCAGCAGTTCATCCATAGATATGTGTCCAAACCAAGGACGAAGAAATGTGAAGGAGTACGCCCGGCTCACTAGTGTTGGTCTCGTCTTAGGAACAACAGGAGAGCTAACAAGAATGGAGATGGGTGGTTCAGGTCTCGTCTTGTCGCCAGACATCTACTTGTTTGATCCATCCATTGTTGTGATAGTTTTCAAAAAACGATGACCCCTCAAATTCTGAGAGCTTATCATGTCCAAATGAGTAGGCTGGTGCCCCAGTCCGGTGCCCAACGAAGGGGAACTTTCCTTTGGGGTGGTGACGAGCCCTTTGAATAGGACCTCGGCAATGCTAAGATCTTGTCATGGGAGGAAAGGGGAGAAAGGTCGCTGTATGGGCTTAGAATAAGACTGGCGGCGGCTTTACCTTGGTCGCAAGTCAAGACGGAATCCCACTTTGAAAGATCCTGCACATACTTCCGCTGCGAAATGCTTATGGTAACCTTTGAGCGAGCTATTTCGATCCCTAGAAAGTCTCTCAGCTCGCTTACAGTGCCTTTTTGGGGCAAAGTCGGATGATACAAAAGAAAGGTCATGTGAGTGGCAAATCCATTGGATGGTTGGGGACAGTGGTTAAAAGAGGAAAATATTGAGGCCTTACCTGTCATGTGAGCAGAAACCCTAGATTCAATTACTCAATTTGTAGAAGCAGTGCATGCAAGTAATGCAATAGTACCTGTATGAGCCAAGGTAGCCGTAGAAGAGGAAGTGGAGCCCTGAGTGTCAAGTTGATTCAAACGAGTAAGAATGCTATGAAAGTCTTCCTTAGATAAAGTGACTGAGGAAGAAGAGGAACCGCCGGGTGGAGCAGTAGTACGATGAGAATCGCTATCCGATTGAGCTGCACCTGCAAACTGAAAAGGAGGCCCAGCTCCCCACTGAGCAGGCTTACCATGCAATACCCAACAACAATCAACAGTATGATTTTATTTGTCATAGTAGGAGCAAAGATGATCAGTTCCACGACTACCACGGCCACGACCCCCACCATGGCCTTTACTAGAATTCCACGACTATGGCTGCTACTTGTAGTCACTAAAGCAGAGTTGTTAGTAGTAGATGTGCTGGGAGCTTTAGAAAAATTGGGATTAACAATCCGTTGAATATGACATATTGCCTCATTCAATAAAAAAAAAGGTAGGAACCTTATCACCTGCTTGACTTTTAATAGGCTGCAATTTAGAGGCCAGTGAGAAAAGTAGCAGCTTGAAATTCCACACGTTGGGCCTTTAGAATATTAAGGTCTATAGTAAGTGGTTGATGGATATTTAATTCTTCCCAGATACCCTTGAGTGTGCTATAAAATCGCAATGGATTTGTCGCCCTGCTTACAGTTGAACAGGCGTTTCATATAGATCATAAACACGAGATAAGTTATTCTTGAGAAAAACTTTCTTGAATGTCAATCCAAACACTTTTGGTTGTGGTGTGGAACATGACATTGACAGAAATACATGATTCCATGCTATTAAATAGCCAGACAATAACTGTCGCATTCTCATGGGTCCAAGTATCATAGTTGGCAGCCTTAGAATCAGGGGATCATCCTTTAAATATGACAAGTTATCACAGGTCGTAAGGTAAATAGTAATTGTGTGCGTCTAGGGAAGATAATTGGATGAATCAGTCAACTTGATAGATGTGATTGAACTTGGATAGAGTCCATATTAACCTTCGGATCACTCATGTTGTTTGAAAATCAGATCCAAAAATAGAGATATTGATTCCTACCAAAATAAGAATCCAGATTCAAAAATCAACCAAGGATATCGATCCCTAAGGGACTCGAACAAAAAATTCTTGCAGTGATAAGAAGCCTCGGCAATGAAAGAGATTGAGCCCTGCTGGAAAGAGGGAATCGATCCTAAAAGTATGGTGCTGCAGCTGAATATCCAGATCAAATTCAAGTAAAAATAGTATAATGATCTTGAATCAAGAACAGATCCAAGAACCAGATACAAAGAAAAATAAAAGAACTACAGCAATAAACAGTTCTGATCTTCAAGAACAGACCATAAAAGAAACCAGAACAAAAAAAATGAAAGAACAGCAGCAAGAGCCAGATCTGATTTTCAAGAACAGACCATGAAAGAAGCCCGAAAAATAATGCCACAAGTTTCTAGAGAAGGGTATTGATCCCCGCTGAAAAGAAGATCATACCACAGAAACCAAGAAACATAAATACCTATCGAAATCACATGACTTTCTTCTTTAGTGATACTGAAACCATTCTCTTGTTGACCAGGAATGTCTGTCAGATCATCTTTAAGCCATATGGGTGGCAGCCAGATAAATAAAGAAAACTTCCCAAAGAGAAGAAGAAAAGAAGAGAGAACTTTGAAAGACTCAAAACTGATGGTGGGAATTACCAAGGATGGATGATAGTTTAACAAAGCTCTGATACCATCTGACAAGATAGAACCGAACAAGAGAGAGGGAGATCGAGGAGAAGAAGGGTGGGGAAGGAGAGAAGAATTGTTGTAGTCTCTCCCCCTCACACTAGCCTTTATTTATAGATTAAGAAAAAAAGACTTACAAACAGTAGCATAGTCAAAGTAGGAATCAAAAACTAGAGTCCAGAATAAAGACTGAAAAATATAGAAAAACTAAGCATAACCATAACTAAATATCACCAGACTGGGTTACACCTAGATAAGTCTGGGTGTCACCTAGACAACTAAACCAAAGTCACAACAGTTGTAACTTGTAAAGTTCAATAAGGAGTGTAGTAGTAAAAATAAAAATTGGCCAGGGTTTATGGTGAGGAGGATCTTTTGTCATTGACTGTTCATATATTAATAGTAATAGTCAATGTCTTCTTTACCTGGTAACCAGAAGAAATAATATTATACAAAAGTTATTTTAAGTTTAACACCAGCATTTCCGAAACTGGGTGTCACTCCCTGAACAAATAAACTTTCTCCATTGGTCTCACAAAAGTGAAAAACAAACTTCAATAATTTGTAGTGATACTTCCTGCTAGGAATTCAGCTACTCTTTGTGGGAATGATAAGTTCAACATTCAGTCTTTTCCCACCTATTGGGAATTTAATCCTCTCCCACTATTTTACTCTATATGCTATGTTACGTGTAATTGAGATTTCCCACATCAATTTAAACTCACTAGTCACACACCGATATCAATTGGCTAATTTTGGTTGGTCTACCTTTTGTTTAATTGTTTGTGAGATATAAGGTAAAAGGCTTCCATGTTAATTTCTAATTTCTAGAAAGATGCAGTGAAATAAAGATATTCATAATGAAATAGCCCTGTCCTAAATCAACTGAGACTCTTAATGTTTTTATTTTCACAAGTAAGGTGCATAGTTTTTTTAATTTGTATAATCTCATGTGAAGCAGCCTATGGGTTTGCATCTTGGATCTTGGGTTAAACATAAGTTCTCCTTTTGGGCTCTGATTGGTTAGAGTTCCTGCCTTGCTGATCAGAAGTAGTTGGATTTCTTACTTTGTGTAGAGTTATAACTTGTATCTAGGCTCTGTATGGCAAGTCTTATGTTGTCAATAAAATATTTGGTTTGTCATAACTTGTATTAAAACTGGTGTACAAAATGTGGGATGGGTCAAGCACTTAACCAGCAATAGTCAAATTTTCTCTTTTTTGTGTCATAAAACTGCGCCATGTGAGACCAACAGATTTCATTGTATAGGCTTCATAATTCTCACCTACTTTGGATTCACGTACATGTATCTAGGCTATGTATAACAAGCCTTATATTCTTAATAAAATATTTGGTTGATCATAATGGACATTACAAGTAGTGTATGTAGTGTATAAAACATGGATTGGGTCAACCCTTCAATTAGCAATAGTCAAATTTTGTCTTTTTGAACGTTGGGGCCCACAAAATCTTCCATGTGCCAGACAGAGGGAATTCACTTTTTGGGTTTCTTCAATCAGGACTATGACCTAGGCTCACTTTGCTCCTTCATTTTGTGCTGCCTTTTGCATCCTCAATGCATTCTTTTCACCATTATGTTTTGGGGTCTTGAACCTTGATCTAGGAATTGTTCTGTGAACACAAGGAAGCAGGAGCTGTAAAATTGGATGGCATTGGATTGCAAAATTCAAAACTTTACAATCCAAAGCACCTCTAGAGTGTCCATATGTGTCCCATCATAGATGATGATCTCTTCCCATTGCCTGTAAATATGCCAAAACATAAAGACAATTAGGGATGCAGTGCAATAGTTACATCAATCAAGGTGCCAGTATGGTTAAGGTGGCTAGGTGATTAGTATCATTGACTAGTGAGACCAGATAATTCCAAGGAACAAAAAGTGATGAAAGTCATTGAGTAAATATGTATAACCTTTCGCCTTTAGCCGCTTCAACGACAGAAAGAAAATGAGGAGACCGGGAGGTCACATGGGTAAGTCTTCCCTGCTTTCATTGCTTGGATTCAATTCCACTGCGGATGTGAGCCCCACTGGGTTTCTTGGGCAATATTTTGGTAAATATAAATGAAGCTACGGAATAATATAGTCAAGCATTTCTTGAATAATTTTCTTTATCAGTTCATTTTTAAAAAAAATTATCTCCACAAACATCTGATTAAAAATGATACATAAATGGAAAAGAAAAGTCTGTCTGACAAAAAACAATATAAGAACATATACTATAGGCTCTGTTTAGTTAAAGGAAATAAAGGGAAGGGAAGTGAAATTTTCAAACCTAAAATTGAAACTTTGTAATCATGACAGCACATGACTATCACATGACTATGTAACTATAATTCATTCTATATTTTATTTTTAACTTTCATTTTACTTTGCATCCAAATCCCATGCATTTGAAAAGTACAATAAAAATTACATCTAAAAAGTATCATTACTAAATATTTTAAAAAATTTAAGTAGTTTATACAATTATGTTATGTAATGATTATAAAAGTCTCCTTTTTACGTTTGAAAATTTTCACTTCTCTTGCCTGTAATTTCCCTTACAACCAAACGGAGCCGAAGGGAATAATTTATCACTCAATGTAAAAAACATTTAGAAAGTTGACTCTCCGCGAGGAACAACCTATATATGAAATTATATAGCATGATATCTATTTCCTATGGCAAGTTATAAGCATATGAAAAATATGAAACTAGTAGGTAGGCGAAGGACTTGGTGCTTGTCGATTCCTGGTTGATCTAGTTGACTGATGAATCCACATAGCCTGATCAATACATCAGTCAATATGTATAGGAAAACTACTAGTCAATTGACTGGTTGACATTTTTAACAATATTGTAAGGCATTATCTTGTACGCAGTTCGTTACCCAATAGCTGATTCTTTTATATCTTGACATATCAAAGTTAAGGTGGGTGAGACCCGTGGGAAGGGTTGATTATAGAGGTAATGGTGGTTTAGGGTTTCATGCTTAAGAAGGTGGCCAAAAAGAGAGAGAGAGAAAAAAAAAAAAAGGAACTTTGGAGATAAGGGATTATGGTATTGCACTGAGAAAGAAAACCTGGTTTTCTTTTTTTATTTCTTTCTTAGGAGAGAGCCTTTTAGAGTCTCCTGTGCTAGCATGGATATAGTTCTCTCTTGGTGCAGTGGGTAAGTTCCAATTCTTTGTCAGTTGAGTGATTCTTGATGTATTTTTCTTTATTCCTCTGGTCCTTCTCTTATTTATTCTATAGTGTGGTTGTTGTTCATTAGGTCATTTTTCTATGAGGCTCTGTCTGTTTCCAAGCAAAATGGCGGAAACTGAAAATTTTCCTGTAAAATAGGATTTTCCATTGTTAGTTTTAATATAAAATGCAAAGAAAGGCATTGAAAATGTAGGATAATTTTACATGGAAGAAACTTTTCATGTAAAATTTCATTTGCATGGTAAATTTTACAATGAAACAAACAAGGCCTAATCAATGAAACTTTTCATTTCAATGAGTTTCGCTCCCTTGTACTCTTGTGTGGCATTCGATCAGTGCGTACTGTAGGAGCATCACGGTACTTTGTTCTGATATCTTACTGGGGATATATTTTTCTTGAAAATTTTCCTTCATGTAACGTATTCCAATTTTTTCAATTCATTTCATTGCATTTTACGTTAAAGCAAACAGTGAAAAATCCTATTTTGCCATTCTTCTATTTTACGAAGATAAACGGAGCCTATGGAACAAATTTACAGAGCAATCTAGTAGTCCAATACTCGATGCTCAACCAAGAGCATTAGTATAATTGCTGGTCTGTACTTGTATGTAGAATAATTGCAAGGAGGATTCGCCATTGCATCTTACTGAGGTTAGGTTACATCTGATTTACCAAACATATGCCTGTGCCCAAGTTGCATGTAATAATTGTTTGTAACCGGTGCAACTATAAAGTTATGGGCAGTTTCAACTGCTGCTATAGTTTCTGAACTTAGAGAACCATAAAGAATCTTTAGTAGTAACTTTTCACTGGTCCTATTTTCCTGAGTTTGATTTTCACATCCAGTAAAATGGTTGTTAATTGCTAATCTGACATTGTCTGCTACATTGAGGAGCTTCCAAAGATATGACTAACTGCGTATCTGCAAAATATCTTTGCTGTAGGCTGATCAATCGGGAACAATAGTTGAGGTGCTTGTAGAAGAAGGCAAGCCTGTTAGTGTGGACACTGTGAGTTCCTCTGCCTGCATTTTTGTTCAACTGTGTGCTAAATACTTGCCTTTTAAAGTTATGACATTTTTTCTTCTCTTATCCTCTTCTTTGCAGCCTCTGTTTGTGATCCAACCATAGAAGTTCCAGCTGCCCATAGAACGGACATATGAATTTTAGTGCAAAAGGGTGCTGGCAGGCGGTTTCTTTGAGAGGTAGTAAGGTTAACTTTTAGGCACTGTTTTGTACGATAGGATATTTCCTTCAGAGAGATGATAGGTAGACATTGACCTTGCTAAATCATTTGTTTTACATGTACCTATTGCCTGTATAAAAAGGGACAGTAGCTCCCCATTTTTCTAGGATGATCCATCTTTTTTTTTGGGGGTATGAAGCATCTATCCATCATTTTTTTCTTTTTCCAATTTTACCTTGAACATATATTGTTTTTCTGCTTTCCCAGTTCCCTAATAAGGGTACAAGTCATATACTATCTGAATCAAACCTCCGTTTTTCGGTTCTTGATTCTTGTCCCCCTCACCCAACCCCCCCTCTTGGGATGTAATTAATTTTGGTAGATAGGAGGACAGCATGAGCACAAAGGGGTGATTACAAGAGAGAGATGGAGGGGAATGCACCCAGCGCAGAGGTTGAAGCAAGTTTTGACTTACACCCTGCGGTCTGTGCTGCCCTCGAAGGCAGCCTTGCTGGCTGAGCTAGCGGGCAACTTCACGATTTTGAATCTAGATCCAAATTCAGCAGCAAATCCATGACTTGATCTATATCCAATCTCTCTCCTCCCCAACCCCACCCCCAAAAAGGGTAAAGACGAAAGGGAAAAGTTCTCAAAGCATTGTCAACCATTTAGTGGATTTTTCGTCTTGTATTTTCATCTATCAAATTAGGGAAAAAGTAATTAATACAGACTAGCTAGCTCTCTCTCTCTCTCTCTCTCTCTCTCTCTCTCTCATGGTTCTCTAGTTAAATGATTTCCATCCTGTTACTTATACACGAGGTTGTAAGATTTCTTTATGTCCTGTCAGTGTGTAGATCTTTTCCCCATCTTTTTCCATAAAAAAACATGGTATGTAATAGCAATTTCAATCATTGGATAGATAGGGGCCATGTGGTCGGCAATCTATTAAATTTTGAAGCCATCATGGCCTACTGTATTTTGAACCCATCATGATAAAAGGTTGTATTGTCTCATATGGTTTATTTGTTCATAGTTTTTATTTTGTTATGTAACATGTTCACAAAACTTGAGCACCGATGTCATCACGTGTAGATCAAAATGCCCATACGGTTCGTCAAGTAATATATCTCTGGAAAGCTCATCTTGCTAAGCTCTGCCCTACTTATATCACAAATACGTAAGCCTCAACTTTTAGTAGGATCCAGATCAGTACAATGTCTTAATGATACAAGTGAAAGCTAATAAAAAACTCACAATGGATCTCATTTTGAAATCCAAACCTGATTACCATGTTGTAGATTGAAAATTTTCTTCCTCTTGACAAGATTATGAGGTTGGCATTTTGTTAGGATCATCAGATAGGTGGCTTGATTTGAGGAACACCCCCCAAAAAAAGATTTTGTTTAAAAGTGTGATCAAACCATAGCAATGACAAACTTGGTGGAATCATAAGGATGGAAATTTTTTTGTCTAAAGTCATGGGACAGTAGCTCTAGTTTGGAAAATATGGTTTAGTTTGGTTGCAGGGGAAATTAAAAAGAAAAAAAGTGAGAATTTTCAAACCTAAACAGAAAGCTTTTAGTTATTACTTAACATGATTGTATAAACTGACTAAATTTCTCACCTTATTTAGTAATGATATTTTTTAAATGTAAAATTTATTTTACTTTTTAAATGCAAAGTACAGTGTTCGTTAATTGTTGGAACCTTGACCAAGTTGAGTAGTATTACAACGTTATGTGTGTTGTCATTGTTGGCAACCTTGGTAGAATGATGAGGAGAGAGATTGTCAGTAGGCATGTGTGTGTAAAGTGCAACGCAAGAAAGACAGTGTGCAAGAGAAGGCAGAGAATGGAGGAGAAAGAAGGAAATGTAGAGAGAGAAAGAAGAGAGAGAAGGAGGAGAGAGAAAGTGGGCTAGGTGGGTCCCACATGAGGGGGTAGGCCAGAAGCCTCTGCCGAGGCTAGCAGTTGCGGCACCAAGCTAGCAGGCCAAGCCTGCGCCATGCCACATATAGGTGTACAGTTGTAGGGCAGCAAGCTAGCCGTGCCATGCCATGCCGTACATAGCAGCACAGCAACAGGCCAGCCATGCCTTGCCGCTCGCACAACAGGAGGGCCATGCCACTCGCACAGCAGTAGGGTCAAGCCGTGTGCACAACAGCAGCGCATGCCCTACCCCCCCTCCACGTGTTTGACTCTATGCCTCTGAGAGCAGGGACCTTAGGACCCTACTGGAAAAATGGCTCTGAATCGTTTTTAACAAACGGTTACGGAGGCCATTTTTGGTCTTGAGAAGGTCATTTTGGTCAAGGAGGAAAGATGAAGATCCTTGATGGAAGGCCAAGGAGAAGCTACATCATCAAGATTCGTATCCGGTGGCTGAGAATGAAGCGGTATCCAATGTTTCTCGGGCGCTCTGTCAAGATGCTCCCGCATTGGCCAGTAGCAGTTTTAAAAGTTACGCCATGTCTCATCGAGCGGCATCATTGATTCTATGCGGTGTGCGTATGGTGCGTCGGCGGAACAAATCCTGATCTGGCGGCTAGTATTTGTGCCGAGATTTTGTGACGCGATGGAGGAAGATTGTAAGGCCCGACATATCTCCTGCTTTGATCTGATGGATCCAGCGGCTCGAAATGAAGATTCCGCTGTCCGCCAATCGTAGCTCGACAACGGCATACGATGTGGCAGAGGCGGCGGAGTTAATGTGCCACGTGACTCACGGAATCATTATATAAGATTCCATTTTGAATAATCCTACTGGCCAAACTTTGTTTGGCCATTTGGGTGTATAAGATATCAAACTGAAGGGAATTTGAAAAATAAGCTAGCCAGACCAGTTGTAGCTTGAGAGGATGAAAGCAAAGTGTGATTTGAGGGTAGAAACTCTTGTTAGAGCTTTTGTGAGCTGTGTATGACTTCCACCTGTTCCTAGTGGCCATTAATGCTTTATTGAAGCTAGAGTAGAGTACCGAGACTGTGAATTGAGTGTCCGGTGAAGTCGTGGTGATGAGGAATGGCTTGTGTGGTCATTGAAGAGATAGAGAAGCTTATATAGTAAGCTCTACACCTACTGTGAACAAGTCGGGAAGGTAGCCTCGAACACAAACCCTCATAATGATGAATGTGATAAATGGGATGGGTTTGTAATCATTACATACTTTATATTTATAGTCTGTCAAGTTGAGGCCTGATAGGTTTGTGGGTATTGGCTCATATTCAAATTGTAGCTTGTCTTACCTAGTGGTGTAGCACCTTGCTGTTGTAGCCGTCGAAAACTACCTATTAAAGTTGAGTATTGGGTATAATACGAAACCCTGTTTAGGGTATTACCCTGTGGAGTAGCCATCACAGTGTGTGATTGGTGAACCACGTTACATAGTGTGTCATGTGGATGTGTATGTGCTTGGTCATGACTATGAAATAGAAGTGCGTGGTTTGCAGGCTGGGTGTGTACACTTGGTAGGCCAAGCTCCTGGTATGGATATTTATGGATGTGTGGTTGGTGTGTATCACAAAATGTGTTAACAGGTTAAGTGTGTACACAACTATCCTTGACAGCTCAAAACAGCAAAGTATCAACAGTTAGTTCTTGGCAACAAAGAGTACTTTGTGTGGAAAATTTTTAGTGGTCACTGATTCACCCCCCTCTTAGTGTCAACCTGGGATTCATAATAACTAAATATAGAATGATTTGGTATCATTTTTTTTAATTTTTTTTTTGGGTGGAGGGGTGGAACCAAAACGAGTCTAACTGTAAAAACCTCATTCAAGAAGCACATAGAACAATAGGTAATGGTAGCCAAGGTGATACAATCACTGCAAGGAAATATTCACATAACGAGGAAATAGGGGGAGAAATAATATAGGAAAAAGGATGTACGTATGTACATGCTGCCATAGTGTACTCTTAAAATCTCTTTCCTTAATAGGGGATATGAGATTTCTTGTATGACACCAATTCTGAATTTTTTTTTCTCAGGTTATTGGCTTGTCGTATAAAATATCAACATAAGTTATCAGCATGTAGAACCCTTCTCATATAATATAATATCAAAATTGTAACTTTCACAAGGATTAATGTAAACTTAAGAAAACGAATGAGGAAAAGCTCAAATTTGATTTATAACAAGAAGAATTCAGTTACAAGAATTCTCAAAGCAATCTTTCAGATTAAGGTGTTTTAATTGATAAGGGTTCATAATTTCTTCATTAGAATAGTAGAAATTGTGACTGATCGCTCCACCATAGACGTAGTCCATCTTGGGTGACCAAATAAAATCATTATATTCTTTGTGTTTGATTTTTCTTCTGCTATCATTTTTCGGCTGGTTGTTAATTCCTAACAGTCGTTTACTTCTTCCAGAAGATAGTTAACAGGATGACTAGATTTTCAATTTTGGTATGTTTCCTTCAATCTCCGGATTACAGGTCGGACTAGAAACCATTTTGAGCTGGATTGGTTAAGGAAAATTTGTATGAACTACTCACCCAGAAAAGCAGTCTTGCCACTGATGAGGATGATATGGAAAACATGCTAATGAGATGGAGTGATACCTAATATTATAATGCATTGATTCAACATACTTATTTTGTTGACAATTCAAAGTCAATCAATCCAGAAGCGTGAACCACAAAAACCTCTGACTTTGATTTTTGCTGCAGCCGACACACAATGACACAGAGTGCCAATTATTAACTCTTTCCAAAAGACATTATAAATCCTCCTTTCTTTCCCACCATGTTCCCGTCCCAATTCCCTCATTTCCATCTTCTGTCATTCTTCCTCTATGGGTAGTCCTAAAATGGTTGTCCCAACAACCAGGAAAAGCTTATTTGTCATCGCCTTGGCTGGAATTTTAGCCGCACTGATGCCGGAATCCACCGTGGGTCAGAATTGTGGCTGTGCAGCGGACCTCTGCTGTAGCAAATATGGGTATTGCGGAAACAGCAGTGATTATTGTGGCAATGGATGCCAAGAGGGCCCTTGTTATAACACAACTACTAATGATGTTGTGGTGGCTGATATTGTGACACAAGAGTTCTTTGATGGGATAATCAACCAGGCTGATTCATCCTGCGTTGGTAAGAGCTTCTATACCCGTGATGCGTTCCTTGAAGCCCTTAATAACTATACGACCTTCGGCAGGGTCGGCACAGTCAATGATTCTAAGATTGAGATTGCAGCTTTCTTTGCACATGTCACACATGAGACTGGACGTGAGTTTTTCTTTTTCTTATCTTCTAATTTTGTCTTCTTTGATTGTCCTTAAGCACCATATGATTGAAGATATGAGAATTGTTCTCCTGCATATACTTGGATCTTTTATGTGATCTCATCATCGATTTTATGTGGTGGATTCCACACATTTTAAAGGTGGGTTCCACATCATATCGACGGTGATGAATCCCATATAGAGTATATGTATACGTAGGTGATCTGAACTCAAAAATAATATAATCTAAGGATACAATGGGCCGCTCTGTGTTGAAAATATTAAAAACACGGACTCACTTTGGAGTTAAGGGGCTTATTAGTCCAGGCTTGACCTGGCCTGAGGTCAGATTAGAATATCTCAGCTTAAACCTGGCTAGAGATGTAAAGAGATTGAGTACTGACCGGATGTTATCGGATCCACATATCGGCCCTTGACTAGATATGGATACTCCTAAATGCATATGTATGTGAATCCAAGTTAGATTTTCGCTTTAGTTTCATAATTATCTTTCTCATTCCATAAAACCTTTCGAACTTTCAAGAACCCTCAAGATCATGAGGTACTTTTTTTTTTTTTTTTTTTTAACGATGGATATCCAAACTTTTGGCTTAACTAATCCCGTGCGAACTCATATTGACCCCACAACCGCATGTACCGGATCATTCTAGGGTTGAATGAGTACCATTCCACTTATACTCATAGTAGTAAAGAAAGACACTTAACACCTGTGTGAGTGGCTCCAAGGCAATAATAAGAGTCGAACTCAGTACCTTCCGCTTCTTAAGGTGTAGACTCATTGCCAACTCAACTACCCCATTAGGATATACTTAATTTTTTTAGAACCAATTACCATCAATCTCTTGTACTTAAGTCTTATATTCACTCAAATCTCCTTTCTTAAACTTCTTTTCTGAATCCCAACAAAGCAAACTTTTGCAGACTCTCTCTTCTCTACTAATTTAAAATCCCAAAATTACCTTTAACTACTCTCCCTCTCCAACCTCAGGCAATACCACACTCTCCTGCATTCCTTCTCCGGCATCTTCCTCGTCTTACCCAACTTCTGTTTCCCCTTCCGCCCGCATCTTCCTCCTCTCACTTTGCATCACCTAAAACGGGATTATTATCGTCTCCAATTGCTGGATCTTCCAATCGAGGATCCAACGATCTCTCTTAATTAGGCGCACCTACCGATATATTGGTAGACGCGTCGAGTTAAAGAGAGACCGCTGGATCCCCAACAATTGGAGAGGATAATGACTCACTGAAACGATGGAAGCCATGATAGAGACAATAGGTCTGCAGGCTGATACATTGCCGTACAGATAGGACAGAGCCACCCCTGTCAATGCACCAGATTTTAACAGGTCTAAAAATCCTCTCCCGCAGCAGGAGGTTCCTACCACTGATCCAAGGGCTGAAGATCAGTCGGCCCGCCTACCAATACATGGGGAGGTGGGCCGGGTGAAATCCCGCCCTTGGCAGGCGGCAGGTCGGCGGGAGAGGATTTCTTCACTGTTGTGTTTGCCAAGAGTTGCAAACTGCCCAAGCAGTCCAGTCCATAGGTCAATGTAACGGAGGAGTGTGGAATCAATGCAGGAATAGTATCGGATTTGACCGGATGTGCTGTTTTTAGAATGGGCATCTTCCCAAATCCAGATTCGTCAGAAGGCACTTCTGAGTAATTAGCAGCTATGAACCTAACCGAGTCTCCACTCAGAGATTCGTGAAGTTGTCAGGGTCAAACCTCTAAGCGGCCTTCGAATGCTTGGGTCCTGGGCTTTGGCGATTGAGCGACATTTTTGGTAGGCTTCTTCTTCATCCCCTTGAGAATATGTTTTTGTTCCATTACCTTCAAAGGCTGAGAAACCAGCCAAACCAACTGCTTTGTCAACATTAATTTCAATAAGAAACAGAAATTCAGAACCTTCAGAATCCGATTTCTGAATGTATGGAAACGACGCGATGCTGTTTAAATTCATGAAAACATCTCTAATGTCTATACTACAAAGGTGATTCAATCACAAATTGAATCTTCACTGCTAGAATCAGAACGACACGTTGAGAGGTGGAAGTTTGATTTTTTATTTTTTTGAAGGAAATCAAAAAAAAAAAAAAAAAGTTTGGGACTAGAGAGTTTGAGTAAATACAGATTAAGTACGAGGGAGAGTGAGCGTAATTGTTCATTTTTTTTATTATTATTTTTTATTATTGCTTGGATATTTAGTCGGATAGATTATGTTTTCGATTATCCAATTTTGGAGCCAGATACCCATTGATCCGATACATATACCCCTAAATGGATTCAGATACGAGTCGAATCTGGATTTTCAACTAAGCAGTCCTATTAGGCTCAAGGCATGTCGGTCTTGGCCTCGTTTTGATAATTTTTTTATATTATATTTTAAACAAAAATAAAAAAAAGTTCAACCTGTAAGGTTAATATTTTAAATCGATGGTGTATATTAAATATAAATTATAACAATTCATCCATGACCCTTATCTCACACGCATCTGTAGGTATAATATACATAGTTTTACATATGTATATATATTGGGCTGGGCCGGACCAGACTCAGCCCCAGGTCTCCCAACCCTAGCCCATTTCAGGTCCTGAAAGTTGCCTTCTAGAACCAAATTTGTACTCTTAATACAGTCTGAGGTACTAAGCTTATATACCCATTTTGTGTGCAGACTTCTGTTACATTGAAGAGATAAATGGTACGTCTAAGGATTACTGTGATGAGAATAATACGGAATACCCATGTGTTGCCGGCAAGGGTTACTACGGTCGTGGACCTCTCCAGCTATCTTGGAACTACAACTACGGACCTGCCGGTGACAGCATTGGATTCGATGGGCTAAATTCTCCTGAAACTGTGGCTAACGATGTTGTGATTTCGTTCGAGACAGCACTGTGGTATTGGATGAACGATTGCCACTCAATCATTACTTCTGGTGAAGGGTTTGGTGCAACGATCAATGCCATCAATGGTGCAGTTGAATGTAATGGTGGAAACACAGCAGCTGTGCAAGCTCGTGTTAAGTATTACACGGAATATTGTGACCAATTTGGTGTATCACCTGGTGACAATCTCACTTGCTAAGATTCTATACATTTTGTATTCTATTTTAGATAATAAAGACAGATGGATTACATAATCTCTCTCTCTCTCTCTCTCTCTCTCTCTCTCTCTCTCTCTCTCTCTCTCTCTCTATATATATATATATATATATGGAAAATATATGTAATAGGGTTTGTTATTTTTAAAAAATATAGTATACATATGGATATATGTCCATTCCAACCGTAAAAAGAAGTTTGTTAATTTTCCAAACGTCGAATTCAAACTCAATTCAATCAAATACACATGTGCTGGTATGCATGTGTCCATTCCAACCGTTGGATAGAAAGAACATAGTCTAAAGATTATTACAACACTCCCAAGTTTCAATGGGCTCTAATAAAAAATCAATAAAATGAAAGGTGTAGATTTATTTTGTTATGTTTCCAAATGTAACAAACCTTGTTACAATGTATTTTGAACCTTTTTTTCTCATGTGTTTTTTTTTTTTTGGGGTAGGGAGGGGAGAGATCATCTAGAGAACTAGATTCTAATAGCATATAAGGAAATCTCACACGCTAGCTTTTTATTGACTGTCGGATGGATTAGTAGAAGCTTCTCGAGTATTTTTTTTTTTTTTTTGCTAATGACGGGTATTCAGACCTTTGGCCTGACTAATCCCGCAGGCCCATACTGACCCCACAACCACATGGACTGAGTCATTCCAAGGTTGAATGACAACCATTCCACTTGCACTCATAGCAGAAAAAGAAAGAACACTTAACACCCCTGTGTAAGTGACCCCAAGGGAGTAAGAAGAGTCGAACTCAGTACCTTCCGCCTCCTAAGGCTTCTCAAGTATTTGTTACTATTGCCCTACAAAGGGAGGGACCCGAGCTATAGATGAAGAACAAGAAGAAGATAAGAGGAATATCTTGGCAAGGAAGAGGACAGCCCTAAAAATTTTGAAGACTTGTATATTTGATTGTGTTTGGGAAGGTCTCTTTAAGAGAGAGTTACAGTAGTTAAAAGATAGGGTTACATCCTTTGATAAGAGGAACAAACTAAACAAACTAAACAGTGTAGGTTATACGTTACAAACAAATATTTAAAATTCAAATTCAAATGTAATCACTTGAAACCAGAGTCCTATGTTATCCAATCTCTTCATTATCGTTGTCTCCTTGATTCATGGATGGTAGTCTATCATCCCCCCTCAAGCTGAGTGGTGTAGACCTTAAGCGAAGCTTGGACTATATGAATTGAAGCCGGAGAGAAGGTAGTCCCTTTGTAAAACATCAACTATTTGATCCTTGCTGGAAATATAGTGGATGTCAAGTATCTTATGGCCAACCAATTCACGAATATAATGAAAGTGAACAGCCACATGCTTAGTCCTTGAATGAAAGACTAGATTGAAGGCCAGAAAGATTGCGAACACATTTTCACACCATATAACTGGACATGTGCCGATGGAACAAAGCAATTCTTTAAACAAGGAACTCAACCACACTAATTTGGCTGCTGTGTGGGAAAGACATCGGTATTCAGCCCGGGAGGAAGATCTTGCTACCGTGGTTTATTTCTTGACACTCCAAGAAATTGGATTTGGACCAAGGAAGATACATTAGCCTCTAGTAGATCTTTTGTCAATGGGACAGCTTGCCCAATCGGCAACACAATATGCATTGATTATCATAGGACCAGATTTAAGATGAAGAATGACCGTAAGTGTTCCCTTAAGCAAGCCCAAAATTCTCGTGAGAGCTGCAAAATGGACCTTTGTTGGAGCTTGAAAAAATTGTGAAACTTGATTCACGTAGTAGAAGATATCTGGCTGTATCAAAGTCACATACTATAAGGCTCCCATTAGACTGCCGTATTGAGTAACATCACTAGTTGTGGATTGTCTTCTAGTCCTAATTTTTGTGCTGTGGCTGGTGTTGCAATAGGTTTGCACTCACCATTTGCCCTTTGTAAAACTTTCAAAATATAATCGGACTGATCCAAAAGAGACCAGAATCGTCTCTTGTAATATGAATGCCCAAAAAAAATGTGATAAAGGTCCAAGATCCTTCATCTTGAAATGCTGACGAAGAAAATCTTTCAGATGTCGAATTGAGGCATGATTATAATGTCATTGACATATAGAAAAAGGTAGATTATAATCTTGTCTTCATTGTAGATAAATAATGAAGGATCAAATCGAGATACCTAAAAGCCATAGTCATTTAATATGGTGGAAGATTTGTCATACCAGGCCCTAGGAGCTTGACGAAGTCCATATATCGCATTTTTTTATGAATCAAGCATGAGATGGTCTAGTTGGATCCACATAACCTATAGGTTGTGCCATGTACATGCTTTCTTTAAGATCTCCATGAAAAAAGGCGCATTCAACTTCCATCTGTTGTATGGCCCATTTGTGAGAAATTGCAATATAAAGGATTGTTCTGATTGTTGTCAATTTGACAACCGAACTGACAATTTTTATGAAATCGATGCCTGGTGTGAGGACAATGGAAAATCGACATGATCCTCCTCTGGATGGAAAATGTGTATCCCGTATCGATGAAGATCGATTTGTTCTGTTGGAGTCGCCACCTAGATTAAGGTCTAGGACCTCTAAAAATGTAGCATCACCCTAAGGTGAGACTTCTATTGACTCGTGACCCAATGTACGGTTCTTTGGTCCGCAGAGATCGGGTAAGTATTCAGAGGTACGGTATGGGAAGGTGTTAGGCACCCAAACCGCCCGATCAATATCGGCCTCCTAAACTTTCCTTAAATTCTAATTTTGACCCGTGCTTGGTCAACTTGGATGACTAGGGTTCAATGGGGGATGTCCTAAACCAAGTTGCTAAGTTATTCTAACCTAGGGTTCAGCCAATCATGTTTTAAGGTAAATAAACAAGAAAACATAATGTACAATATTATACGTGAACCGAACCAAAGATGGTTCGGTCTTGGACCGAACCGAGAGTGTAAGACATCTCAACGCCTACGTATTCCAATCCTAGAAATCAAGTCCAAAAACGTAGTTCGAAAATGGGTTGTGTGATTAAAGATTATGGAAGTGATTTATGCATGTGCTTCAATTAGATTTTTGTTCAAGTTGAAGTTTATGCTTGGATGTATGGTTGATGGGTGGTTTTGTACCGATTTGGGATTCCCAAATTGCCTCGTATTCTAGGGTTTGCCCTAGAAATCGGTACGACGTAGTTCGAAATTTGTGAGAGTCGGATTTGGAATGTGTACCAAATTCCTTCCATTTTTGTCAATAGGATCTAGGGATGAACCTAAATTCCTACCATTTTTATTTGGGATGTGTACCAAAGTCTTTCTATTTTTGGTAATAGGATCTAGGGATGAGACCTAAATTCCTACCATTTTTATTTGGGATGTGTACCAAATTCTTTCTATTTTTGTCAATAGGATCTAGGGATGAGACCTAAATTCCTACCATTTTTATTTGGGATGTGTACCAAATTCTTTCCATTTTTGTGAATAGGGATCTAGGGATGAGACCTAAATTCCTACTATTTTTATTGTTTCCATTTTTAGGTTTTTAGGGTTTCCTATCCCTTTTCATTGTGATTTTCATTTTTTAGGTTTTCTACCCTAATTGCTATTTTTCCATTTTTAAGGTTTTTTTTACTCCTAATTGTTCAATTATTTCCATTTTAGGGTGTATCTTGCCCTAGTTGTTGTACAATGTAAACAATCTAACATAGCAATGTGAGCTTAAATATGCTGTAAGCATCCAAATATAGCATGTTGGAAATATATTCAAATTTAGCAACAAATCAATCAAAGATGGCAAGTGAGCATGTGAATCAATACAAACATGGTAAGTGTGCATCCAAACATGGCGTAATCATCCAATATAGCATGTGAGCAAGTGTAGCGCACAAATATGGCAATAAGCATGTGTAGCATTCCAATCATGGCAATGTGATTATTCCAATTATGGCAAGGTGATCATTCCAATTATGTGTGACCATTCCAATTATGACAGTGTGACCATTCCAATTATAGTAGTGTATGCATACGAGCATCCGAACATAGCATGGAACAAATATAACATCAAATATGGAATGTGAGAAACAACCAAAGCATATGAGAATCAATCAAAACATGATGGAACACGCAGCAAGATGACAGCTTTGTCAGGCTGGACCAAAATGGGCACATAAGGCACTGTACTTACTCAAAAAATTCTTAATAGATATCCCTGGAAAGAAGACTCAGAGGCCAACATTTTGTCTCAAGAAAGCTAATCCTACAAGATACCATAGGCAGGTCGAAAATATTCCCCAAGTACAGGCAAATACACTGGTCAGGTCTGTTCCAGATTTTTGACCAGTTGCACCATAAATTCCAAATAAAATTCTATTCTTAATGAAAATTAAATACAGACATATATCTATGTAGATAACTGTCTGATCTAAAATTTAATTAAGAAAAACAAGTTAAAACATTATATTTTCTTTGTGAAAAATGACTCTTTTCAATCATGCAAATCAGCACATCATGACAGATCTGAAATCAAATCACTATGCACTTAAAAATTGATATCAATTCAACGAAAAATGGAAAAAATATGAAACCAGTGCCATTTTTTAGAATACTTTCATGTCTAAAAATTTCATATTAAGTGGAGTTTCTGATTATGGCCATAAGGCCTTTGTCTAGAGACTTTCCGATGGAGGATTGCATTACATCCGAGAAAAATAGCAATGTCAAAGGCAAATTTTTTGATATATTTTCCCAATTCAAAATGGAACGAAATTTTTAGGGTAGTCTTATATCATATCAGAGAGACTCCCATAAAATTTTGGGCTTCAAAATCTTAGAAAAAATACATATGATGTACGTCCTAAGTTTGAACCCTAAATCTGGAATTTTCAGATCAGAAAATCACTTTATGAAATTTACAAAAACATCAAACATCATTGTATATCAATCAAAAATTCATCATTGAATAGCTTAGACAAATTATCATTCATGAAAAATGTTAGACATAGGCATCCTAACATTAACAAGCATGTATAGAGCATTCATGATTGAGATTTCATGAAAATTAGCCTTTTTCAAGCAAAATTGGCATTCGGGCATTATAACGACCTCTAAATTTGTTTAGAGTACTAACCTTGGGCTCAAATCGAGCGAAACCGTTGATGAAGGGTGATTGGGGATTGTATCAATCTCCTTTGAATGTGAATCCTCCTTTTTCTCTCTTCTGCTTCTTTCTCTCTTTTCTTTCTCTCTTTTCTTCTTCTCTTTTCTTTCTTTTCTCTTTTCTCTCTTTCTTTCTTGTTTTCTCTCTCTCACTCACGTTTCTCTCTCTCACCCACGTTTCCCTCTCTCTGCTCCGGAAAAAAGATCCTCCTCTTGCCTATTTATAATTTTTCACTCATTTTCTAGAAGATCCTTTTTCTAAAAAATATTTTTTTTTCCTTTTTCTTTCCTTCCTTTTTTTCTTTCTTTCTTTCTCCTCTCTCTCTCTTTCACGTTTTCTTTCTAGAAAACGTGAAGGGGAATCTTTTTCCCTTTTCTTTTCTTTTTTTTTTCTTTTATTCCTCTCTCTTTCCTTTTTTTCTTCTCAAGATCTTTTGGATTATCTCAAAACCCTAAATCCCCTTCTCTTTCACGTTTTCTCTCTCCCCTCTTTCCTTTTTCTTCTCAAAATCTTTTTGGATTATCTCAAAACCCTAAATCCCCTTCTCTTCCACGTTTTTCTCTCCCCTCTTTCCATTTTTCCTCAAAAATCTTTTGGATTATCTCAAAACCCTAAATCCCCTTCTCTTTCACGTTTTCTCTCTCCCCTCTTTCCTTTTTCTTCTCAAAATCTTTTTGGATTATCTCAAAACCCTAAATCCCCTTCTCTTTCCACGTTTTTTCTCTCCCCTCTTTCCATTTTTCTCAAAAATTTTTGGATTATCTCCAAAATTGAAATCCCCCCTCACTTTCATGTTTCTTCTCTCCCCCCTTTCCTTTTTCTTCTCAAAATCTTTTGGATTATCATTTACATATAATAATATATATTATATACATATATACACATATATTTAATAACATACATACATACTATATATATATATATATATATATATATATATATATATATATATATATATATATATATATATATATATAATATATAAATACTATGCACATGAATGAACGGTTCGAAACGGGTTGAGACCGACTTAGGTTGACCGAAGTTAAACCGATATGGGTTGAGCTAGGTTGGACCAAAACCGGCTTGAACCGAGTTGATTGGATTAATTGGAATTAACGGTTTTCTCTCCTTGTCATTTCATGGGACATTTCCGCGTCATCCCGCATGGAATTTTCCGATGGCCTCTATTTCAAATTTTTTGCGTTCATTTTGTAGAACATTAAAAATGAGGAATATAGGAACTGGAATCACCCGAATCCGATGTAGAACGGAAAAGATATGCACTTTGAAGTTCGACGATAATTTTGCAGACCCATTGAAAACTTCCTCAAATTCACAGTCAAGAATCCAAACTTTCGATCACCTTTCTTCCTTTTGTTGTCCACACACCAGCAGGACTTTGTTTAGCTAGGATGGCGAAAATGGGGTGCTTACACCTGGCTGTTAAAGGAATGCCTTAGCCACTAATCTGGCTTTGTATCAATTTATAGAGCCATCATAATTTAGCTTGATCCTGTATACCCATTTGCAAGAAATAACATTTATTGGTACATTCGAATCAACAAGAATCCATTTTGCTGTTTCTGAAGAGCAGTGAACCCTTGATTCATTTCTTCCTGCCATTTAGGTGATTTGGAGGCTTGTGAATAATAGGTTGGTTCAGGAATGGTGATGGATAGTAGGGCCATGGGAATAGGGTGAAGACTATGGGAGAAAACACTTTTTTGAATATTCCTGATTTAGAACGTGTTTGCATGGTATGGGTGTTTTCAGTTTGAGTGGGCAGTGATGAAGGGGTAAGTGTGGTGGTAGTGGTTGGGGGTAAATATTGTGGTAGAGGAGGGTCCTCTTGTGTGTGTTCCATTGGATTTTGCAGGTACTGTGAGTAATGGTGCAGATGTTGGTCTGGGGAAGTAGATGATGAGAGGAATGGGTTGGTTATAGATATATGACATGTCTTGAGATGTAAACCTAGTTGGTTTTTAAATCTAGACATCAGTAACTCTTATGGTGGGTACTGTATCCTAAGAAACAGCATTTGGTAGACTTGTATTGTAATTTATTAGAATTGTATGGTCTTAACCAAGGAAAACAAAGGCATCCGAATACTCTTAAATGATAGTAGTTTGGTTTATCTCCCATTAAAAGTTGATAAGGAGAAGTTTGATTGTTTAGCAAGATAGGCATAAAGAGATGTGAGGATTGCTTCCAACCAAAACTTGGTATAGGCATATGTGCATGGGCAAAGAGAGATAATCTTGTCTTAACAATGTGGCAATGTTTTCATTCCACCACCCCATTTTGTTCAGGGGTGTTGGGACATGAAAATTCATGAGTGATGCTATTAGAAATTAAAAATATCTTTAAGGGCAGTTAGTACTCACAAATTCACCACCACCATCGTTCGAAATTTGATGATTCTCGCCTATCCTATAGTGACTAGTGAACGAGGAAGGGCTTTACAACTCTCTCTCAAGAGGGCTTCCCTTAAGCTTTTTCTTCGTTAAGTGCTTTGTTTTTGAAGCAAATTTCCAACAATATTTTTAAAAGAAACAAAAATAATAAGGAAATCAGACTTCAATTTCATGGGAAACAACCATGAGAATTTCAAATAGTCATCAATAAAGTACATAATAATAGAATATAGAGATAGAGGGAGTTGGAGCAAGTCCCCAAACATCACAGTGAACAAGTTGTAGAGGTCGATGAAAGGCAGATTGTGACAAGGGAAAAGGAAGCTTGTGGCTTTTCTTTAGTTGACAAGAAGTACATACACTAGTTCTTGACTTATTGAAAATAGGCAAAGTAGACAAAATAGACTACTGAATTGTTGATGAGGGATGGCTAAGATGAGCATGCCATTTAGAGATTGAGACAAAAGAGTTGAAAAACTTAGGGAAAACGAATAGTGGATATCAGAAATAGATAAAGACCATTCTCAACAGGCCCTTGGTAGAAAGTTGTTTTTGTTGTTTTGTCTTTCACGCAACAACCAAATTCATCAAAATAAAAGACACAATTATTGTCACGAGAAAATTTGTGGACAAAGAACCAATTGGTAGAGGCAGTGCGACAACAAAGAACATTTAGTAATTGAAAAGTAGATGACGGGGAGGGGAAGGAAGTGGAACCAACATGTGCTTCTATTTGGAGATTGTCAATGTTTGGTGTTAGGTGATGTGTAGCACCTGTATCTGAATATCAAGTGTCGGCAGCAGGTATATTGGAATAGACCATAGCAGCCATCTTCAGGTGGATGGTGCCCTTGATAAATGTAGTCCATGCAGTGGTAGCAATCAATGGTGAGATGGCCCATTTTATGACATATTTGGCATTAAGGATGAGAAGTGTTGCCAGTTGTATTAGGAGAGGCAGCCAGGGAGGATGAAATTCCATTGTCAGTAGAATTTTAAGAGCTCCGTTGGGTTTGCCACCCACGACCTTGATTGTTATTCGGACCTCTATTTGAGGAATTACCACAACTAGATTTTGGTTTAGTGGGTCGGTAGGCAACAAATGCAGGGAGTGTTTATTTGGAAATTCATCCGCAGGTGCAAGTTCTTTGCAAATAAGAAGAGTATGCAATTCATCAAGTGGGAGGGTGCTCTGAGCTGGGATTCGAACAGAGGAGCAAAACTGCTGGTAGGAGGTTAGTAAACCATCAAGAACATAGAGGACAAAGTTTCCTCACTTACAGTGGAGCCGCATGTAGCAAGTTGGTCAGCTATACTCTTAAACTTCTGAATATAATCAACCATCGGTTGAAAACCCTTTTTAATGCAACTAAGTTGTCGCTTTAGGGACATCACACGTGCTGGAGCAGTTGAGGCATATTGTGCTTTTAATAAATCATAGGTTGCCTTGGCAAAAGAGATGCCAATAGTATAGGGGAGGGCAGACTCACTGAGAGTCACATTAATCCATGATAGTAAAATGTAATCCTTTTCGTATAAGAGAGAATCATATGCTATAGGGGATGAGGTTGAATCATCAATGAGATGCATCAACTTATGTCCACGCAAATAGAATTAAAAAGAGACTTCCACATAAGGGATAATTTAAGTGAAATGAGACTAGCATTATTAGAGATTACCAGAGGCGGAGAAATATGTTAGGAAAATGATCGCGGAATCCTTTTCCCACCTGTGTGTAAAATAAACGAAAAAATTCGCAACAAAAGAAAATCAGGAACAATATAATGAATAGTAATTTTGTGAATAGTAACCGTGTGGGACCCATGTGTTCAAAAGAGGTAAAGACATAAAATTGGAAAGAGCAATCATACACACAGACAAAATAATTTACGTGGTTCAACTATGCGTACATAGCCTACATCCATGGGCGTAATTGGATCTTCTTTACTATGAGAAAACAGAGAGAACAATCATACAATCAACAGCTTTGGATTAAACCTAAAACCAAACCTCATATCTGAATCCGAACACCCTTTGTACACCCACTCTTAACTTACACTCTCAACCCCAAATGAAGAGTACTACAAAAACCCAACACCCCCTCTTTCTCTTTTTGTCTTGTTCTATGCACAAGACGTATTCACCATTTGATGATCTAAAACCTCTTCTCTTCTCCCTATTTATAGAGAAGCATTATGAAAGAAACCATTAATGCTTACCTGTAAACAACGTCATTTTCTCACTGTCCATTGAAAATCATGTACGCACTGATTTTGGTGCTTTCATTTTTGACAAACAAAGCAAACCTTATTCTTCTTCTTCCTATGCATTGAATGCATATCTCCCCTTTGATTTCAATGCATCCATTTATCTTGCTTTACAATAAATGAGCTAACCCCTTTTATTGACTTGGGAGGAGGACCCAAGAAACTCTCCCTCTAACTCACAAGGAGGAATCTCTCAATGTCATACCTATCATTCTTCAGCAAAAGTCATGCTTCATCTTGGGTAGAGCTTTAGTCATCATATCTACACCATTCTTGTCAGTGTGAATCTTTTCAAGCTGCAAGTGCTTCTGTTCCAATACATCTCGAATCTAATGATACCTTACATCAATATGTTTGGTTTTGTAATGGAAACTTGGATTCTTATTCATGTGGATGGCACTCTGATTGTCGCAATGAACAATGTACTTGTCTTGTTTCGGTCTTAATTCATAAAAGAACCGCTTCATCCATAACATTTCCTTGCAAGCTTCTACAGCAGTATTCAGCTTTTGTAATTAACAATGCAACACATTTTTGTAGTTTGGATTACCATGACACTGCTTCCCCTGTAAAGGTAAACATGTACCCTGATGTTGATTTTCTTGAGTCAATGTCTCCTGACATGTCTGCATTGGTGTATCCTTGTAACATAGGTTTACCTTTTCCAAAACATAAACATGAGTTAGTTGTACCTCTAAGATATCTCATAATCCATTTCATTACTTCACAGTGTTCTTGACCAGGATTGGCAAGAAATCTACTTACAACTCCAACTGCATGTGCAATGCAAGCCTTGTACACACCATGACATACATCAAATTTCCTATTATTGACGAGTAAGGAATCTTCTTCATAGTAATTCTTTCTTCCTCAGTTGAGGAACTTTGTTTACTACTTAACTTAAAATGACATGCAAGTGGGACATTTACCGACTTTGCCTTCTCCATGTTAAACCTTTCAAGTACCTTCTGTATGTATCTCTCTTGTGATAGCCATATCTTTTCTGCTTTTCTATCACTAGAAATCTTAGTGCCCAATATTTGTTGTGTTGATCCCAAGTCCTTCATTTCAAAGGACTTGCTCAACTCTTGCTTTAACTTATCATTCTTACTAATGTCCTATCCAACAATCAACGTGTCATCAACATAGAGCAAAAGAATGATGAAGTCATTTTCAGATAATTTTTGAACAAATACACAATAATCTGTCATTGTTCTATTGTACCCATGATCCATTATGTATGAATCAAATTTCTTATACCATTGTCTTGGTGCCTGTTTTAAGCCGTATAGGCTTTTCTTTAATCTGCAGACCATGTATTCCTTACCCTTGATTTCAAAAGCTTTTGGTTGTTTCATGTAAATTTCTTCTTCCAAATCACTATAGAGAAATGTTGTCTTTACATCAAGTTGATGAACTTCCAAGTTCATGCTTGCAGCCAGACTTAGTACAACTCATATAGATGAAAATTTTACTATAGAGAGAAAATCTTGTCGAAGTCAATACCTTTCTTTTATCCAAAACCCTTCACAACCAACCTTGCCTTATACCTTGGTCATGGATGTTCTCTTTAGTTTTTAATCTGAACACCCATTTGTTATTGAGTGCTTTCTTACCTTTAAGTAAATTTACCAAATCATAGGTGTAGTTCTTATACAGGGAATCCATCTCCTTTTGCATAGCTTTTAACTACTCAGCCTTTTTCTTATCAACATTGGCTTCTTTAAAGCATTCTGGTTCACCTGCATCTGTTAGTATAATATACTGATGATGTGGATACCTGGTTGATGGTTGGTGCTCTCTGGTGGATCTTCTCAACTGGGGTTCAACTAGTGGCTCTGAAAAAGGTTGCTCCACTTGTTCACCATCATCGAAAACATCTACAGAAGCTTCATTACTAATTGCATCTTCATTGTCTTCTTGCACATCTCCCCCATCATCATGCACCATGGGTGGAGTAGTTAGATCAATATTTATTAGGTCATCAACAAATGGTTGAGTTTTTTCAGCTTTATCAAATTCCTCAATTGTCTAGTCTTCAAGAAAGACCATATCTCTGCTCTTGATCACCTTCTTCTTAGTCGGAACCCATAACCTATAACCAAACTTGTCATTAGCATATCCTAAGAAAATACATTGTTTTGATTTGTCATCAAGTTTACACCATTCATCTTTTAGAATATGTACGAACACTCTACAATCAAACACCTTCAAATGATTGTAGGATATGTCTTTTTCCCTCCATACTCATTTAGGGACATCTCTATCTAAGGGAGCTAATGGAGATAGATTGATCAAGTGAACACCTGTCTACATGGTTTCTCCCTAGTAACATCGTAACAACTTTACTTATGAGAGCATGCATCAAATTCTTTCTATAATGGTGCAATTCATCCTTTCTGCAAAACCATTATGTTGAGGAGTCTTGGGAACTGTTTGTTCATATCAAATACTGTGATCATTGTAGTATGTTACAAATGGACCAATAAATAACAATAATTGTCGATACGAACGCATTTGAGAAATTTCACTGTTTCTCTTTTAACCAAAGCATGAAAATGTTTAAATACATCCAAGACTTGATCTTTAGTTTTCAATGCATATGCCCATACTTTTCTTGACGCATCATCTATGAAAGTACCAAACTAAGAAGCACCACCAAATTATTTTACTTTCATAGGGCTACAGACATCGGAATGCACCAGTCCCAGAATGTCTCTTTTTCTTTGAGGGTAACTTTTATTGAATATAACACAATGTTGTTTATCAACTAGACACTGAACACAACGAGTTAAGGGTATACCTTTCATATTTGGAAAAAGGTTCCTGTAAAAACCCACACGCCATGAACCCAGTCTAACCTTACGTTCTTGTGTCGTGGTTGGTATTCCCATTGTAATCAGCTCAAACGAACCAATTATATGAAGAACCATAAATCCAGGTAAACAAACTAGTTAAACCAGTTAAGCAGTAAAACCAGTCAAATTTAGGTTGTGTAGTCGATTGTTTTAGTTTGTATGGTCGAGAGTAGTCAAATTTAGTTTAAGAAACCAGTCAAATTTAGTTTCTGTGGTCAACTATTTTAGTTTGTGTGGTCGATGGATTATGAGACTGGTGAGTCGACCAGTCAATCTCAGAATCGATTTCATGTAGGAAACTTTCTTAATTTAGAGAGACCAGTCTTTTAATTTAGAGAGGACTCTATATGGAGACTTTCTCCCTATAAAGAGGATGTCCCTTCACTTCCTCTCATTTTTTTGATCAATCTTAAACCTTAGAACTGAGAAAAAGAGAAGAGAAGAAGGAGAAGGAGGCTTGGAGAGAAAGAAAGCTGGGAGGAAGGAGAAAGGGAATTTTAGATAGAGAAATTACCGTTAGAACTTCAACCTACTACAATGAGGATCAACAATAAGTACCTTGACTTTGTAGAGGGATAGGTTGTAGTATGATTATGGATTAGAGACCTTGCTACAAGGAGGATTAGATTCGATTCCATGTTTTAAACCTAAATGATTTGAATATAGAATCCATAGTTGTCACACCCCAATTCTGAACCAACCAGAATGATGTGAGTAAACCGTCATTGAACCAACGATTCACACCAGGATCTCGAATAGACCATGTCCGCTCATACAAACCATTGCACATAACCACAATCAGAATATAAATAATACAGCGGAAGTTTTTAAATAAATGAACTGAGAATCTATTGATAAATTTAAATAAAATATCCAATTATTCAAATTCAAACATAAAATATAATATCCTTACATCCACTTAATCCAACTGAAAATAAATAAAAGTCAAATCAAAGGTACATGCAGAAAGGGCACTCGCATGAAGCGTCATGCTCGTTCTCTCCTGCCTGCACACCCAGAGCAGCAACATCACCATACGCCAGAGCGTTCATATAGTCATCCACCGTATAACCTGCATTAACATCTAAAAATAATGTGTACATAAAGGGTGAGCTCACAACTAACTCAGTAAGACAATCAGACAGTTTTACAATATTATGCATGAGTAACAAATATTTTATACTGTGGTCTGGTTTAAGTTTACAATGTGCTATAGAAAGGTTTGGTGGCCCCCGCACCTCTATACACGAGTGTGTGGCACCTCATGGATCACACCACCATTGGCCCACATGCACCCATCATGGAATAGAGATAGAGCTAAGATATCCCCGTACCTCCCCTGATGCTCTACCCATACCAGTACCTAAGCCCCTATTGGTCAAGGCTTGCAAATTGAGCTCGCAACTAACCAATCCTATATGTCATTAATGTAGGCTCTATCCCAGCACAGCCATCTACGGCATAGAGATAGAGCTAAGGCATCCCCGTACCTCCCCTGATACCCTATCCGCAACTAACCCACTAGGATAGAACAATACGCAGGCAGACCCTATCCCAACATAACTCCCTACGCATAGAGATAGAGCTAAAGCATCGTGGACAAGCCAGCGTCGACCTCGGAGACCACAGTGCCACATTACCATGGCCATGCCAGCATCAATATCGGAGACCACCGTACCACGACCTTCCCCTGATGCCCCACCCGTACCAAGCATGTTAAGATAGAATACTATAAAAAGTGTCAGTGTGAGGAATGATCCCAAGCCCATGCCCACTCTATACACCAACAAAAACAATCACATGCCTAACAATCACATCCTATCAATGCATGAACAATAATAATAACTAAAAGTAAAAGATGGCATGTGAATATGCACAAACATCACATCATATATATTCAGGTTATTAACACTGCCTTGCCCATTAATTATTAGGGTTTAGGTCAGACTCCCTTACCTGACGCTCGTTTGATAGCTTGCTCCACGTCGTAAGATTCAAATGGAATATCACAAAGTCCTACAATATTATTAGGGTTTCATTAGAATAGTTTCTTAGGGTTTCACGTTGGTCGAAAAACCAACAAAGTCCAAAACCAGCCTTTCAGAGATGGCCGGTCGCAACATACCGGTCGCATTACTGTGAGCAAACTAGCAACCGGTATGGTCGACCGGTATGTCTCCGAAAGACCATACATTAGGTTTTTCGACTGCCGACGGTCAATCTCCATGGATTTCAGGGTTTCTCCTATCCATTCTAAATCTGAGCTTTGAGTTAGAGTTATCTCCAACTCATTCAAGTCTAGTTTCGATGAATATCATCTCGAAACTCGAATCTAGGGTTTGACGGCAACTTAGGGTTTAATATCCAATTTAGGGTTTTAGATCAAAACCTACTTTGCATGGTATTGATCCACCCATACAACTATCCTAGAGTCATAGAGTAAGAAGAATGATTAACACACTTACCGTCGACTGGCGTAAGGTGAGCATCGTCAAACGGCAATGGCGACACTTCCTTCTTCTTCCTAGCTTCTTCTCCTTTCCAACCTCCTTCTCTTCTCTAGGGTTTGTGAGAGACAATGGAAAGGATTTGAGGAGGTTTAAAGGTGTTTATATAGGCTAGGATTAGGGTTTAATAACCCTATTAGGATTAGGAAGGTCTTAGGAATCGAAATCAGGAAAGTGGGACCTGTAGAGATCAATTTCCAAATTTTCGTAGTCAGCTGCGCAGAGCTGACCGGTCGACCGGTACCATCGATCGGTCAACATAAAATAACACTTATTTGACTGTCTTTGATCCGATTTCGTACCTGTTTGTCATCCGCTCGTCCCATCTGGCCCAGTGACGATCGGAAGACCTACTAGCATGAAATCAAGGTTTAGACCGAGTTTATGGAGTGTGGGTCTTACAACTCCCCCACCCTTAAAAGAAATTTCGTCCCGAAATTTGCATGTAGGTTTCACAATTCCCCCACCCTTAAAAAAAATTTTGGCCTCGAAATTTAAACGTACCTTGATCGTCGAAAAGGTTAGGGTACTTCTTCCTCATCGCGCTCTCTCTTCCCAAGTAATCTCTTCGACATCTCGGCTTTTCCAATGCACTTTTACATAATGGATATCCTTGGTTCGAAGTTGCTGTACCTTTCAGCTTGAGAGCATCACATGCACCACTTCAAATGTTAAGTCTTCAGTCAAGTCTGGGGGGTCTGCTGTCAAGATGTACGATGGATCCCTAACATACTTCTTCAATAATGAGACATGGAACACATCATGAATGCTTGACATAGATGGTGGTAGAGCCAATTGATATGCTACATTACCACGTCTGATCAATATCTCGTATGGTCCCACATACCTGGGGCATAGCTTCCCCTTCTTACCAAACCTTTTCAGACCTCGCACCGGTGATATCTTCAAAAATAATTTGTCACCCACTGCAAACTCTAGATCTCGACGTCGATTATCCGCATAGTGCTTCTGTCGAACTTGAGCCGTCTTTACTCTCTCCTTGATTTGATCAATCACTCGACAAGTTTCTTCAACGAACTCCAGTCCTACAATTCTTCTTTCTCCCACCTCGTTCCATAACAGAGGTGTTCGACACTTTTTCCCATAGAGTGCTTCGTATGGAGCCATCTGAATTGTAGCCTGATAGCTGTTGTTATAAGCAAACTCGATAAGCGATAGCTTCTCGTCCCAAGCTCCCTTGAAATCTAATGCACAAGCTCGGAGCATATCTTCTAAAATTTGAATGGTCCTTTCTGAATGCCCCTCCGTCTGAGGGTGAAAAACTGTACTAAACTTCAACTTTGTTCCCATAGCTTTTTGTAATCCTTCCCAAAACTTTGATGTAAAACGAGGGTCTCTGTCAGATACTATACTTTCTGGGACGCCATGGAGTCTGACTATATTATCTACATATAGCTTGGCCAGCTTCTCCATGGTATACTGAGGTCTGACCGTAATAAATCGAGTTGTCTTGGTGAGTCGGTCGACTATAACCCAAAGTGCGTCCACTGACCTTGGTGTCAAAGGTAGGCCAGTGACGAAATCCATAGTAATGCAATCCCACTTCCATGTAGGTTCCGGTAATGGCTGTAGTAAACCTGCGGGTCTCTGCCTTTCTGCTTTAACTTGTTGACAATTCAGACACTGGAACACGAAACGAGCTATATCTGCTTTCATACCCCTCCACCAATACAACCTTCTTAAATCATGGTACATTTTGGTACTTCCTGGATGTACCGAATATGGAGTGTAGTGAGCTTCAGTCATAACTCGATCTCTGATATTGCAGTCTTCACTCTCAGGTATACATAACCGTCCATGATACCTGAGTACCTTGTCTGAATCCAAGGTAAAGTCAGGATTGCTCGTACCCTTCTCTAAGTCTTCTTGCACTGTCTTGAGATGTGGATCCTATAGGATTGTTACCTTGACTTCATCAACTAGATCCGGTGAGATCTTCAAAGCTGCGAACATCATGGTGAACTTATGAATTAAGCCTTGCTCGATTGGATCTTCTGCAGTCTCTATTATATACTCTTCATCGCCTTCAATTGAACTTGAGGCTGCGGCACATAATGCAGCATTTGTACTTGGTCTAGCCTCAGGTTTCGATGCCCATTTTCTGCTTAAGGCATCAGCCACCACATTTGCTTTACCCGGATGATACTGGATGTCACAGTCATAGTCTTTTAACAATTCCAGCCATCTCCTCTGTCTCATATTCATATCCTTCTGAGTGAAAAGATAAGTTAAGCTCTTGTGGTCTGACTTTATCTGAAACTTTTCACCGCACAAGTAGTGTCTCCAAGTCTTGATTGCATGTATAACCGCTGCTAACTCCAAATCATGCGTAGGATAGTTTTTCTCATGCTCTTTTAACTATCTTGATGCGTAAGCAATCACCTGTTCTCCTTGCATCAATACACACCCAATACCCAACCCTCAAGCATCCGTATATAAGGTAAACGGTACGCTTGGTTCTGAGATTGTCAAAATAGGTGCAGAGACTAGTCTTGACTTCAAAGTCTGAAAACACTTCTCACATTCATCTGTCCATATGAATTTCTCCCCCTTCTTGGTTAATCTGGTGAGTGGAACAGCGATCCTGGAGTAATCCTCCACGAATCTTCTATAATAACTAGCCAACCCAAGGAAGCTACGAATCTCTGCAACAGATTTTGGTGCTTCCCATCTTACTATAGCAGCTATCTTACTTGGATCAACCTTGATACCGTCTGCAGATACTACATGGCCCAAGAAAGCCACTTTCTTCAGCCAAAACTCACACTTCTTGAACTTAGCATACAACTTCTCCGTTCTCAGCCGCTGTAGGGCTGCTCTTAAGTGTGTTGCATGAGCCTCTCTGTCCTTTGAGTAGAACAATATGTCATCGATGAATACGATGACCGAAGTGTCCAACATGTCATGAAACACTCGGTTCATCAGTTCCATGAACGACGTTGGAGCATTGGTCAAACCGAACGACATAACTAGAAACTCATAAAGGAGAATTGTCAACGCTGGAGCATTGTCAACGCTGGAGCAATGACAATGCTTGCAACTCGTCTTTAAGCACCATCTTCATAGAAGAGAATTGGTTTATGATACTTTGTACCGCATTCAACTGTTCTGCAACTGAGCTACCTTCTTTATATTTCAGGTTAACGAGTTTTCTGATTAGAAAAGCTTTATTGTCCATCATCTTTCTCTCGTACAAACCTTTTAGCTTTTTCCACAATGACTTTGCTGACGTCTCTGTGGATACATGATGGAAGACAGAGTCATCTAGCTACATCCGAATAAAGCCAACGGCTTTTCGATCTAAAGCCTTTCATTCGTCATCGGATGTTTTCTCTGGCTTTGAAATGACACCCTTTATGGGTTCATGCAGGTCCTTCCAGTACATCAAATCTTTCATCTTTGCTTTTTCATCCAGTTGCTTCTGTTCAAGCAGATCATCCTTGCTGGCGTGCTTGCCATCGTCATCATTGTTTACACACTTTTATACAAGCTTAGCTTTGATACCACTTGTTAGGAAAATGATCGCGAATCCTTTTCCCACCTATGTGTAAAATAAACGAAAAAATTCAACAACAAAAGAAAAATGTGAATAGTATAATGAATAGTAATTATGAATAGTAATTTCATAAATAATAACCGTGTGGGGCCACGTGTCTAAAAGAGGTAAAAACATAAAATTGAAAAGAGCACTTATACACACAAACAAAGTAATTTACGTGGTTCAACTATGCGTACACAGCCTACGTCCACGAACGTAATTGGATCTTCTTTACTATGAGAAAATCGAGAGAATAATCGTACAATTAACAGCTTTGGATTTAACTCAGAACCAAACCTCGTATCTGAATTCGAATACCCTTTGTACATCCACTCTCAACTCACTCTCTCAACCCTAAATGAAGAGTATTACAAAAACCCAACACCCCTTCTTTCTCTTTCTGTCTTGTCCTATGCACAAGACGTACTCACCATTTGATGATCTGAAACCTCTTCTTTTCTCCCTATTTATAGAGAAGCATTATGAGAGAAACTGTTAATCCTCACATGTAATCAATGTCATTTTCTCACTATCCATTGAAAATCATGTACGCGTCGATTTCGGTGCGTTCATTTTTGACAAACAAAGCAAACTTTGTTCTTCTCCTTCCTATGCATTAAATGCATGTCTCCCCTTTGTTCCATTTATCTTGCTTTACAATAAATGAGCTAGCCCCTTTTATTGACTTGGGAGGAGTACCCAAGAAAAAATTCGTGATTGTGGATGTTGCAAGAGAGTTTTGAGAGATGGGACTTGTCCCATTCAGATCAAATGGATTTGAAGCCATGGATTAAGATCGATAAAATTGCTTTGTAGCTCACATCTCTATTACCATAAAGATAAATGTAATGATTGAAAAAATTCAAAGACTTTCTATAGATTTGATTGTGTTGTCTCTTTAATAGAAAGTTACAGTAGCTATACGATAAGGTTACATCCCTTAATAAGAGGAACAAACTAAACAAACTAAGCAGAGGAGGTTGTATGTTACAAACAAATATCTAAAATTCAAATTCAAATGTTGTCACTTGAAACCAGAGTCCTATCTTATCCAATCTCTTCGTATTGTTGTCTCATTGATTCATGGACTGTAGTCTACAACCCTAACCAATGTAAATCTCCGGCTGATGTTGGTGTACAAAGATTTGGATAAGAACTTGAGGGTGAGTTATCTTCAACTTGAAGGGATTCGTATGTGAACCAGATTACTGATCAGGTTTCGACAAAATTGATTGACAGAAAAAGCAAAACAAAACATTGAAGAAGAAGGCAGCAGGTTATACAAGCAAATTGCAAAGAGCAAGGGAGGGGGAGAGAGATGCAGAGGGCAGCGGGAAAGAGAGAGTAAGGGGATAAGGGATCGTTGTGCAGACGGGGCAACATCAGGTCACTAGTAGAACGTGGCGACGGAGAAAGATGATGTCACACCCCAATTCTGGTCGAACTAGAAGTGTGAATGAACCGTCAAAGAACTAATAGCCCAAGTCAAGATCACGTAGGACCATGCCAACAATCAAACCATACATTCCACATAATAAGAGATAATAGTAAATAGCATAATTTTATTAATAATGAACTGAAAGTTAAATGATAAATATTCAATAAACCAATTATTAAATGTAAATCAATTTGTAGTTTAAATATCTATTATAAATCCCATAAGCCAAATATGAAAATAAACCCTAAGCATAAACACAACAGAAACACTCCATGATGAGTCATGCTTGTCCTCTACCGCTTGCACATCCATAGCCGCCACGTGTCCATACGACGGCGCATTGATATAATCTTCGACAGTAGTACCTACATCATCAACTAAAAGAATACAATATCGTGGGATGAGCTCACAAAGTAGCTCAGTGAGAAAGCAAAATAATACAACAAACATGTACATGATGTCATATTCATATCTTTGGTCTAGTTTAAGTTTGCAATGTGTTATGGTAAGGATAGGCGGCCACCACACCTGCATATACGAGAGTGTGAGCACACCCAATGGAAATGCACCTACCAACTTTGCTGTCGTCCCACAATATTTACTATAGAATAAAGATAGAGATAGAGCCTAACGGATCACACACCTCTAGTACTCAACCTGATACTCTATTCCATACTAGTACATATGCCCCTACTGGCGAGGGCTTGCAAACAGGGTTCATAACTAACCAATCTTAGATGTCAACAAGATGTATCTAAGGCCTTACCCTAGCATCTTTCAATACGACACAGAGATAGAACTAGGATCCGCTGGCAGAGCTATAGCCACATACCGCGATCATCCCCCTAATACCTTATGACATACTAAGTCCGCTAAGGTAACGCCAATACAACAATGTCAATGTGGTGAATGATTTGATGTTACAACCTCTCTCCATTCAACACACCGACCACACACATACACATGTCTATCCCTACCATCATCCTCATAACAGAACAAGAATAAAATATGCATGAACAATAATAGAAATTTATTAGATGGCATGTTGCTTGTACAATCAACAGAACATAGCAATAGGCATTAACATAGAAACATAACAAGGTAGTTTATTATTAATCCCATTAGTTTTGGTCTTGTCCTTCACCTGTTGAGTGATGTTAGCTCCTCTCCCAAGCTTAGAAGATTATCTTGGATTAATTAAAAACCTAACCAATTAAAAGAACTTAATTAGAGTTCCGTTCTGTCAAGTTACAATAGTCTAATTCACTGTCCGATCTGGCAAATACCCCTTCCAAACATTGTCTGGTGGCATGACTGGTCTTGCATTGATTGACTAGTCATTCGGACAAACCCTGTCATACTTCCGGAGAGTGACCAGTCTCTTGTTCCGTCTGTCATTTTACCGACCGGTTACAGGACCGGACAACCCCTGAGTTGTACTCCAAGTTGTGTTCCAGCCTATTTCCTTTCCTGAGTTGATTCTTTGGCTCTCAATGGGATACATCCTAAAATCATTCTATGGTCACACTATTCTAGGATTTGTTCTCATTATAACTCAGTTATTAGATCTTGATTACTCTCACAAATCTTATAACAAGCTGTCAAGGGATTATGGTGTTGGGTCGGATCTACCCAAACTATGATTGTAGATCTGACCTTAAGACAACCTAACCTTCTACAGAATAAGGGACTTACCATTGGTTCCTCAATATTGTGGGTTGGAAGCCGACGGCAACTCTTTTTGCAGAGCCTTCATCCTCTTCAAGCTTCTTCCTCTCCAAGCCTTCCTCTTCTCAACTCTTTCTCACAATTCTAAGATTTAGGGATGGATAAAAGAGTAAGAATAGGTGGAGGGACGTCACTTTTATAGAGGATAAACTTCCATAGAGAGTAGGATTCCAATTAGGAAGGAGTCCAAACTTGAAAAACTTTCCTAAACTCGGAGTCAGTTTTTTGATTTAACCAGTCGACTGTCCAGTCGCCCAATCTGCAGACCGGACAAACCTAGTTGTCCAACCGAAAAACCTACGAAAGAGTTTTCTTACTTGGTTTTGTATTTCCTTCACCTGGTTGGTTCGCTTGAGCCTGTTATGATAGGAAGACCTGGCACGACACAATTAGACTGGATTAGTGGAATGTGGGTCTTATAGATGAGATAGTAGAGACACGAGGATTGCGGAGGATATTAGACCTTGTCATGACTTATCTAAACTCTCACTTTGATATGCAATGAAAGAGGGAGAGAGTGTGATAGAGAGACGAGCAATACCATTACTTTCGTGTCTTCATCTGGAGGAACAGCGGCAGCACCTGCACCTGCATCCTAGAGGTACATTTCGACCCCCCCTCTCTCTCTCTCTCCTCCATAGATTATAGAAAAGATCATTTGTGATTCTACTCTACCATCTTTGTTTTCTTCTCAAAGCTGTTCCTCAATCTATGTGCATAACAATGATTTCCTCTATGAAAATTAATGAATTTGAAATCTAGGGCACAAAAAGAGAAAAAAAAAAAAAGAAAAGAAAACCCTTAGTTCGTGAAATTTTTTTCACTTGTATCATGAGGGATAAGTTTTTGGGTTTTGTTTGTAGGACAAGTATAGTTATTGTTCTTGTGATAATAATAACATATTGCTATTTTTTATTTGTTTTTTTAATGGATTTTAATAATCATCCTCCCTTTTAAATGTTGGATGAGATTATTTATGTTATTGAATTTTTCTATGCAAATGCCTATCTTTGTTTCAAATTGAGTTTGATTGTATACTAATGGGGAGTTTTATTTTGGTTTTCTTTTTATAGTTTGATTGTATTAGTTATATTTGTTCAGGTAATTGGATTATGAGTTATTAATTCTAACCCCAAACCCCCCTCTTTTTTTTTTGGGGGGGGAGGTATAACACCCCAATCAGCCGAGGTGTTAAGCTAGCTAGTGTTATATGGAGGGCAAGAGATCTAGGGGTGTTTTAATAAATTACTCCTTAAGGCTTGCAAAGGTAAATAAATTGTATTGTGTTATTTATTAATGTTAGTTACATATGGTATATGAGAAATAGGTTTAAGTTGGTTTTAGTCTTGTATAAGTATGTGAATGTGTTTGGCTTTGGCTAGACTACAAAAGAATATTCAATTTAAACTTGTGAAGATGACCATATGACGTAAGTAGTTTTATCTGTAAAAATTAATGATGATAATCTTGTAGGCTAGTGCTAATTTTTAGAATCTAAATGATATAATGCTATGAGGTCCAAGGTTCAAGCAACATATGAGGCATGTGGGTTAATATTATTTTGTGTTAGCTAACTTAGAGTGGGGTCCACAATGAGGTAGTTGCCCACTATTGGTGGACTTATTTTATTGTGTGAATATTTTATCCATAATGACATTGGGATAAATTGAATAATTTATGAAGAATGGTTTTGACATAGGAGAAGGGTATGAAGTAAATAGAGGTTTGTACGGAGGGCATAAATGATCCCTAATTTAAAAGGGGTCCCTAAAACACAAAAAAAAAAAAATAATGCAACTAATAAATTTTAAAGCAAAAGCATCTATTAGGGGCAAGAGGGACCTTTCACTTTTAGTGGATTCTCTCTAAGAATGGCCTAGAAACTCATGGAATGGGTTATGTTAGGGGCATTGTTGGTGTTCTAAAAAAAATGAGTGGGAATTTCTGAAAAATGTCAGTTAATGGGGATACCAAAATGTGTTAAACACCATTCTTTCTTTATCCTTTGGCAAGAAAAAAAAAAAAAAAAAACGTGAAAGGGGAAAAGCTGTGGAAAATTCGTGAACTTGGGGAGAAGGCTTCTTGGTGTTCTTGGGTTTTGGAGGAAACCGATTTCTTCTTCTTTGGGAGATCTTTGTGTAAGGTTAATTGTTGGAATAAGTTGGGAGAAGAAAGTTTGAGATTTCTGGAAGTGTCCATCTTGGATATCGTTGGGATGCGATTCCTTTTTGCTGTTGGAATTTCAGCAAATCGAAGATGTCGACTTTTGCCAGTGAGCATTGAAGAACAGTTTTGGATTTCATCATTCAAGGTGAGTTTATGATATGCAAGGTTAATTTAACCTCTATTTATTGACTATTAGGAATAGTATATATATTTTCAGCTTCTATAATAAGTTTTAATGGAGGTATTTTGGTAATGAGGAAGTGCTAAAAACGTTGGGAGCTGGGTAATATCGATTTCAGCAAGCAAAGGGCATGGAAAATCAAAATCATGGGTTAATCTTCAACCATATTGGGGTAAGCATCGTAGTAGTGAGCTATTATCTTTTGCATGATGGTCTTAGAAGCTGTTAAATAATGTTTCAGATTGGGGAACCTAAAAACTAACCATTACATTTTGGTTTATAGCTGAAAACGTAGGAAGGTAGGAGAGGAGCTCTAGAGGTGAGTTTGAGAAGAAACTTATGGTTTTCACTGCTGGAAGCTATTGGGTGTATGTGTGTGTGTCTTTGATCATTGAAGAAGGTATGGAGGATTCCTAATATTTCAGAGGCAAAATCCCAGCAAAATAAAGTGCTGGAAGAGGAAGAAGGTTCATAAGTTACAGCAAAGAGTAATGCACATGCAAGCTAAAGAAATTGTAGAATTTGATGTTGCAGCAGTACTTCTCTTTGATCCTACCATTGTAGCTCCAGGTAAGTTCTGAACTCATTTCTAAGATTAGAGATTAGGTTGCATGTTAAATCCATGCATGGAAAATGGGGTTTGAATTACAATCTTGGGTTTCTAATTGGTAGAGATGATGAACAGTAACACTGTTCATCAAAGCTCATACAAGTGAACATAAATGATAATGCATGTATGTATGAGTGGGGGAAAATGAATTTTTATAGATAGAGGCTGCTTGTTAGACTTCTTTTTAATCAATTTGAGATGTTATGAGTGATTGATAGTGGTAAGTTTAATAGAAACAAGAAGAAAAAGGGAAATTTTTGTTAGTGCAAATTTTTGTTAAGAAAGTGTTATGTTTCCCGCATGGAGGACCTAAAAGGACATGAAAATTCATTGTAGAGATAAATGACTTCATTATAGTGCATTCTAGGGGGTTAGAAGAGAAATATTAAATTAATTGAGGCCTCTTATGCTCAGGTGTTTAAGCTTGGACAACACGGTAAGGGATTTTAAGCTTAAGCCAAAGCGAGGTCAGTTTTGGTACAAAGGTTCAGGTAAAAAAAAAAAAAAAAACGATACTTCCCAATAGTTTCAACATTATTTTTGGGGTTTGCTCATGTATTTTATGTGTAGGAAACATGGTTTTATGGCTGTAGGAGGTGAAGAGCTTCTTATTGCATTCGAACCTTACTTTGAGTTCAAGAAGTTGTAACTAAGGAACTTGTAGTCATTCCAGGTGAGTGTTTTCCTCTCTTGTAGCTGACTATTTATTGACTATAATGCATGTGATAAGTGTAAGTGCATGAGTGGTGTTTACTTGTGTTGTTTAATGCAATGCATTATCTTGAAATATTCAGTGTGTTATATAACAGAATATGAGTTTGTCTTTTAGTCAAGATATGTTGCGATAAATGTGGAGCTATAAATTCATGCTATATAATGGAAGTAGGGCTGATTAATGTTTATGTTGTCTCAAAGTAAGGAGTGACTCATGGAGTTTGTAAAAATAGGATTAAGTGATATTTTGTCTTTAAGAAACTGAGTTATACTTATGTGGACATCAATGACATGAGTTGTGAAGGATTAGGCAAGGATAAGATATTAGATATTGTTAATGTACTGTTTTAATTATATGTGGACAAAATGCTTGTGGACTAAGAAAGCAATGCACTGATAGGTCTTTAAAGTGTTTTTTATGGATGTTCTCATAAGTATTTGAACAGCAAGCATTGAAAAATGAGTTTGTCTCCATGTTAGGTTGTGTAACTTCTTTAGTGAACTCTTATGTAAGCTTGACGTTTGTAGAGCTATGGAACTAAGGTTTTGATTAAGTGAATAAATTGTTATGGCTGTGAACGAATTTTCCTAATGCTATATGGACAACAAGTTAACTTATAGAATGTTATGAAAGGAAAGTTAGTTATGAACACAAACGGATAAAAGACCTTTGAAATAAGGAAACTATGGAGTGAATGGTCTCCAAGAACCTATGTAGACATGAGAAAGGAAAAGCCATTGGTGTAGCAACAGTCTTGTGTCTAACGCCACCAAGTGAGTTAGCCAATGGGGTGTTTTGAGCAAGATATATATTTATACTCGGTGAGCTCATACACCATTTATGAATGGAAGATAGAAAACAAGGAATGGGCAAGACATGTAGATAACCCAGTGAGCCCAAAACACCACTAAATATGTAAGATAAGGAGTATATGGGCAAGATACATAGATAACTTGGTGAGCCCAATACACCACTAAATACGTAAGATAAGGAGCATATGGGCAAGATACGTAGATAACCTGGTGAGCCCAATACACCACTAAATATGTAAGATAAGGAGTATATGGGCAAGATACGTAGATAACGCGGTGAGCCCAATACACCACTAAATATGTAAGATAAGGATTATATGGGCAAGATACGTAGATAACCCGGTGACCACTAAATATGTAAGATAAGGAGTACATGGGCAAGATACGTAGATAACCCGGTGAGCCCAATACACCACTAAATATGTAAGATAAGGAGTATATGGGCAAGATATGTAGATAACGCGGTGAGCCCAATACACCACTAAATATGTAAGATAAGGAGTATATGGGCAAGATACGTAGATAACCTAGTGAGCCCAATACACCACTAAACATGTAAGATAAGGAGTATATGAGAAAGATACGTAGATAATCCGGTGAGTCCAATACATCGCTTGATAAGAAAAATAAGTACCATTGGCTTAACAACAATCTCGCGTGTAATATCACGGAATGAGTTAGTCAATGGGATGTAAGTAGACAAGATACATAGATAACTCGGTGAGTCTAATACACCACTTGATATGTAAAATAAGGAGTAACTGGGCAAGATACGTAGGTAACCCAGTGAGCCCAAATACTCAACTTTATTGAATCTAAAGATGAAGGACTAGATACTAGCAAACCATTGAGCCTAGAAATAAAAGACAAGATAAGGGTGAACCGTTGAGTCTAGAGAGACAAGATACGAACAAACATTTGAGTCTAGAAATGAAAGGAAAGATATGGGTTAACCGTTGAATCTAGAAATGTAAGGCAAGATAAGGGTGAACCATTGAGACTAGAAATGAGAATCAAGATACGGGCAAACCATTGAGTCTAGAGCTGAGAGACAAGATACAAATATATCCATCGAGTTAGATATGTAAATAGTACAATGATGTTGCAAATGAAAAGTGGTAAGTTTTGTGGAAAAAAGATAATAAAGAAAGATAATAGTAATGGAGTAACATGCTTATGTAAGGTCAAGTTAAGGATTATAGGAGCTCATTGTTTATGGTTATGTTCATTCAAAGATGACCTATGTTATGAAATGTTAAATTACAAGTTTATGTTTCTTGTGACAGGAAATGCTAAGTTTACAAGTTTATGATTATTATGAAATGAAGGATAAGTATCATGTATGCTTGTATATATTTTTCTGCCAAGGTGGAATTCTACTCACTGAGCTTTGGCTCACCCAAGTTGATGAAAATATTTTACAGGTAAGTAAAGTGGAGACGAGGATGAGCTGGATAGCAGATGAAAGTCCAAGTGGGGAATTCATCACCCCTTTTGGCACATAGTTGAAAATTTATTTATGAGACTTGATTATAATTGTATTTTATTAGTAAGGTTTTGTAATGATTATTATATCAAGCCACCAGAGGTTGTAGTTTATATAATTTTAAGACTTCCGCTGTGTTTATGTCAAAGTGATGTATGATTCATGAATGAGTGGAGTATGTGATAAAGGAGGAAGAAAAAAAATTATTCTAGATTTTTATCGAGTTTTTCATAATTAAGAATGTATGTTTTAGACCCGACCACCAATCCGAACCCGTTTCCTGGGAGGACTGTTAAAGGAGGGGGGGGGGGGTAGAACAGCTAGAGGCCTCAGTTACATTGGATACATGAAGCCAATGAACATAATGTGACCAAATAACCACGCAGATACTGGTAACGGCCTACTTAGCAAGGGTATGAGCAATCATATTTGATCCCCTTGGAATGAACATAAAACAACAAACAGAAAATCACCAGACAAATCTCGGATATCATCAAGATGAAGAGCAAACTTTCTCAAAACTTGTGGATCAAAGTAATGACCTCTTTACAGTCCAACTCGATGAAAAAAAAATTCAAACCATCCTCCACTGCTGCTCCAAGTGTCATCCTGATAGCTTATGCCTCCACAACATTTGGCTTTGAAAAAATAGATGGAGAGGACACCGCCTTGATAATAATCTCATTTTAATCTTTGACAACAAAGCCCAAAGCACCTTACAGATGTTATCAACCTAGCTTGCATCTGTGTTAATTTTAACAATACATTGGGAGTTGGGGAGGGGGGACACCAAGTCTGAATCGGCGAATTAGAATTAGAATGGCATACAAAGCCGAACTTAGGGTGTCACACTGCTGCTGTGAAGAAGAGAGGAACTCCATAAAGTCTTCTTCCGCCTTCCTGCATACATCAACGGGAGATTAATCCTTTAGGTTAAAAATTAGATCATTCCTAGATTTCCACATTGACTAACATATAAATGTTGCGAGGCTAAAGGCTTCGGATGCAATCTGTTTAGAAGACTAAAAGAGATGATGCCAACCATTAATCCATTGAAAGAAAGGATATTCATCATCTTCAGGAACCTGGAGAGAGAGAGAGAGAGAGAGATGAACAGAAAGGATATTCATCATCTTCAGGAACCTGGAGAGAGAGAGAGAGATGAACCTGGCTAGACCGCACTAGCATAAGGGCAAGAGAGAAGAATATGAGTGATCGATTCTGATGTAGCATCACATCTCCTATAGACAATGTCCAAATTCAGATTTATTTTTTGAAGTACCTCTCCCGAAGCAGATCCTTGACCATAGCCACGTCACAAAAAAAATTTAATCTTTGTCAGAGATAATAAATGACAGGCTGTCGAAAGGATTTCCCCCCCCCACCCCCACCCACCCACAAAAAAAATAAAATAAAATAAAGCAATCCACCTTAGGAAAGAGACTCAAAGAAATTTCCTTAATAGCCTATGCATCATCATGATGGAAAAATAAATCAAGGAGATCATACCTCCACACCCAATTATGAGGATCAATAATATCACTCACAAACACAAGAGGACAACCATGAGGCTTCGGATGCTGAATAGTAAAGCCTTTCAAGGATGGAAACCGTTTATCTTCCCAGATTTTAATCTTTGTACCTTTTTTTTACCTTCCAAAGTAAACCATCCATAATAACCTTTTGTCCATCCAATATGCTCCTCTAAGTCCATGATGGGTGGTTCCCCAAGCTTGCATTCAAGAAATCTGAATGAGGAAAGTAGATTGACTTGAAAATTTGTCCTCAAAAAAATCCTTGATTTTTCAACAGAAGCTAAGCCAATTTAGCATGAAGAGCTTAATTTTGGATCCATGGATCTCTCAAACCCAACCCCATTTTTCTTTTGATTTGCACAACCTACTCCAAGAAATCCAATGCATTCCATTTTAATCCTTCCCATTACTCGAAAAAAATTCTGCGGCCTCCTTCGAATTGAATCATGATGGGATTTGGGCAGCCTCCTTTCCAAAAAGATTGAAATTTGAAATGGAAAGAGCCCTGTTTTAGTTCAAGTTATAGGAATCTTCAATGGAAGTGTGGATTTCAGGTTTTTTTTGTTGAGTTGATGAATATGTCGTAGCTGGGAATTTGCATTTTATCCAATCTGTCAAATCTGACGGGTCCAATGCTTCCATTTTTCTCTTCGGAGAGGCATTTAGATCAGAAATTCTCCTTATCACCTCACCGTGCGCTGGTCAAGCTTATTACCATATATCCTTACCTCTAATCCCTATGGCCCTATCCCAATTCCCATATGGATGTATTGATTTAGAATTAATTACATGGGTAGAAGCTTCACTTTCTTTTATTTATTTATTTATTTTTTTGCTAACGATAGGTATTCAGACCTTTGGCCTAACTAGTTCCGTGGGCCTATATTGACCCAACAACCACATGGACTGGATCATTTTAGGGTTGAATGACAACTAGTCCACTTACACCCAAAGCAGAAAAATAGCACTTAACACCCCGTGTGAGTGGCCCCAAGACAATAAGAGGAGTCAAATTCATAACCTCTCACTTCTTGAGGCGTAGGCTCCTTGCCAACTAAGCTACCCCCTTGGTGTTAAAGCTTTACTATTTCATTGTGGTGTAAACTGTAAAGGCCCCAAAATTAATTCACAGATTTGCTGATCTTACACATTGTTTTCCCTGGTTTTATTTTCCCTTTCCTTGATGTTCATTGCTTGAAGTGGCATAACTCCATTAGCATATGCATACTGGTCGGGGGATATTATTGCGTTGTTATTGAAAGACCTTAATATGGCAAGTTACATATGTTGAAAGTCTCGAGTTGCCTTTATCTATCTTCCTCTAAGTCAATGTTGGATGGTCCAGGAATGTCGCGATCTTTGAAGTTTTTCATATTCTACCTTTGCCACAAGAAAATAATTCTTATTCAAGCAAAATTACTCTCATTTGCTCTCTTATATGTGAGTCTTTAGCTCAAACTGGCAGAGCACTTGGGGATTCCCCAAAAAATGGTGATTTTAATCCATCAAATCTCATTTTGCTTAGCATTATTATTTACATATAATTGAAGGAGTACTAGGAATTTATATGTATGAGACAAATAAATATTACTTAAAGATAGTATTTTTATAACTATTGAATTTTAAGAACTTGTCACATTGGCAGTGTAGTTGGCTTAACGGTAATTTAAGAAAAATGTCTCAATTCTCCCACATGGCAAGTTGTAATGGTATTTGTGTATATATTGGATGAAATGGTAAGAATAGTGGTATATTCTGTAATTTTGATGTATATTGAAGAAATACTTTTGACTGATTAGTTGCCTTTACTGACTTTTCTTCGGGCAATTCAAGTTCAATATCAGTCCGTTTCCACCATTCTCGGTTCTCCCAATCCTTGGGGAATTGTGCGATTTTCTGGACAGAGAAAATGCCAAACTCGAGAAACTCATGAGAAATGACGTATAAGAAGAAAAAGGAAAAAAAATCTTTTTCCATTTGCTAAGTAATTAACTCTTTCTGACCCTTGTTGAAATAACAACACATCCAGGTGTTGATAATGTGTTTACCATACAAGTTCTATTTTTTACCAGAGAAGTATATTATTTCCCATATATTATTTATTTGCTCAAAAACTTTTTTTTTTTTCTTTGTGACAGAGACAAGAAAATTGTTTCTTTTTCAGGAACATTTTTACATAATAGAATAATTACCGTACAGTGCTTATTGGATCACTTTTTTTTTTCCCGTAGAAGCACATGCAGAATTTTTTATTCAGTGAGAAGCTGAGTTACGTAAAGTTGTAGTAGAACATAAGTCCATCAATTATGGATTGACATTTCGACAAATTGTCATACACATCAACGACGTAAACTTCTGGGTTAAGGATCCGAATTCAGTGTAGTATGTAAAGAGTAAGCATTCACCCTAATTCACCTATAAGATGTACTGTGGAGAGGAATATCTTGGGTTACTCTTTCCTCTGTTCCCAGTCTAGAGGGAGTCAAGTCATTGCTTCAATATCAAAGATCCCATTTAAAAGTGGTCTCGTGGTGTAATTCCTAATATTATAATCAATCAATGATTCAAAAAACTTTTACTTTCTTGACTACTAGTCAACTTGACTTGAGACTTTCACTGCTTGGTCGACAATAGTGCCAATGTCGATTCGTTCCAAAAGATCTTATATATCTTCCTTTCTGTCATACTTTATCTTCTCATCCCAGTTCCCACATTTCATCTCTCCTCATTCTTCCTCAATGGGTACCCCCAAAATGGTTTCGGTAACCCCTACAATCAGGAAAACCCTACTTGTTATTGGATTGGCCGGAATATTAGTCGGGCTAATGGTGGAATCAGCTGCCGGCCGGGATAAGCGTTGTGGTGCTGTCTATGGCTGCTCAAAAATATACACAGGTAATCAGGTGGGTGAGATTGTGACACAAGAGTTCTTTGATAGGATAATCAATCAGTCCGATGCATCCTGCCCCGGCAATGGCTTCTATACCCGTGATGCATTCCTGGAAGCCCTTAGTTCCTCTACAGAATTTGGCATGGTTGGCTCTCTAGACGACTCTAAGCGTGAGATTGCAGCATTCTTCGCACATGTCACGCATGAGACTGGACGTGAGTTGTTTTTTTGTTTTTTTTTTAAGTCACTCTTCTATTCACTCTTGTTTTATTGTCCTCAACACCATTTGGGATTTTCTATTTGGCACTGATCCGACCGATGGCAAGAGGGCCTTAACACCTGCCGTTGTCAAGTAGAAAGATCCCACCTAATGATGACAGAAGACCATACATATAGTCGGTAGTATTAAGCTTATAGCCATTGTGTACAGATTTCTGTTACATAGAAGAGATCAGTGGTGCGTCTCAGGACTATTGCTATGAGGCAAACATACAACCGTACCAGTGCGTAGCCGGCAAGAGTTACCATGGCCGTGGACCGCTGCAGCTAAAATGGAATTATAATTACGGGGCTGCAGGATACAGCATAGGATTTGATGGGCTAAATTCTCCTGAAATTGTGGCTGATAATCCTCTGATTTCATTCAAAACAGCATTGTGGTACTGGATGAACCATTGTCACTCAATCATAATCACTCGCAAAGGATTTGGGGCAACGATTGAAACCATCAATGATGCAAATGAATGTAATGGTGGAAACCCAGCGGCCGTGGACGCTCGTGTTCGGTATTATAAGGAATATTGTAAACAATTAGGTGTCTCAACTGGTGACAACCTCACTTGCAAGTCAAATCCTTGTGACCCCAACTCTTCTTTGGTTTATGTGAGTATTTTGATTCAATAATTACTGCTTAAAAGAGTTTGGAATTATAATAATTCTCGCACACTTTGTGTGGAGGTGGATATTTGTATTTCTAAATTTATAATATAATGAATTTACATCTTTAAATGTTACAACGGATTAGAGTTTCAGTTCTATCCAAATACATTTGAAAACAATAACTTGAATTCTATTTTATCCACAATCGTTTGAATTTGAAATCAGTCTTGATATATTAGATAATGTTGATTGTAAACCTCTTGGTTTTTAACAAAAAAAAAAAAAAAAAAAAATTCCTCTTGGTTTTACCCATACCACATTATCTGAATGAGTTTCGTTAATACTATTTTCCTCCATACATATCATGGTACAATGCTATTTGGTCTTGGACTTGAAGATCACGATCAAATTAGAGCATAAAGCAGGGCTTGAGAAAGTAATAATCAATAAATTAGGAGTCATACATTTTTTTTTTGGGATGGGGGTGGAGGTGGAGTTTGAACCCATTTTTGAGGGATTTTTTTTATTTAGATCGGCCCTTGGAATCCATCAGATCGCGAAAAACCCCCTAACCCCTTTCCTCTTAAATAACAAATATGTCTCCTTGTATATTGTGGTTTCCGATTTGATCCCTTGGCATGCATTCATATGGACCCTTTTTGTAAGGCTTTGTCTTATTGTAATTAATTTGATAACTAAATTTTATCACCCGTTTTGTAACCATTGGATCTTAAAGATCATTTTCTTTAAAAAAAAACCACAGCTGCTTCTCTTGAATTGTCCTGGTTTTAGGAAATGTGCACGGAGAAACTCGTTCAGTATCTTTTAGCGCCTTGGTTAGAGACAGTGCTACAATAAAAGAGAATCACGTTGGGGGAAAAAAGGGGCGGGGGGGGTTTTTTCTTTTTTTTTTGGCCGGGGGGGGCCCCGTTTGGGGTTTTCAGTCACCTTTCAATGGCTCCCTTAATGTATGTGCCAGGAAGTGTATGAAAACTCAAAATGCCTGAAACTTTTTTTTTTGGGGTTGAGCAGCGGGGGGGGGGGGGGTGTTTGTTGACGTTTTTAGTTTAATCTATCTACTAAGAACTACCTTTGTTTATATTATTATATACTTTCTAGTCAAGGACTCAAGCGTCAATTGAGTCAGTAGTTTTCGTTCTCATTGAAATATTGAATCTACATTGCGGAGAGAGAAGTTGAACACTGATGCTTAAACATGGCCTTTTTCTTTCCCTGAACGAAACAGAGAAATGCAAGTAACTTGAAAAAAGAAAAAGGGAACCGCCAGCAGCAGCAAAGTGCTGGTTTGCAGACTCCATTGGCAAGATAATAAGTCCGTTGGATCAGGCACCTTTGTAGCACCCCAAATGCAAGGGAGGTAGCAGCTGCCGTTGGATATGCACCTGTAACGAATGGAATTCGATAGTCATAAAGTATTTGATGCAAAATAAAGAGGGGAAAGCTTGTTAGGAAACCAGAATGCTTTCGCCCTTTTAAACATCCCCGAAACCTATTCCCATAAACTGCAACTCCCACTGATCCCACCCAAAAAAGAAGATTTCCATTGGAAATGTATTATCAAACTAAATCCCCCCCCCCCTTCTCCCCCTCTCAACAAAAACCCCCCCAAACCCCCCAACAACACTCCCCCCATCCCAATCCAATAAAACCCTTCCCCCCCCCATAAACTGCAATTCCTCCCATTCTAGGTTTTGTCCCTCGTTCTTGAAAGAATAGAGGCTTCTTCCTTGGAAATGTATTATAATTTTAATGTTTTGAATTTTATTAGATTCAAAATATTAATAGGCACATTTTCAAGTGATATTGAAGAGGTGAGCTTTTCCTAAAAGGCACCTTTATAAGTGGTGATTTGTTTCTTTTTAATAGACACCTAAATAATCAATAGGTGTGACTATTGGTGATATGTCTAAATGGTTAATAAATATGTCTGTTGATAAAGATATGATGTTTGGGCAATATTCTTTGGAGACAACCATTGGTGTTGTCTCTTCTCCTATAAATAGAGAAGGTTTAACCCATTAATGATATAAAAATAACAATAACCTGGTTTGACAATCCCACTAGTGTTGAAATTAATTTTTACCTATTGAGCATAACCTTTTGAATCTCTGAGTAAACCATGAGAGTAAGTGTAACACTTATCTGTTTTTTATTAAGGTTGTTTTATCTTGGAAATTGATTCACAAAGAACCTGGTTAAAAACATAGAGTGTGACTGCAATTATAAAGAGAGTAATCTTGACTATCACTCAACCCTACCGTTCGTTTGTCGCATCTGATACATCAATTTAATGATAGTTTTGATGCCTACTTTGGTGAATTCATGGATGCATACTTGGAGTATTTGAGTAAGTCATTTTTAGTTTATTTATAATTATATATCTCATGTTCATCTCATCTCTAAGATGATGTTTGTGGTGCATATATTACAACAAAATGTGCTGCAATCTTTTTCCGAAATCCTCTTTGGTTATCCTTGATAACCATTAATAACAATCCACAATTCACGGTTTTAAGGTTGCGGCTGAAAATTCCATGCATATGACACATCAGCAAGATAAGCCTTGCTAATTCAAATGTTTAAATTACCGTTGTACATATTCTCCTTTATTCTTGGGTTATAACCCAGTCTATTAAGTTGTTGTTGTAAGTCTCTATATAAGAGACCATACGATGAGCAATAATATCATCAAGACTTTTACATCTCTCATACATTCTTTGAGTTCTTCTACATGGTATCAGAGCTATGAGCTTAACAACAATTTTTTTTCCGATCATAGTCATGTCTTCCACTCCTTCGACTGATGCAACTTCTACAGTTCACCTCCAATCGAAACTTGACATGTCATCTGACTTGTCAGTGCGGCAGCACTCCAGTGTGACACAGGTGCACCATTTGGCTATAGAAGATGCTTTTTTGAATATCTCATTGGCCGAAATTGTATCAGCCATATCTCGACCATCTGAACTCAAAATCAGTCCGTTCAAGTTACACCTTCCACCATTTTGGATTCTCTATTACATGAGAACAAAAAACAGAGTGATTAGAGAGAAAAAAAAATTCAAAAAGAAGAGCAAAGAAGGGGGGGAGAAGGGTTTTTGAGGGTTTTGCTTATTAGGTGAGCATTCAATCACCCACCAACCTCATCCTTGCTTGTCAATGGTGCATTAAAGAGTGGTGAGAAATTGGTGAGGCTTTCATTGAACATTTCATAGTGATTGTGAGCTTGTGTGAAACTTCATTGGAGTGTTGGTGTGTGTTTAGAGTTTGAATCCTTCCACCAACCATCAAGGAGAGGAATTAAGCTCTATTGATATGTATTTGAGAGCTTGAATGGTTGTTGGGTAGTAATGAGATATGTATGAGCTTATGTGACATTTCATTGGAGTGTTGGGTAAAGAATCTTTTCAAGAAGAAGAGAAAGAAGGGAAATGAATGCAATTTTTTTTGTACAACAACTTGAAGATTCAAGTTTCATCAGTTGCGAGTTAGTTGAAGATTCTAGTGAGTTGTGTAGAGCTCCAGAGACATCTCTAGATTTTCGCAAGTAATGGTTGTAAGCATTTCTTTGCTTTGTATGTTTACCTTGCTTCCATTTACATATATGCTAGTGTAAGTTATTGTATTGAATACCTAACTCGTGGGGAAAATTTTGTAAGACAATAATTAGCCTAGAAACTGATATTGTTAGTGACAAATTATATTCCATGATTCAAGGAGATAATGATAAGGAAGACATCTCTATGAATCAAGGAGATAATGATAAATATAAGATTGGATGACATAGTTGATATGTGTACCTATATTTGAATTTAAAAGATCTCCATGAATCAAGATTGACAGATTACAAGGAGATACTGATAAGGAAAAGATCTCCATGAATCAAGGAGATAACGATAAGGATGAGATTAGATGACACAGTTGATTTGTGTATCTACATTTGAAATTGAAAGATCTCCATGAATCAAGGAGATAATGATAAGATTCATGGAGATAACGATAAGGATGATACAACAGTATCTTGTAATTATATTTGAATTTGAAATTCAAATCTTTGCTTAAGGGTGTAACCCTATCTTGTATAAATTGTAATCTCTATATAAGAGACCTTATCATATGTAATGAAAAACAAGAAAACAAAAATGACTTCTTTCAACAACTGTATTTCTCTTTATCGTATCAGAATAGTAACCTACATAGCAACTACATCGATCCTTATCCATGGCTTCAACTCCATTTGATCTGAATGGGATAAGTCTCATCTCTGAAGACTCTCCTGCAACATCCACAGTAACGAATTCTTCTCCGCCTCTGGTAATCTCTAATATTGCCAGTCTCATTCCAATTAAATTATCCTCTACAAATTATATGCTATGGAAGTCCCTTTTTGAGCCTATCTTGTGTGGACACAAGTTGATGCATCTCATTGATGACTCAACCTTAACTCCTATAACACCTGATTCTCCCCTATACAAAAAAGATCAGATGTTATTATCATGGATCAATGTGACTCTTAGTGAATTTGCCCTCCCCTCTATTGTTGGGGTCTCCTTTGCCAAGGCAACCCGAAATTTGTTAAAAACAAGGTATGCCTCCATTACTCTGGCACATGTGATGTCCCTAAAGCGATAACTTAGTAGCATTAAAAAGGGCTCTCAACCAATGATTGATTACATTTAGCAGTTTAAGAATATAGCTAACCAACTTGCTGCATGCGGATCCAGTGTAAGTGAGGACGACATTGTCCTTTATGTTCTTGATGGCCTACCACCCTCCTATCAGCAGTTTTGCCCCTTTATTCAAATCCGAGCTCGAATCACTGCCCTTCCACTTGAGGAATTGCATACCCTTCTTATTTGTGAAGAACCCGCACCTGTGGATGAATCTCCCAATGAAAATTCCACTGCATTTGTTGCCTATCGACTTACTAAACCAAATGTTGGTCATGGTAATTCCTCATAAAGAGGTAGACATGACAATCAAGGCCGTGGATGGCAAAACCAACGACGTTTCTCATACTTTATTGAGAGTGGAAAATTACCTTCACCGACTGCCTCTCCAAATACAACTAGCAATACTTTTCGTCCTCAATGCCAAATATGCCATAAAATAGGTCATCTTGCCATTGACTACTACCACCGCATGGACTATGCCTATCAAGGGCATCATCCACCTAAGAAGCTGGCCGCTATGGTTTCTTTCACTGTACCTACTGTCGACACTTAGTATTCAGATACGGGTGCTACACATCACCTTACACAAGATATTGAAAATTTTCAAACAGCGGCACCATATGATGGCACTGATTCTGTTCAGATCGGTAATGGTCAAGGTTTATTTATAACACATGTTGGTTCTACTTTCTTCCCCTCCCAATTATCTACCTTTCTTTTACAAAATGTTCTATGTTGTCCCACTGCCTCTACCAATTTGTTATCTATTCACAAATTCTTTCGTGACAATAATTTTTTCTTTACTTTTGATGAATTTGGTTATTGTGTGAAGGACAAAACAACAGGGGAAACTCTCTACCATGGGCCCGTTGAGAATAGTCTCTATCCATTTCGGACATCTACAATTCATTCACCTCAAGTTCATTTTAGATCTTCTATCTCAATCTCTCAATGGCATGCTCGTCTTGACCATCCGTCATCAGCAATTCAGCAATCTATTTTATCTACTTTGTCTATTTCCAATAAATCGAGAACCAATGTATGTACCTTTTGTCAACTAAGGAAAAGCCACAAGCTTTCTTTTCCCTTGTCCCAATTAGTATCTCATCAGCCTCTATAGCTTGTTCACTGTGATGTTTGGGGACCTGTTCCAACTCCCTTTGTCTCTAATTTTTTTTATTATGTCTTTTCTGTTGATGATTATTCAAAATTCTCATGGTTATTTCCCATGAAATTGAAGTCTGATTTCTTTAATATTTTTGTTTCTTTCAAAAATAATGTTGAAAAATTTCTTTAAACACCAATAATCAAATTTGAACCGATGGTGGAAGTGAATTCGTGAGTACTGCCCTTAAAGATTTTTTAGTTACTAATGGCATTACTCATGAATTTTCTTATCCCCACACCCCTAAACAAAATGGAGTGGTGGAACAAAAACATTGCCACATTGTTGAGACAGGCTTATCTATTCTTGCTCATGCCCAAATTCTGGTTGGAAGCATTCTTTACATCCCTTTACCCTATCAACAGGATGCCTATTTTGCAAAACAATCGAACTTCTCCTTATCAACTGCTTATGGGAGATTAACCAAATTACTCTCATTTACGAGTTTTTGGATGCCTCTGTTTTCATGGTTACAACCATACAACTCCAATAAATTATAATACAAGTCTACCAAATGTTGTTTCTTAGGATATAGTCCCCACCATAAAGGTTACAAATGTCTTGATTTAAAGACACACCGGGTTTACGTCTCAAGACATGTAATTTTTTATGAGGATCAGTTTCCCTATTCCACATCCCTTCCTTTTGATTCAACAAATAATGTTCCCAGTTGGACTTCTTTGGTATATCCTTATCCAAACCATTCCACTCCTCATCTCCTTCCCCATCCCCAACAGCTGCACCATTACTCACAGTACCTGCAGAAGAGAATGCTCCTGTTGATAACACATCATTACAACCTCAAACTTCCCCAACGGATCATACACCAGAATCCCCACCCTTACCTATTGCTGTATCCCAACCCCCTACATCCCAACCCCTTCACAATGATTGCCCCCATACCATGAAAACATGATCTCAATCTGGAATTTTTAAGAAGAGTGTCTTCTCCCATAGTCTCCACCCTATTCCCATGGCCCTCCTCTCCACCACCACTCAGGAACCAACCTGTTATAAACAAGCATCCAAAATACCAGAATGGCAGCAAGTAATGGACCAAGAGTTCAATGCTCTTTAGAAATAGCACGCTTGGGTTCTTGTTGGTTTAACTACACTCATGAATGTTATTCCATGCAAATGGGTATACAAGATCAAGCTAAACTCTGATGGATTTATTAATTGATACAAAGCCAGATTAGTGTTTAAGGGTTTTCTTCAACAACCAGGTGTTGATTTCATTGAAACCTTTAGTCCCATCATTAAACCAACAACAATCAGAACCATCCTTTCTATTGTAGTTTCTCACCAATGGTCAACACAACAGATGGATGTTGAATGCGCTTTTCTTCATAGTGATCTTCAAGAAACTGTATACATGCCACAACCTCCAGGTTACGTTGATCCACTAAACCCTCTCATGTTTGTTTGATGAAAAAGGCGACATATGGTCTCCGTCATGCACTTCGGGCTTGGTATGACAAATTTGCCAACAAACTAAATGACTATGGCTTTCTAATATCATGATCTGATCCCTCTTTATTTATTTACAATGAAGACAAGATTACATCTACTTTCTCCTATATGTCAATGACATTATCTTAAAAGGCAATAATCCTGCCTCCATTCGACATCCAAAGAATTTTCTTGGTCAGCATTTCCAGATGAAGGATCTTGGTCCACTATCATATTTTTTGGGTATTCATATTCCAAGAGACATATCTGGTTTCTATTTGGATCAATCCAACTACATTTTGAAAGTTTTACAGAGGGCAAATATGGTGGGTTGCAAACTTGTTACAACACCGGCCACAACGCAAAAATTAGGCCTAGAAGATAGTCTACTACAGTTGGATATTACTCACTACCATAGTCTAGTGGGGGCCTTGCAGTATGTTACTTTGACATGGCCGGATGTCTCCTATGCTGTAAATCAAGTTTCACAATTTGTTCAAGCTCCAACAGAAGCGCATTTTACTGCTGTCAAGAGAATTTTGCGTTCTCTTAAAGGGACAATTACAGTTGGTCTTCATCTTATCCCTGATCCCATGGTACTCAATGCATATTGTGATGCTGATTGGACAGATGCCCTATTGATAGAATATCTACTGGAGGCTACTTTGTATTTCTTGGTCAAAATCCAATTTCTTGGAGTGCGAAGAAACAAACAATAGTTGCACGTTCTTCTTCAGAAGTTGAGTATCGATGTCTCTCCCACACCATAGCAGAATTAGTGTGGCTGAGTTCTTTGTTTAAAGAATTGCATTGTCCCATTGTTACTTGTCCGGTTGTCTGGTGTGATAATGTGTCTACCATCTTTCTTTCATTCAATCCCGTCTTTCATTCTAGGACTAAACATGTCGCTTTCGACTTTCACTTTATTCGTGAATTAGTTGGGCATAAGCTACTTAACATCCGCTACATTTTCAACAAGGACCAAATCGCCGATGTGTTTACAAAGGGGCTAACCTCTCTGCGGCTCCAATTCATACAGTCCAAACTTCGCTTACGTACTACACCGCTCAGCATGGGGGGGGGGGGAGGGGGATGATAGATTACATTCCATGATTCAAGGAGATAATGATAAGAAAGATGTCTCTATGAATCAAGGAGATAATGATAAGAATAAGATTAGATGACACAGCTAATCTGTGTACCTACATTTGAATTTAAAAGATCTCCATGAATCAAGATTGATAGATTACAAGGAGATAATGATAAGGAAAAGATCTCCTTGAATCAAAGAGATAACGACAAGGATGAGATTGGATGACACAGTTGGTTTGTGTATCTACATTTGAATTTGAAAAATCTCCATGAATCAAGGAGATAATGATAAGATTCATGGAAATAACAATAAGGATGACACAACAGTATCTTATAATTACATTTGAATTTGAAATTCAAATCTTTGCTTAAGGGTGCAACCCTATCTTGTACAAATTGTAATCTCTATATAAGAGACCTTGTCATATGTAATGAAAAACAAGAAAGCAGAAAGGACTTCTTTCTACAATTGAATTTTTCTTTAGTTAGCTTCCCGTGGGTGCCGATTAAGCTTGGTGTGTTCAGCGGGTGCTGAACACTGGTACATTGATACCTAAATTGTTGATACATTTGTGTCTCCTAGTTATATGTTGGATAAATTAGGTGTATGTATTCTTAGCTGTGTGTACAGCTAAAGGAAGCGTATTGAGTATATATGGAGCCCGTAGGGTATTACTATGTAGATTAGTCATCACATACTGTGTTGGTAAACCACATATACCTATGTGTTGTGGATACTGCGTAAATGTATTTATTCTATATTTTATGAAGTGCGTGGAATGGACTGCAGGATGGGTTTGCACAACATGGTAGACTTGGCCATTCTGTGGTAGCGAGATTGTGAGACCTACATGCAAATTTTGAGGACAAAATTTCTTTTAAGGGTGGGGGAGTTGTAAGACCCGCACTCCGTGAACCCGATCTAAACCTTGATTTCATATCGTAACAGGTATTTTGATCATCACCGGGCCAGATGGGATGAGCGGATGACAATCAGGTACAAAATCGGACCAACCAGACCAACTTAAGTATGAATTTCATTCATACTTGTCGATGGTACCGGTCTATGGTACCGGTCGACCGGTATGGTCTGCGCAGCAGACTACCAAGATCCGGATTGGATCTCTACGGGTCTCACTTTCTCAATTCCGAATCCTAAGACTTTCCTAATCCTAAGGGGCTTCCTAAACCTAATTCCTAGCCTATTTAAACCCCTCTAAGCCTCCTAGAATCCCTTCCATTGATCCTCACAAATCCTAGAGAGGAGAAGGAGATTGTAGAAGGAGAAGGAGATTGGAGAAGGAGAAGGAGCTAGGAAGAAGAAGGAAGTGCCGCCATTGTCGTTCGACGACGCTCACCTTACGCCAGTCGATGGTAAGTGTTTTGAATCATTCCTCTTACATTGTGACTCTAGGATAGTTAGTATGGTTGGATAAATACCATGCAAAGCAGGTATTGATCTAAACCTTAATTGGCCATTAAACCCTAATTTGTCGTCAAACCCTAGATTAGAGTTCTAGGATGATTATCATCAAAACTAGACTTGAATGAGTTGGAGATAACTCTAACTCAAAGCTCAGACTTAGAATAGATAGGAGAAACCCTGGAAATCCATGGAGATTGATCGACGGTAGTTGAAAAACCTAATGTATGGTCTTCTAGAGACATACCGATCGACCATACCGGTCGCTAATTTTCCCACAGAGCTGCGACCGGTATGTTGCGACCGATCAGCTCTGAAAGGCTGGTTTTGAACTCTGTTGGTTTTTCGACCAACGTGAAATCCTAAGAAACTATTCTAATTGAACCCTAATATAATGTAGGACTCTGTGATAGCACGTTTGGATCTTGCGACGTGGAACAAGCTATCAAACGAGCGTCAGGTAAGGGAATCTGACCTAAACCCTAATAAATAAAAGACAGTAAAACGTTGTTAATAATAACCCTGAATATATGATGTGATGGTTGTGCATATTCACATGTCATCTTTTATTTCCAGTTATTATTATTGTTCATTTATATTCCATATGATAGGATGTGATTGTTAGGCATGTGGTTGTTTTCGTTGGTGTGTGGAATGGGAAGGGCATGGGGCCTGGGATCATTCCTCACACTAGCACCTTTTTGTAGTATTCTATCTTAGCATGCTTGGTGCGGGTAGGGCATTAGGGGAAGGTCGTGGTACTGTGGTCTCTGGCATGTGGTCGCCGGCCTGACCACGTTGTTGTGGCACTGTGATCTCTGACATGTGGCCTCTGGCCTGACCATGATGCTGTAGCTCTATCTCTATGCCGTAGGGAGTTATGTTGGGATAGGGTTTACTTGCATATTGTTCTGTTTTAGTATGCTTGATGCGGGTAGGGCATCAGGAGAAGGTCGTGGTACTGTGGTCTCTGGCATGTGGTCGCTGGCCTGGCTACGATGTTGTGGCACTGTGGTCTCTGACATGTGGTCTCTGGCCTGACCACGATGTTGTGGCACTGTGGTCTCTGACATGTGGTCTCTGGCCTGGCCACGATGCTTTAGCTCTATCTCTATGCCGTAGGGAGTTATGTTGGGATAGGGTCTACTTGCGTATTGTTCAGTCTTAGTATGCTTGATGTGGGTAGGGCATCAGGGGGAGGTGTGGCATTGTGGTCTCCAGCCCGGCCACCATGCTCTAGCTCTATCTCTATTCCATGATGAGTGCATGTGGGTCTGTGGTAGTGTGTGGTCTACCGTGCGATGCTATACACTCGTGTATAGCGGTGAGGCGGCCTCCGAACCTTTCTATAGCACATTACAAACTTGAACCAGACCACAGCATAAAATGATTGTTACTCATGCATATAATATTGATACACTGTCTGATTGTCTTACTGAGATAAGTTGTTAGCTCACCCTTTGTATATATATTGTTTTTAGATGTTGATGCAGGTTACACGGTAGACGATTATATGAACGCTCCGGCGTATGGAGGTGTTGCTTCTCTGGACGTACAGGTAGGAGAGGACGAGCATGACGCTTCATGCGAGTGCACTTTCTGCATGTACCTTTGACTCTATTTTATTTGTTTCAATTATTTTATTAAAGTGATGTAAGGATATTTAACTACGTTTGGAATTTGGATAATGGAATACTTATTTAAATTTATCAATAGAATACTCAGTTCATTTATTTAAAGACTTCCGTTGTATTTATTATATTCTGATTGTGGTTATATGCAATGGTTTGTATGAGTAGACACGATCTTATTGAGATCCTGGTGTGAACCGTTGGTTCAATGACGGTTCACTCACACCATTCTGGTTGGTTCAGAATTGAGGTGTGACAGAGATAGTTGTGCATACAATTGTATTTGCGGTTGCACTTCAATGATAGTATGGTTGTGATCAGTGAGTGAGGTGTCAGCTCAGGGCAGCATAATATAGAAATCCTCTCTCACTTGAGTTTGGGCGGGAGACTTGGTTGCCTGGATGGATGGCCGCCACTTGACTCTCGGGTGGATCCGAGCCCTCCATCCAAGCCGACACCCTAGTCGACAAACTGAGCCGACAGAGGTGTCGGCTCGGATGGAGGGTTCGGATCCACCCGAGAGCCAGGTGGCGGCCATCCATTTGGGCCGCCAAGTCTCCCACCCAAACCAGACGAGAGAGGATGTGGATCCGGGCAGCATATGTCTTCAAAGAATTATTGAAAAGAATTTTGAAGACACTGATTCATCTCACTCCCAGTGTCAACTTGTGATCAACAAAGATATTGAAGGTAGACTGACCGGTACTGAAAGACATGAGTATTGAGAGTGAGATGCAGATATGATGGGAAATGAGAGAAACGTGGCAGGTGAGGAAAACGGAAATAGATGGAAAATGAAAAGTTATAAAAATTACTAAATATTTAGGACGACGGGGAAAAATTCCATCGTAGAATATGATGGATGAGTTTAGATATATTTATGTACGGGAGAAAAATCTGGTCGCCAGAACTACAAGTCTATGACGGGATTCTCTCTCGGATTCGGATTATCTCAGATGCCATCCTGCCGCCGCTGGATAGGCGACAGCTGGATGCAATAAAATCCGACTGTGGATTTTACTTAAATCATAATTATGTTATAATGAGACAAGATTCACCTAATAAAATGCCCATTTTGAAATCCGTTCCTCAACGACAATCCTGAACATAACCAGCGAATAGAAATATTCTTCCGCAACTCGGGGTAAGTTTCAGACGATTCTCAAACATGTCTTCATCTTTTCCAACCCTTCTTTCTTCTTCTTTTTCATGTCAAACCTTTCTTCTTCCTCTTCTCAAACTGTTCTGCAACTTCTTCTCAAACATAGGGATGTTTGAATCCATCCTTTGGTCTGTAGACCTTTTGTCTTAGATTCATCGAAATCAAAATTTTCCATTGAAGTATATCTGTGGTTCACCTCATCCAATTCGTAAGGAATTAAGGGAGTTGGTCAATGTAAAATCTAACGACAAGGAAGTGTTTATGATTATATGGTTTAAGTAATTAGGGACTTACTAGTTTTTGAGCTCTTCGTTACTGTAGACCAGAATTTTCCACAAAGGAACCATTAAAATTCAATCTGACATCCCATCTAAATGGGGAAAAAATCATAGCTTACCTATTCTGTTCATAGCGATGTTTGAATAACTCACATTTGGCCAAATTGTAAATACAAAAGCTGATGGAACATCTCTAAAGAGTGGATGAGCCATAAACAATGTGCCAATCACCCTAATTTTCCAATCACCTCCAGCACAGGCGAAAATACATACCAGAAAAAAGAACCATAAATCCATAGCACAGTTAATAGTGTAGAACAGTTTGAGAAGAAGAAGTTGCAGAACAGTTTGAAAAGAAGAAAGGTTAGAGAGGAAGAAAAAGAAATGTTTGAGAAGGAGAAGTTGCAGAACAGTATGAAAAGAAGAAGAAAAAGAAGAAGGGTTTGAGAGGAAGAAAAAGACATGTTTGAGAAAGAGAAGAAATTACAGAAGGGAGTCTGAAGAAGAAGAAGAAGAAATGTTTGAGAATCATCTGCAACTTACCTCTTGAGAGCTGCCGAAGAAGAAGAATTTTGTTTGCGGTTATATTTTGATCGTTTTGACAAAGAGATTTCCAACTAGGCATTTGATTAAATGAATCTTGTCTTATTGTAACGTAGTTATACTTAAGTAAATCCACCGTTGGATTTGATAGCGTCCAGCTGTCACTCATCCAACCCAACTGCAGTTGGATGACAACCTGTTCTTAAGGGAACAGGAGACGATCCGAATCCGTCAAGAAATTAAAATCTTACGTAACGGCATTTTTTCTCCTGTCGTCCTATATACGATTCTACAATGGGACCGTCTATACGGTTGTCATAAACATGTATTTCACGGATCAAATCAGCTCGTACAGGGAGGAGGGAGAAGTTTCCGTCGGATTGTCGATACGTGAGTCTTGGAAAAATCCGAGTCCCACGTCCGAGCCGACACCCTCTGTTAGCTTGACTTGTCAGTTGGGTATCAGCTCGGACGTGGAGCTTAGATTTTCCCAAGACCCATGTGTCAGCCATCCGACATAGATGTCTCCCTCCTCCCTGAAGTATAGGGAGGAGACGATTCGTATCCTGTATTTCACGATGAGATGATTTCTACCGTCATCCTAAATATGATTCTACAATGGGATTCTTTGTCCCATCGTCCTAAACATGTATTTTACGATGGGAACTTTGTGCCGTCGTCCTAAACATATATTGCACGATGGGATTTTACTTACCATCGATTGGACGTTGGGAACAATTTTCTGGTAGCATATATATTGGAGGACGGGAAAAAATTTCTGGTCCGCTAAAAGGATTTTTGGCGACGGGATTTTAGATATTGTTATCTAAAATCATTTTAGCTAACAGGAATTTAAATACCGTCATCTAAAATCCTTTTACACTAGGGTGTTCTAAGTACCATAGTGCTAAATCATTTTTGAGTGATGTACAAATTGTTTCATCTATATACATGATTTTAGATAACGGAAAAAATCATACCATTGCCAAAAATACATATTGTTGTAGTGATAGATGGTGGTAGTGCTAACTGGTAAGCCACTTTTCCACGCTTAACTAGAATCTCATATGGCCCGACATATCTTGGACTTAATTTTCCTTTCTGTCCGAACCGTTTCAATCCTCGCATAGGCGATACTTTTAAGAATACTTTATCACCCACGACGAACTCAAGGTCTCGGCGTCGGGTATCGACATACTGCTTCTGACGATTCTGAGCTGTTCTCACTCTTTCTTTGATAATGTCGACCAATCGACAAGTCTCTTCAACAAATTTCGATCCAACAATACTACGTTCCCAGACTTCGTTCCAAAACAAAGGAGTTCGACACTTTCTGCCATACAGTGGTTCATAGGGTGACATCTGTATAGTAGCCTGATAACTATTATTATATGCGAACTCAATCAGTGGTAACTTTTCATCCCATGATCCTTTGAAGTCAATTACACATGCTTGAAGCATATCTTCTAGAATCAGAATTGTACGCTCCGACTGTCCATCTGTCTATGGATGGAATGCAGTACTAAACTTCAATGTTGTACCCATAGCCTTTTGCAATCTTTCCCAAAACTTTGAAGTAAATCGTGGATCTCTATCGGACACAATACTTTCAGGTACACCGTGTAATCGCACAATGTTATCCACATACAGCTTAGCTAACCTCTCCAGTGTATACTGGGGTCGTATAGGTATAAAACGAGCTGTTTTAGTCAGGCGGTCTACAATCACCCAAACTGCGTCAACTACTCGAGGAGTCAGTGGTAATCCTGTGACGAAGTCCATAGTGATGCAGTCCCATTTCCATTCTGGTTTCGGTAACGACTGTAACAGTCCTGTCGGTCTTTGTCGTTCAGCCTTTACTTTCTGACAATTTAGGCATTGAGACACGAACTTAGCTACATCTGGTTTCATTCCTCTCCACCAATATAGTTTCTTTAGATCATGATACATCTTAGTGCTTCTAGGATGTATCGAATAGATGGTGGTATGGGCTTCTTTCATCAATCGGTGTCTAATGTCCACACTTTCTATTTCGGGTACACATATTCTTCCTTTGTACTTCAATACCTTTTCTTCGTCCAAGGTGAACTCAGGGTTAGTTCTACATTTTTCGATGTCTTCTTGTACCGTTCTCAGGTAAGGGTCTGATTTGATAGCTGTCTTCAATTCATCAACTACATCTGGTATAATTTTCAATGCGACGAACATATTTGAAAATCGATGAATAAACCCTTGGTTGGCTGATCCATCTGGTGCATCTATCACAAACTTCTCGTTACCGTGCTTGAATACCTTTCTAGTAGTACACATTACGGCAGTTGTGCTAACCTATCCCTGAGATTTTATCATTGCCTTTCTGCTCAACGCATCAGCTACTACATTAGCTTTCCCTGGATGATACTAGATATCACAATCATATAGTCTTTCAATAGTTCCAGCCATCTTCTTTGTCTCATATTCAGCTCCTTCCGATTAAAAAGATAAGTAAGACTTTTATGGTCTGATTTAATTTGAAACTTCTCCCCGTACAGATAATGTCTCCATATTTTGACAACATGTACTACTGCCGCTAGTTCCAAATCATGAGTGGGGTAGTTCATTTCATGTGTCTTCAGTTGTCTTGAGGCATATGCAATTACTTGTTCTCCTTGCATAAGTACACATCCTAATCCCAGTCCTGACGCATCGGTGTACAAGATAAATGGTTGTCCTGGAATCGGGATGGTCAAGATTGGAGCTGATATCAATCTACCTTTCAAGGTTTGGAAACTCTTCTCGCATTTGTCCGTCCAAACGAACTTCTCGCCCTTCTTAGTCAAACTGGTAAGAGGTACGGCAATTCGAGAATAGTCTTCCACAAATCATCGATAATACCCAGCTAGACCCAGAAAACTTCTAATTTCCGCAATGCTCTTCGGTGCTTCCCACTTTACAATAGCCTCGATCTTGCTGGGATCCACTTTAATTCCTTCCGCGGATACTACATGGCCTAGAAATGCGACTTCCTTTAGCCAAAACTCACACTTTGTAAATTTGGCGTAGAGTTTTTCCCTTCGTAGTCGCTGTAGAGCGGCGTTTAGATTCTTGACATGAGTTTCCTCGTCTTTGGAGTAGACTAATATATCATCAATGAATACAATAACCGATGTATCCAACATGTCGTGGAAAACCCGGTTCATAAGTTCCATAAAGGTTGCTGGTGTGTTTGTCAACCCAAAAGACATGACCAAAAATTCATAATGTCCATATCTGGTCCTGAATGTTGTCTTGGGGATATCACCATCCTTAATCTTCAGCTGATGGTAGCCTGACCGAAGATCAATCTTCGAGAACACTTTGGCACCTTGCAACTGATCTAACAGGTCATCGATCCGAGGCAATGGATACTGATTCTTGATTGTCAGCTTATTCAGTTCTCGGTAGTCTATACACAAGCGAACGCTACCGTCCTTTTTCTTCATGAATAAAACTGGCGCTCCCCATGGTGATATGCTAGGGTGAATGTAACCCTTGTCCAGCAGTTCCTGTAGTTGTACTTTCGATTCCTTCAGTTCAGTAGGATCCATTCGATAAGGTTCTTTCGATACTGGTGCGGCTCCAGGTATAAGATCTATAACGAACTCTGTAGCTCGGTCGGGTGGTAATCCTGGTAATTCATCAAAAAATACGTCTGGATAGTCACGCACGACATCAATATCTTCCATTCGTGGTGCTTCCTTGGTAATGTCAACCACAGATACTAAATAACCGACTGCTCCTTTCTCAAGGCTCTTCTTAGCCTTTAGCACCGAGAGTATGAGCTTTCGTTTTCGGGGAAGTTTCGTTCCTGTAAAACTGAACTCGGCTCCTTCCTTGTCTTTAAATGTCAAATTTTTTTCGACACACAATAGGTTTACAGAATGCCGAACTAACCAGTCCTTTCCCAAGATGACGTCAAAGTCTGCCATCTCAAGTTGGATCAAGGTTGCATCCAAGGTCTTTTCATCAATAAGAACTGGACATGGTCCATAACCTTTTTCTAACTCCACTTCTAATCCCATAGGTGATCGTACAAGTAGTTTGTAGTCTAAGGATTTAAGGGGTAGATTTAACTTCTTTTCAAATGTCACAGATATAAAGGAATGAGTAGCTCCTGAATCAAAGAGTACTCTGGCGGGAATGCCATTAATAGGTATGATACCTATGATTTGTTTTGGTTTAGTCTACATGCTCATACAATGTAATACAACTAACAAAATGTAAGTCATACCTGTAACCACATCAGGCGATGCGACAACATCCTCGAATGTAACCACGTAAACTCATCCTTGATGTAGCTGCTTCTTGGGCTTAGGACATTCCCTTGCTATATGTCCCACTTGGTTGCAGTTAAAATATTTTATCCCTTCAGTAATTGGCTTCTGTTGCTGTTGAACTACGGGGATAGTCTTGGTCGCAGCGGTAAAGCCTTGAGCACAGAAGGGTTTGAATGTCTTGTTATTCCCTCCGTTATAAGAATTTCTAGCTGACCTTTTTATACCTCTGTTTTGCATGAAATAACTCTTCTTCTGGCTCGATTCTATAACTCGAGCAATTTGTGCTGCTTCATTATAGATTTTCTTTTCAAGTCCCAGAACATGCTTGCGGATGCTTCCCCTAAGTCCCATGACGAACCTTCGGGTCTTTGTGTTTTCCTCTTGCATACTAGTGGGTGCAAAGAAGAACAGCTCTTCATAACGTTGTTGATACGCATCCACGGTCATCTGTCCCTGATATAAACTCAGGAACTCTCTTTCCATAGAATCTCTGAAACTTCTTGGAGATTACTTCTCAAAGAACGCCTCTTTATAAATATCCCAAGTCAGTTGGGCGTGCTTTGTAAGTAAATACGTCCTGGTAGACCTCCACCAATGGTGTGCATCTCCTTTCAGCATAAAGGTGGCACACAACACTTTCTCTTCTTCATTTAATGTCATCATCATAAAGTTTCTTTCCATTTCGTCAACCTAGTGTGCCGGCCATAAAGGGTCTGCTGGCTTACCATTAAATTCTCTGGGCTTCAGTTTCAGAAACGCTCCACCAGTCTGGAGTGATCTAGTGGCGGCGGAATATACGCTCCATACATAGGTGGTTGGTATTGATATCCACCTTGAGCTATTTCAGGATTTGGTACTTGAGCCTGCATGATAGGAGTCTGAGGTGCGTGCGGTACTGTGTTACTTCCCCTTGGTGCTGTGCTTGCCAGTCCAACTAGCATTGGAGGTGTTTGTGCAGCTGGAAGAGTTATGTCTATGGCAGCTTGGATAGTAGCTTGTGCTTGTTGCATTTGTTGCAGCTGTTGGGCCAAGTTCATTAAGACGGTGGCCAAGTCTGTAGGTGGAGCTGGCAGATTGGTAGGATTTGCCTGCCCATTTATGACGGACGGTGACGTGTTCATGTTTCCCTGTGTTTTCGGGTGTGTCTGGTTATCTTCCCCCATAGGTGGTGGTGGTGGGATAGAGTTACGACTCTGTCTGGTTGCTCTGCGTCCCGCTATTAATTAATCTGATAGTGGGATTGCCTGAAATCACTGAACATGAGAGACAATCATTAAATACTTCATTCTCATATTTTAAAACCACTAAACATTTTAAATTTCAAAATTTTCAGGTCATTCTGTCGAAAATGCTGTGTTTTCACTGTAGGGTCGATGGTGGGGGTCGATGGGTGTCCGACCCTCAGTATTCAACCCTGGGAAATCACCCATTCTTCCCGAGAGCTGGGGGTCGATTGGGGGGGGGGGGTCGGAGTATGTCCGACCCAGGGTGCGACCCCTGGTTCTCTGTCAGGTTCCCGAGAGCCGAGGGTCGATGCGGGGGTCGATTGTTTTAATCAAATTTTCCGACCCCCGGACAAAAAAATCTGATTTTTAAGTCCGATTCAAAGTCCATTTCTCATTCTTTCTTCTCCGCTTCGACTCAGCTCGTCCCTCTGAGTTTCTATAGTGCCCATTCCAATCCATTGGTGGTTTGCACTCCTCGTTTCGTCGTCTACACCTCCGTTACAGGTATTTCTTTTACCTTTTTATGTTTTTAAGGTTCTTAACCTAGGTTTTTGCTCTTTTATCTAGTATTTTTCAAATTAAACTTTTTTCAATCGTAAAAATTTAATTTTTATTGGGGGCTTTTATTGTTGGTGACTCGAGGAACAAAAGCCCTCAAAAATATTTGAGTTTCATCGGTTGGTTATCGAGAAACTCAAAATTTTTACTTTTTGCCCTAATTTTGTCGAAATTTTGAATTTCTTGAAATTTCTTGCAATTCAATCCAGTTAGTTGAAATTGTCAACTGTTTGAATCTCACAAGATAGTTTGGGATCTATGTAAGTCCTCATGCCCACGTGTATGGGTGAAAAGTGAGGTTTTTGGCCCATTTACCTCTTTATTACGTCGAACTCTCGGGTTTTTCCTCTCTACTAACCCATTATTTGCAGATACTATGGCTCGTACCAAGGTACCCAGAGTTCGCAACCGTCTTCGCTTCCATACCAACGAAGCCGAGGCACAGTATGCCCACTACGCTTGCAAGAAGGTAGAGGGTGGCCGCAAAGTGAACTTGGCTGACTTAGCCTTGTTCAATGTGGAGAGAGCCTTTGGTGATATGGGATGGCTCCCTGTCATCACTTATGACGCACGTACCCGTCCTGACTTGGTACGCCAGTTCTACTGTAATCTCCAGGTAGTGGGAGATTATAATGATGTGGAGAGGGGTGATGAGCTTCGCATCACGAGCTACGTCAAGGGGGTTGACGTTTCAATTGATTATCGGCAGCTGGCCGACTTGTTGGGCATTTCCTATGCTGGCCCCATGGTGTTCTGTGCTCCTGGAGAGCCCCAATTCTTTTCTCTATAGATGAAGGCTGAGATCGATAGCCAGCTCATCAGACCTGATCGCTGGCAGATGAAAGCGAGTTATCTGCGTTCAGATCCACGGGTATACTGCAAGATCATCCAGCATAATATGATACCGCAGAGTGAACATTACGAGAGGGTCTCCCAGTTGACCCAGTATCTATTATACTGTATATGAACTAGGTAGCCCGTCTGCCTTCCCTACATCATCATGCGTATTATGATCAATGCCACGTTGCCCAGTCACACTGGCAACCTTCCTTATAGACGCATGATCACTACCTTGCTTACCCGCCTAGGGGCTGACTTAGTGGATGACAAGATTCAGGAGAAATCCTTCTCATCGCCTCTAGATTGGGAGGCTATTTGCAAGATGGGCATGCAGGATGCCCAGGTCAGTGATGAGGAGAGGAACGCGATGGTACACCCTCGCACTCGAGTGGAGATGGCTAATGCTGAGGCCGCAGCAGCAGCCGCTGGAGCAGGGGTTCCTGGGGATGATGACGATCGACTATACATGGATGTAGATGCCATACCTCCTCCATCACCTACCCATGCTACTGGAGCTGGTCCGTCTTCTTCAGCTGGTCCTTTCGCATGCAGCTGGTCCTTTGTATACTCCATCTGATGACATGATGAGAATATTACACGAGATACGAGAGGCTCAGCGTATGTCTGACCTGAGGATGGGAGAGCTTATAGAGGCTCAGCGTATGACTGACCAGTGGGTGGCTGATCTCACAGCTAGTCTCTAGACGAGCCAGACTCAGCTAGCTTGGTTGACCAGGGTCTACGCTGAGGATTATGATAGAGACCGTGAGGCACCACCTCCAGCTTCTTGATGTACTCCTTTTATTTTTCTTTTTGTACTTTAGAGTAACTGTCCGGACTATGGACTGTACTCTGCTTTAATTATATATATAAACGTTTGTTCTTCCTTTTGGTTGTATATATATTTGTTTCTCATTTAATATATGCATTATTCTCTTTCAGTTTAGTCTCAAACAACACAGGTGCTTATGGTGTGTTATTATTACATATTTTAAATTTTATCCTATCTCAATTCACGACCTTTGTGGAAGTATACGGTTTCACAGATAAAGCCTGAGATGCTCTGATACCAAGTTGTCACACCCCATTTCTGCATCATTCAGAACGGTGTGATGAATCGCTATAAACCAACGGTTCAACCAGGATCTCTAATAGGCAGTATCCATTACAAATAAAACAATGCACATCCACAACCATAATCAGAATAAATACACAATAGCGGAAGTCTTATAGTAAATGAACTGAGCATTCTAAATGTAATAATCATAATTAAAAATATCAAATTATTGTTGTATCAACTGAGACATAAATAAATAAAATATCAATTACATATTCTATAAATCCAAATAAAATCCTAATAGAACACGCATGAGTTGCACTCGCATGAGGGATCATGCGTATCCTCTAAGTCTTCAGCCTCCATTGCAGCAATACGCGCATACACCAAATCATTTATATAATCTACAACTATGGTACCTGCATCATCAACTAAAAATATTCGACGTCGAGAGGGTGAGCACACATCATGGCTTAGTGAGCAAACAAAATAATGCAACAAACATATGCATGCATTCAATTCATATCTTTGGTCTGGTAAATAAGTTTGCAATGTGCTATAGAAAGGATAGGTGGCCAAAGATCACGTTTATTGATGTCGCACCTCTATACACTAGTGTGTGAAGCCACCCAAAGGTAACGTTATTGTCGACTCACATGTACCCAATCATAGATAATGTACACACAAATGTTACGTTAATTGCTGTACTCGTTGCCCACACCAACACGTAAGCCCCTACTGGCGAGGGCTCGCAAATTGGGCTCGCAACTAACCAATCCTAATACCAATCAGTGTATCCAAGGCCTCACCCCAGCATCCCTCAATACGCCCATAGAGATAGGGCTAAGGCCCCCCGACAGAGTCAGAGACTACACGGTCCGAGACCACCTCCCCTCATACCCTATGACGTAATAGTTCTGCTAAGGTAATGGCGATGCGACGATGTCAGTGGACAAGACTTGAGTTAGAGATAGAGCTAGAGTGCTGAGGCCTCGCCTATGATACCTCCCCCTGATACTCACTCACATCTAGCACACTAACCACACACATACATCCACGTGCCTATTCCTATCATCATCATCATCATGTCATAAACAATAAATAAATATGCATGAACAGTAATAATAGAAATATTGGATGACATGTTGAATGCACATAACAATCATACACGCATAGAATCAATCATGACATTGGACTCAAGAATAAAACAGTTTATTATTAACCGTTTATTAGTAACCAATTAGTTTAGGTCTTGTTCCATCACCTTTACTTGATCGTAGGTCCTCTTTCAAGCTTTAAGAATCAACTATATATCGATGTTATATCACTAGATGACCTAACCAAGTCGATAGAATTTAATTAGAATTAATTCGAACTTTAAAAAGCATGCTGTTAACTGGGGGTCGATGCTAGGGTCAGAGGTTTCATCGACCCTGGGTGCGACCACCCCTATTTTTGATTTTCCCGAACACTGGGGGTCGATGATCAGGGTTTGGTAGGGTCGATTAGCCATCGACCCCCCGTGCGATCCGCTGTGGGTTTAGTCAATTTTTTTCATCCTACAGCCCATTCTTCGTGTTTGGGGTCCTATGGCTTGCTTCTACAATCCATTCCACACATGTTCTATGGCCTAGAACCGTGGTTCATTCACCTAGATGGCTTTCATGATTTTCCCCATGTTTTTCCATGAAAACCTAACAATGGGTGGATGATTTGGGTTTCTCCTAGATCATTCCCTCTTCTCTATCTATCCTAAGGTCTGTAGAATTTCATGGGGCTAGTATCCATACCTGAGAATTAGGCTTGTTTCTCTGAAGCCTTCTCCTTAATCTTCTTCTCCACTTTCCTTCTCTTCTCTTTCTCTTCTCCTTCTCTTCTCTTTCTCTCAATCCAATTAGGGTTTTAAAAGGAGTGAAAGAGGCTTAGAGACGTCCTGTTTATAGAGTAGAAACTCTCAAAATAAGTCCCATTAAGATTAGGAAGGAATCCCATTGAAATTAGGAAAGTTTCCTAATTTTCGGTTCGTGCTGTTTTTATCGATTACTGGGGGTCGATTGGGGGGTCGGAGATCCCGTCGACCCCTGGTTCTTAAAATGTCTGACCCCCGGTATAAAACTGGGGGTCTGACTTTTATACTGGGGGTGTTCCGACCCTCGCTTGCTGGGTATGCGACTCTCCCCCTATTTTTAGTGTTTTTGGGTCAGTTTAATACCTGGGATCATGATCTCCTTCACGCACTTGATCTGTTTGGTTCGACCATGATGGATAGACCTGGTTCAAGGTGATAAGACCGGGTTAGTTCGATATAGATCTTACATCAGCCTTTCTGCCAAGAGCCGGATGCTATCACGATTGATGCTCTGTTAGAACCAACATAATAACCATCTGGTTCTAGAAGTTCATTGGAGATGATTGGACTCTATCACGGTCGATGCTCTGTAAGATCCACATAAGGACTGACCATTGGTAGAATACTATGACCTTTGTCGGATGCTATTTTGGTCGCGATAGTAGTAACCGACAAGCCCCAGACTTATATAAATAGATAATAAATAGTGTAAAACTCCTAACTAATGATTCCACACCTTGTATAGGTATGGGACACCTCGTGAACATCGATTGTTCTAACGTAGATTATTCCAACTTATATAAATAGAGAATAAATAGTGTAAAACTCCTAACTAATGATTCCACACCTTGTATAGGTATGGGACACCTCGTGAACATCGATTGTTCTAACATAGATTATTCCAACTAAGTGATACAGGTGAGGAACAAAACCCTAACCTAATTTTGGTGTGTTTGATATATATATATATATATATATATATATATATATATATATATATATATATCAGAACAACATGTCATCTAATTTCTATCTCTTTGCATGCATTGCATCTATCTATGATTTATTGTGACTGTGATGTGCTGATGCTTTGTAGGCAGTGGTGAAAGGGATCGAAGACTGTTGGATTCAACCTGCTAGGCAAACTAATTTCCATGTATTGTCCCATATACTAGGGGAGGACAACATCTTGAGGGGCAAAATCGATGGTCTGAGAATCCTTCTAAGGTATTGAGAAAGTACATATGATGTCATATAGAACTGGTTAGTGACGTAGCCCATGTGTATAACCCTGGCCAATAAGGGGTCAGGTGCTGGTAGGATAGAGTGATGAGGGGGAAGGGTCGACAGTGTTCGTTAGAGGTGTCACTGGCCGGACTTATTGTCCGATCACCATTCTGATTGGGATGTCGTGTAGAAGCATCAGGGCTATTGGAGTAGGTTGGTGAGTATCCAACACTCCCGTGCATGGAGGTTATGGTCAACTTCGGGGAAGTGTGGCTAGGCCTTACCATAGCACATTTTATCATACATTAGATCGAACTCTTGCTGTATGCATAATCTATTTAAATGATTGCTTGCTTGGTTGTTTCTCACGAGCTTAAGTTGGAGAGCTCACTCTTGTGATTGCTATTTTTTTTAGTTGTGACTGCAGATACTATGGAGATAGATCGTGAAGATGCTCTAGCTGGACTTAGAGCACTTTGAAAAAGCAAGCCATGGAGACGAAGAGCCAAACAGTGGAATGTGGACATAAAGGATAATGCGTTGAGATAGAAGACTACTTCAACTTGGGAGCTATTATTAGTTATGCACAGTTTATATTCGTTAAAGGTGTCACTGGCCAGACTTACTGTCCGATCACCATTCTGATTGGGATGTCGTGTAGGAGTACTAGGGCTATTGGAGTAGGCTGGTGAGTATCCAACACTTCCATGCATGGAGATTATGGTCAGCTTCGGGGAAGTGTGGGTAAGCCTTACCATATCACATTTATTATACATTAGATCGGACTATTACTGTATGCATAATCTATTTATATGATTGCTTGCTTGTTTGTTTCTCACGAGCTTAAGTTGGAGAGCTCACCCTTGTGATTGTCACTCTTTTTAGTTGCGACTGCAGGTACTACGGAGATAGATCGAGAAGACGCTCCAGCTGGACCTAGAGCACTTTGAAGAAGCAAGCCATGGAGACGAAGAGCCAAGCAATGGAATGTGGACATAAAGGATAATGCATTGAGATAGAAAACTACTTTAACTTGGGAGCTATTATTAATTATGCACTATTTATGTTAAGTAGATTTCTCTAGTAATTAGTGCCA